>CM051376.1:3678305-3751305 GCA_028015245.1 Cardamine occulta | reverse complement strand
CTGGACTTAATACAGATAATTCTCTCCTTACTATACCACATAATGACATGTAGTATCTAATTTCTCCTGAACGAATTACATATCTGATTTCTATGCGCTAGAGCCAAGATGGTGCCGTTTCAGCCACTGTTACCTTGGCAGGTGAATTGTCTGAAATCCTGGCAAGTGAGCAATGTTGTAATTTAATAGACTCTGCATTGTCCACTGTCTTCACAACGTACCTGAAAATAGAATTCCATTTTTGTTATAGGAGATTTAGCATCTTACGGATGAAATGAGTGTAACGAATTGCGAGAGCAGCATGACTTAACCATCCATTTAAGCACTGTGTCATTATAACAGCCTTGCGTCCAACAAACCGTGGAGGCGTCCTTTTGTTTCCCTAAGCCATAAGAACTTTTGTTTGTTTAGAAAATAACAGTAGTATGTTCCAGGTTGTAACAAGTAACATTAAAATGGTGGAAGATCTCAGACCTCTATGACAATATGATCTCCAATAGAGAAAGGAAACTGAATGCCTCTACTACTCTTTGGAGTTTCTGTGATGTTTGGAATACAAAAACTTTTCTTATGCTGAAGATCAAAAGAAAGAGACTCTGGTTATCCGATGTATCGCTGTATATGGAAGGTTACACGGGTTTAGATATGTGAAGAAAACAAACCTGATCCGACCTTTCTTTCCTTCGCTTCAAGGAGTGAATATGATCGGATTCTCCTTCTTGGCGGAAAGCATGAACTACAACTCTGAGAGCTAAACACAAAAAGAGGTTAGTCAGGGAAGGATTTGATTCTTTTAAAATTAGTAAAGACGTTAAACTCACACAGATTTGGCTTCTCTGATCCATCAGAAGTAGGCTGGGAACATGTGAAACATGCTTTCTGACAAGAAAAATTGTCAAAACTCAGAATATTAATATGAAAAAGCAAGAGATGTTAAGCGGCTTGGTTAAGAATGAGTTACCATTCTTTTAACTTCTTTTAAACCCCCAGCTCCAAAAGAATGTCCACAAGGCAGTATCGTAGCATCATTCATTAAAACTCCGCTATCCAAAGCAAAGAAACACATACAGAGAACCATCTTTCAGTGAATGTTAACAAGAACTAACCTTTATACACATGCATTTCAAATATAAAACTGATCCTAGTTCGCAACCATGTTCAATTCCAGATAAAATTCCCTGGCCATTTAAAAAGCAGACGTAACACTTACGTGACAGGATCAGAGAGGATAGACTTGAGAGACTCCCAAGAGTTGACACTAGTGACTCTCTCCTTCTCCACCGAAGCAAAATCTCGCTTTGCTTGTATGTTATGGTGGGAATTAGATACGTTACCATCTGGATTAGTGATCATTACATTTAACTCCATTTCATGGCGATCAATTGATGATTTCCCTTCTTCATCTTCTCTCACAACTAGTTCCCAACCAACTGAACCTGAGTAAGACCCGCTTATTGAGAGCTTCAACAATCTTGTTCGTAAGAAGAAGAGCAAAAGACAAGAAAGTGTGAGCTAGTATACTCTATATACCTGGAATTTTACTTTCTCTGTTGGTTTCTGCAGCTGCAGAATCACAATTATCACCGGAATCAATACCAGGTTGAATTATGGCGCCATGTCTTACCACACAAATGTCTTCCTCGTCTTCATCTCCTTCCGAATACCTGGTTTCATCCTTCTCGAGTCTACTTTCGCCGAAACCTTGCCGGATTTCAGAAATTGTGAAACGGCGATCGCCGACGATTTCGAGCTCCCGGCTCTTGGGAGTGGACTCTCCAACACGGAAACGCAATGATTCATCTTCCACATGGAATAGGAAACGAGGATTGATACTTTCGTTAACGGACATTTGCTTTTCCGCCGGAAAATTTGGAAGGCGATCGATAGAAACCGGAGAAAGCGGAGATGAAGGTAAGAAGATCACAGAGGGAGTTAAAACGACATCGTTGGTGGGACATGAGAATCACGCGCGTCGTGATGGTTAATGATTACGAAAACCGTATCATTCATTACCAAGAGACTTTTGGTGGGTGGGTCCCATATTTTCATGTCGACGTGGATTCATAATTAATATTGCCACGTAAGCTTGCCATTTACGGGATTTTTTTATGAGAATGACTAGTACCAACAACCGGTTTACCAGAATTACAGAATAGGTAGAAATTATAATTTCATGAGCACTATACGTATCCGATTCAAAACATACAGTCATACATTAAAAATTCTCCATTTTGTTCTTCTACATTAAAGAGGGATCTGAAAACTCGATGACCAAAACAAATGAACCAAGTTCCGGTTTGATAAGACGTCCTCACTTCACAGTTTCAAGGGTTTCATTCCCAGTGATGCTCTCAGTCTATTTTGTTCTGCAATTTCAGGATCTGGATGATCAGTTCCATCTTCCCTCATCTTCTTCCCCTTCTCCTTCTTTTTCTTAGGTTCATCACGATCACGATCACGGACATCATCAGTTTCATGTCTCTTGCGATCCCTACTCCTGCTTCTACTTCTACGACTTGCCCTGTCTCTTCTGTCACGTTCTCTATCTCTGCCTCGTTCCCTGTCCCTATCCCGCTCTCTGTAGTGATCTCTGTCTCTCTCCCTATCCCGGTCTCGACCTCGACCACGTTCTCTTTCATAGTCTCGATCCATATCATAGTCTCTATCATAATCACGATCCCTGCTACTCGCAAAACAATGGTCAAATTATAATTCATGAAGCAATGAACTAAGGTCTAACAATCATAATGACACCTATTGATCTAAAACTACATGGCAATAGTGATAACGCTTTGACGATTACATAGTTGCCAAAAATAACACAATGACCAACTATCAACTGTTTGATCCATCATACTTCTGTCAGTACAGTAAAACCTGTTGGGATCTCCATAAATTCAATTTGGGAAGCTGACTATAACCGCTGATGGCTTGAGATGCCATAGAGGATAACGACAATCACAAGATTGAATGCTAGACATGATGCGCGAACATCAGCCAGACCAAATAGCTTCCATAATCATAAGCAACCACAAAACCTATAACGCATTTCTAGAGATACATGAGCAAAGAAATGTATCTAGCAAAGGGCTGGATTCAGATACCTGTGTCTATGACTGTCACGTCTCCTGTCTCTGTCTCTCTCTCTTTCTCTTTCAGGACTCTTACGGTGATGATCCTGTAAAAAAGAAAAGGATGGCGTCAACATAGAGCGGCTAAATAGAAACAGAAAATAGAACAAACTATTGCAGATCGAAAGCAGAGACCTTTTCATCTTCAGATTCATCAGCAATCACTTCATTCTCTTCCTTTTCTTCTTCTTCTTCAAAGTCATCTTCCAAAACGCTTTTCCTTGGCTCTAATAAACCATTCTGTTCAAGCGTCCACCTATCATCACAGTGACAGATCAACCATCAAACAATACTGAAGAAAACAAAAGCTAAAGATTCCGCTATACTAAAATGCAAAAGAATAAACCTTTTCTTCAAGCGAGGCATTGCAATATCACAAGAGTAATCCTTGGTCAAAAGTTCCTCAATGACTTCGTCCACATGTGTCAACGAAAACCCTACTCCAAACCAAAGAAATAAAACTGGTCAGGAAACGAATCAATCAAAAGTTAAATACAACGGATCCATTGAAAGAAAATGAAACTTACTCCCATCAGATAGCTTTTGCCTCACTTTTCGGTAGTCATTGTAAAGAGGTTCAAGGTAGCGATAGACATCAACATCAGTCCCAGTGAGACGGAGATAGAAAGCACCAAGGATACGAACATATCTGCAGAAACCAAAACAGTAAAAAAATTCAATAATCATCCTTTATTAACATCCAAAACGTTGGGAAACGACCAAAGCAAGCACAGAACTAACAACTTAATTATCCTAAGGCGAAGGAATCTAAACCTAGCGAGATAATCAAAGAAACCCATAGCTGAAATTCACCTAACTTTGACATTCTAAATCAAGGCTACATCGCAGTATTCAATCCAGATTACAAAGAAATCAAAGAAGCAGTTTAAGTTAGAAATCATACTTGTAATCCTCGTTTTTGATGAACTCAACGACAATTTCCTTCTCAGGCTGGATTTGTAGCATCTTCAATATGAGGCAAAGGAACGGAGTTGGCTTGCGGTTTCCACCAAAAGTACCACCGAGGTGATCGAGCTCCATGGCTTTATCAACTAAAGTCTCTGCCGTGAGACCAAAACATTGCTCCTTCCAGAAGGTATGCTGGTATATTTTCGTCCTCACGATCTTCTCAACAAGATTCTGAGGATTCGTCCCTCTAATGTTTTTAGCTAATGGATCTGTTCTGTTTGCCATTATTGCCGGAAGACAATCAGGAATCTCCTCCACGGCTGATTCGAAACCTTTTGCAGCTTAGTCGCCGGAATCGTACGACGCCGTTAACAGTGATGCCGGAATCGATCAAATTGCTTCCAGGAATCTGCCGTCGTAGAAGACGAAGACATTCTAGGGCTTTGAAGAGTTTGAGATTCTGAAGATGTAATTCCTTTATATTTATTTTATTAATTGAATTTTTTCATTCGGTAGTAAAGCCCATAATGAGAAAATATGAATGGGCTAATAATAATTTTTCCGACCCCTTGGAGAAGGAGATAACGCCGTTACTTGGAAGTCCGTTAAGACCGTTAATTCAAGCAAAAACCCTATCAAAGAAAATTGCAGTGTGTATTTTCTTTCAGCGAAGAGCCTTGAAAGGAGAAGAAGAACAAAAATTTCCCCGAAAGAAGAAAAAAGAGAAAAATAGAGAAAGAGAAAAAGTTGAAAATGGATCCAAAGACGAAGCAGATGATTGTATCAGCTCTCTGCAAACATTTCTCCTTGGATCCTGTAAGTGAAGAAGATGCCATCTCAGAAGCTTATTTTTTACTTTTATTTTTTGAGCTCTAGCTTGGTGGCTGAGTATGTGTATGATCATGTTTTGAATTAGTTGATGGGTACTAATTCAATTATAAGATTTTGTTATATTTTAGGTTTATCAGTGTTTACACTTGTACATCAAGCTGGTTTATGAAAAAGGAAGAAACTTTAGAAATTCGGCTTTATGGTTGTCTTGAATTGGCTTTGCATGGCATTTGATGCTACAAATGGGTGGTGATCATTTTACTAAATAGACAGGATGATTTATGGGTTTGTTTCTGAATTTATTTTTATTCATTTGGTTAGGAACCTTTTCTCGCCGGAGCGGGTGAGAATGATGTCAAGACACTGTATTCTAATGTTTTGAAAGCCTCTGGAAAGGAAGTGTCTGCACAAAACAACGATGTAAGTTGTTTCTTCCTGTATTTGGTTCCTAATGACATGAACGCCGAACTCTAAATGGAATTTTATTGAGTTCCCTTCTCGTTGCTACCACATTTTGAGAAAGTTGGATTACTTTGTATGAGTTGCGATGCGATGCCTTCTGTGTGGTGGTAAATGTGTTTCACATTTTTAAAAGTAATTACCTATTCCAGGTTTTGAAGTGGCTGGATTTTGCAGAAGGTTTCCCTGCAAATTCAAAGGATTGCTTTGCAGCTCTTGAAAAATTGAATGTAGATTTAGCTTCCAAGTCGGTGCTCTTGGGAAAGGGAATGACGCCATCGGCAGCTGATGTTGCTGTGCTTTCAGCTTTGCATTCCTCAGTGGTACCACTTCTGTTCATTTCCATTGTTTACTTATCTTATGATATCTGTTGATTCCATTGTTAAAGATGCTGAGATTAAATTTTCATAAACCTTTGACTAAAGGCTGACCTCGAAGACTAACTGTTATCTGTTTGACTTGCTGTTACCAGCTTGGCCTATCAGATCCAGACAAGGAGAAAGTACCACATGTCATAAGATGGGCGAATTACATCCAGGTAGGTTCAACATCATAAATTTTTATTACTTGATTGTGCCAAGGTAGTCTGTAAATCTATGGAGGACTATCACTCTCTGAACATCATCCTTTCACATTTTCGTTCATTGTGATTTTCTGCTGTACTAGTAAATTTTGCTCGCTATTACTTTAACAGAACAAAGAAAAGTTGTCAACAATATTTGGACCAATTCCTGTGAAGTTACCAGTGTTTGACTTCGAGGTGAATAATCTTTTCATGCCCAACTCTCGTTTTAGATTTTATAGTAACATATCACATCTTTTCATATGTATGACACTCTCTTTCTCTCTTTTCACACGCTCTGAGCAAATGGTTTTCTGACCTATTTGCAGGCATCAAAAAGTGTTGTTAAGGTGGAAGCAAAGTCTAATACAAAAAAAGCTGCAGAAAGTGTAAAGCCTGTTGACAAGCCAGAAGCGCAGCCGAGCACAAAGAAAGCTGAGCCTGAGGTACTGATTTTAACTTTTATGTTGAATTTATTTGATTGTGAGTCGATTTATATTGTAAAGAATCCGATTTTTTTCTGTGTAGGAACCAAAGAAAAAGGTTACAAAAGAGAAGGATGTCAAAAAGGAAAAGAAGAAACCTGCTGAAACAGAACCAGCTAACAAAGAGGCAGAGCTTAGTGTCAGTTTACTTAATATTCAGGTCGGTCTAATTCGCAAAGCATGGAAGCACCCATCAGCAGATAGGTTTGTGGTCAAAACATTTCAATCTTATGGCTCTTTTAAAGATTTCATTGAACACCTGCTAATATGTTAAAAGACTTGTCTTATGTATTGACAATGCAGTTTGCTGGTGGAAGAAATCGATGTCGGGGAGGGTAAAGTGAGGCAAGTAGTTAGTGGCTTAGCAAAGTTCTGCAGTCCTGATGATCTCGCGGTATAGTGATGTCTTAATTTCCAAATAAGTAGAAAATCTTGTTTGCATGCGTATAAGTTTGTTTTATCAGTCAATCGAGTGGTTGGGTTCTTGAAATCTAAAGCTTACTTATCTATGATTTCTTGATTGCTGCATTATGCTGATGAAGAACCGCCTTGTTGCTCTCATCACAAATGTCAAACCTGGAAAGCTACGAGATGTAATGTCAGAAGGACTGGTAATACTTCCTTCTAACTGCATCAATCCAGTTAATTCATGATCAAAATATTGTGAAACTCTCACATTTGCTCTTCGTCTGTATTCTTGGTTTCTTTGCGACAGGTCCTATGTGCTTCAAATGAAGATCACTCGGTGGTACAACCGTTGCTACCACCTGCTGGGGCTAAACCGGGAGAGCGTGTTTCATTTTCAGGGTATATAAAATGACTAAACATCAAACATCTTTTTTTGCGTTCGATGCATGTTTCCCCTTCAGCCATTTAGATCATATTTGATCTTTGCTTTTTAACTTTTCTTGTTCATCGTAAACTCATCTAGGATCGAAGGAAAGCCAGAAGATGTGCTGAACCCGAAAAAGAAGCAACTAGAGAAGATAACACCGGTATGTGCTTCTACGCCCTTTTTTAGGATCTAAACTGTAAACAGACTGAACATGCGATACTGAATTTGCATTATACATAAACATTCAATCTCACGGGAACTTTAATTAATCACACGCATTTGCAGCATCTCTACACTGATGAAAATGGCGTAGCCACATACAAAGGCATACCATTCATAACCTCGGCTGGACCTTGCACTTCCAGCATCCCCAAGGCCACTATCAAATAGTTCTTCTTCTCTTCTATAATTCTCGTGCATTTTTCTTTGATATTCACAAACTCTGTCTGAAAAAAGAAAGGGAAGATATTTTTTGTTTGTTCTTATTAACCGTCTTGAGTCTTTTGATCTTTGTGAGTTTTTTGACAAACAACAATGCTCCAATTTCCGTTTTGATAGCTTTCTACTACTGGATTTTAATATTGTATGTGGTTTCAGTTTGGTAATTATTCTTTTAAAACCAAGATATGAACAAACCAAGTAATCCGAATTAAAACTTAATCAAAATTGGAATGGAACTCTAAATGAAAGTCTTGACCATCAAAGCAAATATTATATTTAAATTAATGAATCTATAAGGTGATTGTGTCAGGAAAATTTGAACTTTACATTAAATATTTGAAGTTCAAAAATTGACTTGCATTCCTATGAATATATGAAACAATCTCCTTTTATTGTAATTCTTAGATAATCTTACACGGAGGGAAAATTTATCTTATTAGACAATGAGGATCTCTATAAGAGATTGGTGATCCATTTTGCGACGGAAAAAAGATTATTTTCTGTTTCCATTTAATATAATTTCCAAGAATTCAAAAAAAGTTGTAAGATTCTATCTTCTCAGTTTACAAGATCCTAGGCAGATCCGTACGACTGTCCCTGACCCACATAAGTTTCTTTATTCAGTTTTCTCAAAGAATCAGTCCTCCATAGCAAAACACAACTTCTTTCTTATATTAAGCACACACACAATCTTCATACTTGTCCGAAAAAAATTGTGATCTTTTTGAGTTTCTTGGCTTTTATTATACGATTCCAAATCATAATCAAATCGATTCTTGATATATTACAGGGGGATTGTTACCGAATAAATCTGTTTTCGTATCATATTTCAGTTCTAGACAAAATCTATTGTATTGCATTGCATTATAAATTATTATTAACTAAAAGTGGTCCAAAAGAAAAAAAAACCCACACGATTCGACAAACATGTTCCTAACAAGTAACTCCATACAAAAAGACAGATTTATGGAACTTTATATGTATAATGATTGGTACTGAAATAAATCCCCTAAAATACGATAATATCACGAAATCTCCGTGATATTCTTTGATGCAATCTCTTCCCCATGCTCTATTTTTTTTTTTTTTAATATACTAGTTGGTAATAATAATGGAAAATCTTCACTCCACCAAAATCAAAGAAACCATCATAAATACAGCATCACCAGATTCATATGATTCACACATTTGATACATATATTCAAGTACTCTTCTGAGTCTGTCACTTTCTTCTTCATGAGTGTTTGTCTTTTTGATTTTTGAATTTATTTTTTACTGGAGACGGAGAATTAAATGCAAAGTCGTTTATATTAATGCCAGAATCAGTCTCACTTCTTTGCTTATTGTCAAGTTGTTTTCTTTCTCAGTTACTTGACATATAAGGAACAAACGAGATGAACGGTTCAGGCAGTTCTTGTTCGTCGTTAATGGAGGTGGCTTATGATCATCATCATCATCATGATCAGCTTCATGTTTTAGCAGTAGATGATAATCTAATTGATCGTAAACTCGTAGAGAAGTTGCTCAAGATCTCTTCTTGCAAAGGTTCCATCTTTTTTACCTTCCAATTTTTTTACTGTTTCTACTCTCTTTTGGCTATAAAATGTGAATTTTTGCAGTGACAACAGCAGAGAATGGGATTAGAGCATTGGAGTATTTAGGTTTGGGAGATCAAAATCAACATATTGATGCCTTGACCAATAACGTAAGCAAAAACAAATCTTCAAGATCTATGGATTTTTAGATCTATAAAGAGAACTAAAAATGTATCGATTTTGCTAGGTTATGAAGGTGAATCTAATCATCACAGATTACTGTATGCCGGGAATGACAGGTTTTGAGCTGCTCAAGAAAGTGAAGGTAAATATATAACAGCTTCTTGGATTTTATCTGTTTAATTCAATTTAACAATAATCCTCTGTGCGTTTTCTGTAGCAGGAGTCATCAAATCTGAAAGAGGTTCCTGTTGTGATAGTGTCTTCAGAGAACATTCCTACTCGCATCAACAAGTAAGAACAAATGAGATCTGATTAATGAAGACCTTGTTTCTGTGTTTCTTACGGTGGAAGTAATTAGTTAAGATCGTTATCCTCTGTTCTGTTTTTGGTGTTTTAAAACGCAGATGTTTAGCGAGTGGAGCTCAAATGTTTATGCAGAAGCCTCTGAAACTTTCGGATGTTGAGAAACTTAAATGTCATCTCATGAATTGCGGAAGCTGACCATGAGGAATTTAAATGTAGCCCTAACCATAAAACATTTCCATTGTCTTGATTCCTTATTTGATAATTTTTTACAAGTTTTTCTGAAATCAGAAATGTTTTCAAATATTCCTATAGTAATCTCAAGCTTATATAGACAAATAATCATAGAAAATGGTTGTGATTATGAAGATGATGACCATTTCTTCTCTCTTCCAACCCTAAACAACGAATCAATGGATAACATGAGATGAAGAAACATCTCTTTATTCCTCTAACCACTGAAAATGGAGGCCACACGCAACAACAACAACAACATTGATGATCATGCTTCTCTTTTTCGTTGTTTCTTTCTCTTTTCTTCTCCTTTTGTCTCTCTTGCTGCCATTGTTGCACAGGATTGACATCGTTTCTGCGTGAAGAGAAGATTAAGAATCTTATGCAGCAAGAAAGGTCTAGATTTCAATTTGAAACAGGACAATCGAAGACGAGAAAACTAAAAGCAAATATTTAGTGTTCAATTGGATCACGATGAGGTTCATAAAAGCAAATACTGTACTTACCACAGATTCACCGGAATGTGATGAATAGCATGGAAAATATTGCCGGAAAGATTTGATGGGTGAGAGAAGACGATGGATCTCTCTCTTGGTCAAGAAGACTTGTACGTCTCCATCGGAGCTTTCCACATCATGACACGTATACTTTGTCCTTTATGTCTCAATTCTCTTTTACTTTAGAATTTAGATGGATGGACCTCAAAGCTCCGACCAACCAAGTATTTTTTAATGTTTTGTATATGTATAATGTGTCGCATGAGTTCTATTTTTCTAGTGGTATATATATTCATGATTTATTTTTGATTATTATAGTTTTTGTATGGTTCAAGTTATCCAATTGCAAATCAAAATTCAATAACTCTGTTCCGAGAAATGTGGAAATTAGCGGAGCCAATTGAGCTGATACGTCTCCAAATTTTGGATAATGAAATGTGGAATTCAATGCTCACCAAAATCTAACCTAACTCGAATTTGGTGAGTTGTTCTATTTGAATACACCAAACCAAACCAAACTGATCTAAATTTAACCCACAAAATCTGATTTAAACAACTAGAAGCAAGTCTCAATTTGGTTTTAATTTTTAGACTCCCAACCAAAAAAAAAAAAATCCGAGAGGAATTAAAGTAAAAATTTTCTTTCACATACATAATATATAATTTCTAGAAAACTAAAGATTTCTTGATTAAAATCGAACTGAGACTATAGAACCATAGTAGAATCGGATTAACTTTATCTTTTTTAGTATAACCCAAAAATTAAACCTAAAAAACCAAACCAAAACCTGGATTGCAGATAGAGTCCTCCTACCATTGTTATATTAGCGGTTAAACCGAAAGCGTTTAAATCTATACCAACGGTTCAATCGAAAGGGGTCATCATAATCTACGGCCCAAATGAAGTAAGGCCCAATACAATATCATTAGTTTGTTACGGGCCAAGAATAACTGCAAACGACGAACACAATTCTGTTCACTCTCTCTCTCACTGGCTCGCTCTCAATCTTTCCGATTAGTTTGGGTGTTTTCTCTTTGGGTTCGTCTTCTCCAAGTCTCTGCGAAAATGGCGGCTTCGGTACAACCTGCATGCTTAGACCTCCATTTCTCCGGAAAGCACCTCCCTCTGCTTAAACACAACGCTATTTTCGTCCGCTGCGTTTCTTCTCCAAATGTCCCCGAAGCTGACTCCCTCACTGGCCCGCCTGATATCATCAATACAAGCCGAGACCAGCGCAAAGTGGTTCGTATCGCGTGGGAGAAGCTTGTTAGATGGTCTCGCTCTTGGCGCGCTAAAGCCAAAACCGATGTTCTTGAGCGCACTCGCAAGGTTTTTTTATTATTATCTTTCAGTCTCTTTCTTAATTTCGTTTTGCGTTTGAAGAATTTGAAAGAATCTGTGGTCGTTTAGGTTGTTGTTCTTGGTGGAGGTTCGTTTGGTACAGCAATGGCTGCTCATGTAGCTAGAAGGAAAGAGGGATTAGAGGTTAATATGCTTGTGCGTGACTCTTTTGTTTGCCAATCTATCAACGAGAATCACCATAATTGGTACTTTATTAAGTTTCATTTTATTCAATGCAATTCATCATAATGCTTGAAGAATTCACATTTTGATTCAAATGGTGTTTTGTTACTAGTAAGTACTTTCCTAAGCACAAGTTACCTGAGAATGTGATTGCCACAACTGATGCGAAAGCTGCATTGCTTGATGCTGATTACTGCCTCCATGCTGTTCCAGTGCAGGTTTAAAGCCCATTTGAGTTTTTGTTTTTGGTTTTGGTTGATTTGCTTCTATGTTCTGCTGATTAATGCGGCTTGTTGTTTGCAGTTCAGCTCATCGTTTCTAGAGGGAATTTCAGATTATGTCGATCCAGGATTGCCTTTTATATCTCTTAGCAAAGGTCTGGAGCTTAATACTCTGAGGATGATGTCTCAGATCATCCCCACTGCACTGAAGAATCCCCGGCAACCTTTTGTTGCACTTTCTGGCCCTTCATTTGCTTTGGAGCTGATGAACAATTTACCCACTGGTTCGATTTCACATTTTTTCCTTTGGTCTAATTCAAATAGCGTTTCTAAAGCTGATTGTTGTGAAATGTTTCCTTTTGGTATATTTTTTGCTTGCAGCAATGGTGGTTGCCTCGAAAGATAAGAAATTGGCCAATGCTGTTCAGCAGCTTCTGGCTTCTAGTTACTTGAGAATAAATACTTCCAGGTACAATATTTCAAAACCAGACTCCATTGGATTTAATGATTTCTGAATACATTCCCCTGCTGGGCTGTGATTATGTCTATTTGCCTACCTGCTTGGTAGTTATTCATGTCTTGTGTATATGTGATGTTAGTGCCTGAGCTCTAATGATTGAGTTCTTGATTCTTCGAGGGAGTTTTGTGCACTCAGCTTGTAACCTCTGATCATTCCAGTGATGTTACAGGCGTGGAAATTGCCGGTGCCCTGAAGAATGTTCTAGCAATAGCTGCAGGAATTGTTGATGGGATGAAACTTGGTAACAACTCTATGGCAGCTCTTGTATCACAAGGTTGTTCAGAGATAAGATGGTTAGCCACAAAGGTAGTAAATTCAATCTGTGTCTGTAATTGTTCAATAGAAAGTGGTTTTTATCCAAGAAACTCACCACAATGATTACTAAAGCCTGTGTTTACTGGGTATTACTGTCTTGTTTGTTTGAAGATGGGTGCAAAGCCAACAACGATAACCGGTTTATCAGGAACTGGGGACATAATGCTCACGTGCTTTGTGAATCTCTCAAGAAACCGTACAGTTGGAGTCAGGTTAGGGTCAGGAGAGACACTTGATGACATACTAAGCTCCATGAATCAGGTGTGTTTCTCGTTTGTCTTATGGTGAAACCAATAAAAGTTGGTTGAATCTGAAACCCTGGATCAATATCAATCACTGTGCAGGTTGCAGAAGGTGTAACAACCGCTGGGGCAGTTATAGCGTTGGCACAAAAATACAATGTGAAGCTGCCGGTTTTGACAGCTGTAGCAAAGATAATAGATAATGAACTGACCCCGACTAAAGCTGTTCTTGAGCTCATGAACCTTCCTCAGGTTAATTCCAAGTTTCCTTGATTCCAATGGCTGCTTTGGCTACTTTGCTGGTTTTGATTTGACTTATTTTTGTGTATATTCTTCATGGTTTTGCAGGTTGAGGAAGTATGAGATGGAAAATCGTTTTGAAGATCACATCCTCAAAGGGATAGCTTTTAAGGCGGGAGAGAGCTTTGGAGTCTGTTTAGAGATAGTTAATGATAGAGATGATTGGAAGTGAGTTTTGTAATCGATTTTAGGCCTGAATCTCATGAATGTGAGTTGTTCATAAACATTTTACAAAATGTGTGTAAAGTTTTCTCATCATCAATCTATAAAAAATGATGTTTCAGGATCCTGAAAAGTGTGGATTGTGGATTTTGGACATGGTGACGTGGCGCAACGTAGAGAGTTTTATATAAGTTTCCTAATTTAAAAAAGGCATTCCAACGAGTGGGTAGAGGTTTTCGACCCAAAGACTCAGACTTGGGATGTCCTAGGAATGCCGCCGAAGGAGGATAAGGTGCCATACTATACCATGATGATGGATAGCGTGATGGTGGAGGACAAGGTTTACGCTATGACTATGGAGGGTAGAGGTTCATTCTACATACCGAGTCAAGGCATATGGAAAAAAGGCAAGTTTGATACGGAAGGAGATACAAGGGGTTGGTATGTGATAGACAATGTCATGTACTGATGTAACGGGTGGGAAGGTGTTGTGGTGTGAGGCAGAGGAATTGGAGTGGCGTGAACCCGAGAACAAGGCCATGGAGTGGAGAGAGGTGATGGGTTTGGAGTCTCTAAGGGACAAAGCAAGTCGAAGATGAATTTCGCGGGCACAAATTGAGCAGTTCTGGTTCCAACATGTTGCTCTTCTGGGACGTGCTTGGTCCTGAATGTTTGGAGAGGCGCAAAAAGACTGGCCAGATTTGGGGAAACATTGAGTGGTCCGAGCTCTCATCACACTCGATCCTCCTCCTTCACCTCACCATCACTGTTCTCTATCTCTCAACCTCTGATATCAATATTTTATTTGCTTTAATCTTAAGTTTATATGTGGTCTCTATCAGAACAGTTTTGATTTTGGATATTCTCTTCGTTATTGACCCATCAATTCAAACCTATTTGTATTTGTGAGAATCTACGATCAGTTAATAAAATGGTTCTGATTGGTTCGATTTCAGTTTACCGGCTGGAAATAGAACATGAATATGGGCTTTTAAAATCAATAGGCCCACAGTTCTTAGATGCTCAAACACAAAAAACGTCGTCGTATAAGATGTAAAACCCTTGGCACTTGCAGTGTCGTCGTTGAGTGGTCGAAGACGGAGGGAAAGAAGCAGCGAACTTGTTTGTTTCATCGAAGACGAAGATGGTGAAAAAAACCCAACAATCAATGAGAGAGACAAAGCAAGAAGTTAAAGATGGAAGCAAAGCAAATAGTGGTTTGTTCGCATCTTGTTCTTTCTCTTCCCTTGGCCTTGATCCCAAGCTCTCTGACCAGCTCAAAGGTTATCTCTTTTTGCCTCTGCCTATGTTGGTGAGCTTTTCTCTGTTGATTAATAAAGTTTAATGGTTGTTTCTCGTGTCAATTTATACAGAGAGAATGGGTTTTGAAGCTCCTACTCTTGTCCAAGCTCAGTCAATTCCTGTTATTCTCTCCGGTCGAGATGTGTATCCTTTCTCTACAAATTTCTATTTTCGTTTTGTGTGAAATTATGATGAAATTTGTTGGTTTACTTTAGTTTTCGATAACCTAAATGTATAGACTTGTTAATGCTGCAACGGGTACTGGAAAAACTATAGCGTATTTGGCACCAATCATTCATCACTTGCAGGGCTATTCTCCTAAGGTTGATCGTTCTCATGGAACTTTTGGTATGTTCCTCTATTGTTTTAGCTACAATTTATAATTCTTTGGGAGGTTTATAGTGATGTTTCTTTTTCTTGGAACTTGTATTTGGTAGCTTTGGTGATTGTGCCTACACGAGAACTATGCCTTCAAGTGTATGAAACCTTGGAGAAGCTGCTGCATCGGTTCCATTGGATTGTCCCTGGCTATGTGATGGGCGGTGAGAAAAAGGCTAAAGAAAAGGCTAGGATAAGGAAAGGTGATATATTTTTTTTGTTCGGTTTACGTATTCAGTTCTTTCTTGCATTATTGTTTACTTGAATGTGAGATGCGAGATGATCGCTTTGAATCTAAACTAATTGTTTTTATTTCAGGGATATCCATACTAATTGCAACCCCAGGACGCCTTCTTGACCATTTGAAGAATACAGCTTCATTTGTGCACAAGAATCTACGTTGGGTGATCTTTGATGAAGCTGATTGGTACGAATGCTATACTCTGAAAGTTAATCTCTTCCTTGGTTCCGTGCTTCCTTTATTTAGCTCTTCCTTTGGATTTTGGCAGCATTCTCGAATTAGGTTATGGGAAGGAGATAGAACAGATAATTAAGCTTCTTGGTTCAGGGCAAAGCGAACAAGGGGAAATGGATGATATTGTTCCAAAGGGCGTTCAGAAGCAGAACTTGTTATTGTCAGCAACATTGAATGACAAAGTTAACGATCTTGCAAAACTTAGTTTGGACGATCCGGTAATGATTGGTCTCGACAACAGCAAATTGCAACAAAATCTGTCACTAGCGTCTCCCGCCTCTACTGACCCTGATGTGGATGATATGATTATTCATGTAAACAAATCCGCAAACCCTTCATCTGAGGACTACGGAATACCATCGCAGCTAGTGCAGAAATATGTCAAAGGTACATTTATCTTCCCTTGAAACTTTTTGAATTGTTAGATGTTTCTACTTTGCGTTACAAATATCTATTATATGCAGTGCCCTGTGGTGCAAGGCTTGTAGCACTTCTCTCTGTTCTCAAAAACCTTTTTGAGAGAGAAGCTTCTCAAAAGGTAAATCTCAAGCCCAACATATCCAAAGTTCCTGTCACACAACAGTCTGTTTATTTTCCATTACTCAGTTGATTGAGGTTTTGCACGGCTGTTTTCTTACAGGTGGTCGTATTCTTTTCCACACGTGATGCTGTAGATTTTCATTACTCACTTCTGAGTCAATTCCAGTGGCCACCAAATTCCAAGACAGAAGAGGAGGCAACTAAACAGTTGTTTCTTAAGTGCAAAATGTTTCGGTTACATGGAAGTATGGAGCAGGAGGATAGAAGATCTGCGTTTGGGACCTTTAAAACAGAGAAACAGGCCCTTCTTTTGAGTACAGATGTTGCTGCTAGAGGCTTGGATTTCCCAAAAGTAAGATGCATTATACAATATGACTGTCCCGGGGAAGCTACCGAGTATGTGCATAGGTAAATTCTGGAATGCCAAAAACCACTTGATGTTTCGACCTTAAATACATAGTACCTTGAATATACTGAGCTTATGTGTCTGGGATTCATGGTTGCAGAGTGGGTAGAACAGCTCGTATTGGTGAAAAGGGAGAAGCCTTGTTATTTCTACAGCCGATTGAAATAGACTATCTCAAGGAGCTTAAGAAGCACAGTGCATCACTTGCAGAGTACCCTCTTCTAAAAGTACTTGATAAATTTCCCCTAGTCGGCAATATGCCCCGGATCAAAAAGGTCATATCCTTAGAATTGCATCCGTGGGTCATATCTTTGCAGAGAGCTCTTGAATCCTTTACTTATGCTGAGGTACGATTCTCTTCGATGGGTTCTTTCTTTTTGTGATTTTGATTTATTCTCTGATAGTAAAAAAATCTTTCCTTGTTTTGTGGCTGTTGTTTTATTCACAGCCGAAGATGAAGAACCTGGCGAAGAATGCGTTTGTCTCTTGGGTTAGGGGATATGCAGCTCATAAGGGAGAGCTCAAGAGCATTTTCGTGGTGAAGAAACTTCACTTAGGTCATGTCGCCAAGAGCTTTGCTCTGAGAGAGCAACCGTCTTTAGTTGGGAAATCACATCATAAGGAATCAATGAAGAGGAAGAGAGACGAACGCCAAAAAGGACAACAAGCTAAGAAGAGAAAGAAGATGACTGGCAGTAGTACAAGTACACAACAAACTTGATCAAATTTGTTTAGCCACCGTAAACCATGGCATAAGTTTTGTAATGAATGAGCAGTTTTGTTCATCGAAAATTTTGAAATATCTAAAAAATTCGGAACTTGATCATTGATTAGTTGAGAATTTTACTTGTATTAACCACAGAAAAGCTCAAATATTTATGTATTTTTGAAAAGTTAAGATTCACAATCACAACAAAAGTTTACAGCATATCAAATAAAACTAATCAAATTCTCAACAAAAGTAAAAATTCAAATTTGGCGGTAAACTAACGGAAGATAACGACGGCGATGCTGATATGCGTTTCAAGCTTAACGACGTTCACATTCGTCGGGGAATTTCTTGTTTAGCTCCGAATTCGATTAATTCAGGAATCAGAGCTCTAATTCAGAAAGGAGAGTATCTACAAGCTCTGCATTTATACACTAAGCATGATGGCTCTTCTCCTTTGTGGACTTCTGTTTTCACATTTCCTTCTCTTCTCAAAGCTTGCTCTTCGCTTACAAATCTCAGCCATGGCAAAACAATTCATGCTTCGATCATCGTGTTGGGTTGGCAATACGATCCTTTCATTGCAACCTCGCTTGTCAATATGTATGTGAAATGTGGATCTTTAGATTACGCCGTCCAAGTGTTCGACGGTTGGTCTCAGAGTGGAGTTCCTGCTCGGGATGTCACACTTTGGAACTCTATGATTGATGGGTACTTCAAATTTCGAAATTTTAATGAAGGGATTGATCGTTTTCGCCAAATGCTGGTGTTGGGCGTTAGACCTGATGCTTTCTCGTTATCCATCGTTGTAAGTGTTTTGTGTAAAGAAGGAAACTTGAGGCGGGAAGAAGGAAAACAGATTCACGGTTATATGTTAAGGAATTCGTTAGCTGGCGATTCTTTCTTGAGAACTGCTTTAATTGATATGTATTTCAAGTTTGGTTTACCAACAGATGCGTGGCGCGTTTTTGTGGAGATTGAGGATAAGTCGAATGTTGTACTATGGAATGTGATGATTGCTGGGTTTGGTGGTAGTGGGATCTGTGAATCTAGCTTGGAGTTGTATATGCTTGCAAAGAGTAACAGTGTCAAGCTTGTTTCTACTTCATTTACCGGAGCTCTTGGTGCGTGTAGTCGAAGTGAGAAGTCTAGTTTCGGTAGGCAGATCCATTGCGATGTGGTGAAGATGGGACTAGACAATGACCCGTATGTTTGTACTTCTCTACTGTCAATGTATTCAAAATGTGGTATGGTTGGTGAGGCAGAAACTGTCTTCAGTTGCATTATTGAGAAAAGACTTCAAATATGGAACGCGATGGTTGCAGCTTATGCAGAGAATGATTATGGTTACTATGCTTTGGAGTTGTTCGGTTTCATGAGGCAGAAAAGTGTCTTACCTGATTCTTTTACCTTGTCAAATGTTATTTCCTGTTGCAGCATGTTGAGATTGTACAACTATGGAAAATCAGTCCACGCGGAACTGTTCAAGAGACCGATTCAAAGTACACCTACAATAGAGAGTGCTTTACTCGCTCTGTACTCCAAATGTGGATGCGATAGCGATGCTTATTTAGTCTTCAAATCAATGGAAGAAAAAGATATGGTTGCGTGGGGCTCCCTGATGTCAGGACTTTGCAAGAATGGGAAATTCAAAGAGGCTCTGAAAGTTTTCGGGTCTATGAAAGATGATGATGATAGCTTGAAACCTGATTCTGATATTATGACCAGTGTTGTAAATGCATGCGCCGGACTAGAGGCTCTCAATTTTGGCCTTCAGGTTCATGGCAGCATGATTAAAACTGGACAAGTGCTGGATGTTTTTGTTGGGAGCTCCCTTATCGATTTGTATTCTAAATGTGGCTTACCAGAAATGGCTCTCAAAGTTTTCACTAGCATGATACCAGACAACATTGTTGCGTGGAATTCAATGATATCTTGCTACAGCAGAAACAACCTTCCAGAACTATCGATAGAACTTTTCAATCTGATGCTCAATCACGGTATCTTCCCAGATTCAGTATCCATCACAAGTGTCCTTGTGGCAATCTCATCAACTGCAGGCTTGCTTAAAGGGAAAAGTCTACATGGTTATACATTAAGACTCAACATGCCTTCAGATACTCACCTGAAAAACGCTTTGATTGATATGTATGTAAAGTGCGGGTTTTCGAAGTATGCAGAGAATATTTTCTGCAAAATGCAGCATAAAAGCTTGATCACTTGGAACCTAATGATATATGGGTATGGATCCCACGGAGATTGTCTCAGAGCATTGAGTCTGTTTGATGAGATGAAGAAGGCAGGAGAATCACCTGATGATGTGACATTCCTGTCTCTGATTTCAGCCTGCAATCATTCCGGTTTTGTGCAGGAAGGCAAAAACATTTTTGAGATCATGAAACAAGATTATGGAATTGAACCCAAAATGGAACATTATGCAAATATGGTGGATCTCCTAGGACGTGCGGGACACCTAGAAGAAGCTTACAGTTTCATAAAAGCAATCCCCATTGAAGCAGACAGTAGCATTTGGCTCTGCCTCTTATCTGCTTCAAGAACTCATCATAATGTGGAACTTGGAATATTGTCTGCTGAGAATTTGTTGAGAATGGAACCCGAAAGAGGCAGTAACTATGTTCAGCTAATCCATCTTTACATGGAAGCAGGATTGAAGAACGAAGCAGCAAAGTTGTTGGGTGAGATGAAGGAGAAAGGCTTGCAGAAAAAACCCGGTTGCAGTTGGATTGAAGTTAGTGAACGAATTCATGTTTTCTTTTCAGGAGGTTTGTCTTCTTCAATGGCGGCTGAGATCTTCAACCTATTGAATAGGTTGAAGAGTGACATGGTAGGTGAGGACAAGTCCACTTGAACTAGATAACATTACGAATTGATGATGTTCTTACATCACTTCTACTTCTCAGAAACACATAAAAAAACACTATCTTTTTGGCAGTGTAGAGTAAAAGTAGAGACACTCTTGAGGTTTAAAATGAATGATATTACAAATCAAATAATTCGTTGGTTGCTTGGTTCGTACTCTTGGGTCACCTGGAGATGCTTTCAAAAAAATGTACATTGTATGCTGTTTATCTTCTTCCTCTAGTGTTCATCACATTCCAGATGAGGTTCGGTTAATGCGTTGGGCACCTAGTTTAGGAGCTGCAGGTTTGGCTCCTCGGCCACGACCAGAAGATAAGGGCTTCGCTCTGGTGGTTGGTGGTGGAGCAGCTATGGCAGCCCAAGGGTCTTCATCATCAGACTGTACTGACTTTTTCAAATTCAACGGTCTTGAAGTAGTTGCAGGTAGAGGAGCAGCTATGGATCCCCACAAATCATCGTCTTCGGTTTTCGCAGCTGCTTTCGTCGTGCTAATCTTTGGTCTTGAGCTTGTAGCTATAAAGAACGAAAAATTTTAAACAACCGTATGAACTTTAGGAAATTTAACATAATGTGTTTGAGGTAAACTGATTCGGCTAACAATTTGTACCTCCAGGTCTAGAGGAATGAGACACAGGTCGTTTTTGAGCTGCTTGAATGTTTGCGAGAGCTGGAGAAGGTTTTGGTTCATCCAGAGGTTCGAGATCCCAGCCGTCTTTGTCGCTATCAAGACCTTCGCTAATGCCATTCTCAACATCTCCCCAACCATCTGTTGATGTTGGGGATGGTGGTGCGGGTTGATCTGTGAAGTCCGAGTTTGAACGTATATGGTGACTCGCTTTGACACTCGGTATCTCCGTTGCTGAGGAAAATTTCCAAGAAATAAACAAAAATAGGAAATGATAAAGTACTGGCAACTGTAGTGATTAGCCAAAAAGCACAGTGATCAGATATCAGATCAATCCAACATATAATCAAAGCAATCTCTTTTTTCTTAATAAAGTACTGACGACAAAAAAAAAAAAAAAAAAAAGCAATCTCTTTTTTCTTTCTTTTCTTATTTACATAACCATGGTTGCAGATTTCAACAAATTTTATTTCCAGGGTTGAGATCAAAGTTAGGGTAAGTGATCTCAAGTGTACCTGTGATTACAGCATTTGAGGCTGCAGAAGCTAGGGATGGTGCTGAAGAAGACGAAGGAAGAGGCGCTTGTTCTAATGGCTTACCCTTGAGAGTCAAAGAACTCATAGCCCATCTATATAGAGTAAAAAAATTAGTCCAGTTAGTATACCTAGCAATCTGACCAAATATATAGTTCACCTATTAAATCTGATGGACTACACTCACCCAATCAGACCAGCAGTTTCAGGTATAGCTGAGGCTCCTCCGGTGACTCCTGCCTCTCCAGCGTTTGTCTATTAACACCCCAAAAAAAATCAATTATCTTCCATCCCCTATTACATAAGATTCTAAATATAAAAACAGCCCAAGGAATGAGTTCAATAGAGTCATTATTCCCACCTTCTCATAGTTCTGTTTCAGTATCTGAAGAAACTGTTCTACAGCCTGAAATGCCTTTGACCGAACATCACTATTAGGAAATTCAGAGAAAATGCTTTAGATTTTGTTGGGAGAGAAAATACTAGACGAAAAAAGGACCACCATGCTCTTAAAAAAGGAACCTGTCTTGATCAATTGTTAGCACAACAATATTCGGAAGAATCCTAGTTGCTATTTCAGTGTCGTCATAAGTAGTACTGGTGGCACATAATGCAACAATCCCTGTGATACATAAAATCCAGTGAGATATAACAGCAGGAAAATCCCAATCCTAGTTGAAGGGAAATATTGTCATAGAACCAGAACACCCCACAAATTATGTGACATAATAACTAGGATCCACTCATATCAGCCATTCACATACCTGCACCTCGAGCAGGTGGAAATGTATCACGCAATGCACGCACTGTAAAAGCATTAATCAAAACTCTTTTCCTTGTCTGCATCATTGTTTCATGATTAGGCATAAACAAAACAATAGATGCATATATAGGTAACAATGAATCAAAAGAACAATGAAGCTGCAAGAGACTAACCCCTTCATTAAGATATGTGGCAATATTCCCGAGTAATATAGTGGTATTGGTTCTGATTGCAGGCTCTTCATCCACCTGACAGGATAATTTAAAATTTAAACCACAAATACTGTGACAGAAGTAATTGCATCTGCAACATACATGGCCTTTCAAGTCCAGCGAAAAAAGAACCAAAGGTAAACAGAAGTATGAAAAGGCGGAAATAATTTACTGGAAAATCAGATATGGGAAGAGAAAAGTCAAAGCTTTTGCGGTAATGGATGCAAACCTGTAGTTTGGAAAGGTATTTCAATAGGGATCCTGAAAGTGTGCGCTGAGAAAGCTGCAGCCACAAACAAAAACAGAAATATATATCAGATACAATTGGATAATGACTAAAAAAAATGTTAACGACAATAAAGTCAAACTAAATGTCTTTCGATGAGATGAAACAGACGGTGGACTTTTATAGCTTGATAAAGCAGCTTATATTGGTTAGGAGCAACACCTTTGGAGCTAAAACAAGCATCGATTTAAGAGTCAGCTCCCGGAGAAAAGCAGATGTATCCGCAAATCCAGTAGCAACATGAGGGTATACCTAGTAAAAATACAGACCATTGTTAATTTTAAAAGTATGCAACTAGACAGCAGTACTGCCAGACACCCACAGCTGAACACTTTTCAGGCCACAGAAGAGGAATTGATCTTACTTGTTCATCGACAATTTGGCCGGACATTGATTCTCCAAATTGATCAACATGTTGCAAAAGAGAAACTCTAATAGCTCGATCATTGGAAGCAAAAAGCTTGACTATTGTTGGCAGCACCTAATGTCACAGATGGGAGTAACTTTAGTACATAACTGAAATATATACATAGCACATGCATACATACACCAACGGAGTGGTTGAAAGCGTTTTAACAAAAATATAGCATGACTGAACAACCTTGACACTGAAATCTTCAGTTGATAACCATGAACCCATCTTAAGTAAGGCAGTTAATGCAGGGGCAGCAGCTGAACCAAATTCAAGGGAAGAAGCTAATAACGGAAGAAGCTGCATCAACCAGAGGGTTAAGTCAAATAACTAAACACAAAGCCTTCAACTAAAAAAGAAAATTGTTGTTCTAGTACCCCAATAAGATTCAGATTCACACCTTCTTAAGGACGATCTCCCGAGGAAGCTGTTCAGCAATATTTGGAAGTTTGCGGAAGAAAGTATCTTTTTCGACGCTGTCTTTCAAGTTGAGAATATCCATAAAATGTATGGTGTCCACCAGCTTATTTTGGAAATACTCTGCCAATTCAAATATGTCAAAAATAAGAATAAAGAGATAAGGGATGGTCAAAGATAACTATGAGAAAAAGAAAAAGCCGAGAATTCAGAAACAGTGAATTATTTAAGGTACAATTTTTTTAACCAAGACAGGAACATTACCACCATTTTCTAGAAGTTTTGAGGTATTCAATCTGCGAGAAGGCATGGAACTTAGGAGTCGCTGATAATCTGGAAGCAGAGACTGAGAAAAGAAACATTCAACTGAAATGAAAGCCAGCTCTTAGAAATCCCAAACTGATCAAAAGCAACACATCAAAACTTTGGGGAAACCATGAAGCCTTTTGACTAAAATCACATCGCCAGTATTTTAAGTTCTAAATACACTGGAGTTAAAGTTATCAAAACTACACAGATTTAAAGACATAAATATATAGAAGCAAAGAAGTAATGAATACGCAATTTGATATTCAGGAACATAATATATATTCAAGGAAAGAAAGGGATGAAAACAAAACCTTAGGAATGCCGACAGTATTACGCAGCTCCTCTGTTTTTCCCAGCTTAGAGCCCGAGAAGAGTTCATAAATAAGACAACCTTCAAAAAAGGATGTAAAGGGATTCAATGAAAGAATTGCACTAAAGTTGACAAAGAGTCGAGGATATAATATCCATGTAAAATTAGCAACGCAGCAAAACTACAGTAGGGTCTTACCTAATCCCCATGAATCAATGGCCCATGGTGGAGATTTTCGAATAGCAACCCAATCAGACTTGACCATTTCCATTGGCTTGTACTGTGTCCCCACTAGCCATTCATATGGCTGAAACAAGAAAATAAGGTAGAAAGGATGAAAAGGAAGTAACAAACATTGACTGAGTATTCCTACACTGGGCACATGAACAAGGTCTAATAAAACCTAAACCTCTATACTACCAGGTACGTTTTACCAAGGGTATCATAAAAATAATGTGAAATAACAGATATGAAGGCAGGTTTGAGTTCTAAGATTTCCAGGGAGGGAAAAACTAAATGAAAGAAATGGCTTTAAAATTGACAAGATTAAGGAAGTGCAACACCCCCAATGAACTACAATAGTGAATGATGAGTACCAGCATAGGTCCACTTGCAGATCCATTGCTTCCATCAAACTCTGATAAAACATCAAAAGCATGGAGTTTCCAGTCCAAAGTAGGTGTAACAACAACACTCGCCAGACAGACATTTCCATGCACCTGTTGAGACAGTACAACTTAAGAGTTTTAACTAAAATAAATGAAGAGAGGATTCAAAGTATGCCATCAAAAAATCAAAACCATATCTACAATACCTGAAAAGAAAATAAACTAGTCTAATAGCTAAAATATAATGTTATAAACAAATACTCACAAGTTTGCAGTCATTGTTCAGAAAGCTCACAGCCTTAGTTATCTGGTGTAGCCCCAGTGCAAAATACTCATCCCTAAAGGCAAAAATTTCATGTCACAACAAAATTCGATAGGTGATCAAAATTTACTATGTCAAGCATGATAAAGTTCAGTGGAAATGCCATTTTATTAGGAAAAAGACAGAAAAGATTGTGACATAATTTGTTGGAATAGATTAAAATGTCGCAGCACACTATATCCTTCGCCTCTTTTCTGCCTAGATGCTCATAAGAAGAGTTCATACCTCTGGGTAGCTTTCAAGCCTAGCTCCTTTATCTTATCTGACAGCGGCATAACAGGCTCAGTGACTATATAGATCGTAACCTTGGAAGTAGAACCCTCATGAGTTTCAACCTCAGTGCTGTGGAGAAATGAAAGTATATTTGGATGCCTCACCTGCAAAACGAAATAGTAGATGATAATCTAACAGAAATATGCCAAAAGATACAGACAAGAGGAGAAAGGAATCCACCTAGTCCAGCATTCATATGAATCAATTGAGCACATATATATTTATGTAAAAATTGCTGGCCAAGATATGACAAAAATTAGATACTATGCAGGTGTCAGTTCAACTAAGAATTCTTAAGCAGGTATGAAAAACTCATTATATATTTCATTGTGACTTCTTAGTTCCCTTGCAGACAAAGAAAAGTTACCCGTACATAACAAGTTTGATGAATTAGAGTTCCAAGTGCTTGAGAGTTAAAGTTCTTAGTGCTTGATAGAAGTTTCCATCAGTAATCAGAGAAAAAATACCTTGAATGTATGAATCTAACCTAAATCATGTTATAAATATATGAGAACTTACGGTACGAAGGCGCTTAACACCATTTCGTCCAGCAGCCAAATGTCCATCTTGAGCATTGTTCCCAGAAAGAGTAAATATTGAAACTGGAGATCCATCATCCTGAAGAAACAAACATTTAAAAACTATGAGATTGTATCATAACTTAAAGTATCCAAGAGTAAATCCATTAAAGCCGAAATATTGAATTTTAGCAAACAAAGCCGAAAATCTGTAAAGAATGAGAGACTTGACCAAACAAAGCCACAATAACAATCAAATAAAGCAGAAACAACCTTATCCATTTTACTATTATGAATGCAAATCTCAAAACTGAGCCTACTCACAAACTGGAAGAACCAAGAACAATAATAATTCGAACCGTACTTGTAAAACTAGAGCTACTAAGCATTAAAAGGTTAAAGCTGCTGGATCACGTTACACAGAAATCAAACTGAAATAAAACATTGCCTTTGGTTTGACATTAAAGCAACACTTAACAGCAGCGAATTCAATTATACAGCTAATCTGCAATGTAGAGGGCAGAATCTATAAAATCTGCAATGAGAAGAGAAGAGAAGAGAGATTAGAGAATGACCTTGGAGGTACCACGAAAGTGATTCCAGGAACCCCAAGCAGAAGGATAAGGATCACCGATGTAATAAGGCAGATCCTTGAGTCCTGTCCCAGATCCAGCCACTACTCCCTTTAAGAACTGAAACATCTTTCCACCTCTCTATACGTCTCAATCTAGTAATGGAACAACGTTTTTGTTGCTTTCCGACGGATCTAAAGAACGACGGCGAAGCAAAACCGGAAAATTCTTCTTATTCAATCAATTTGCATCTGCCATAAGAGGAGAATTTCGTAGATTTGTTTTTTCTTGCTTTTTAACTCGTCGGAATTATGATCGACCTGAACGGGACTGACTCCATCGCCGTTTTCGTGTTATGTTTTTACAATTCGTGCTGTTTATTTGTCCACAAGACGCCGTGGAGTTTCATCGTGGACATTTAGTCTTGTGGGCCGATGGTTTGGGCCATATAATGTTTTCGCTTCTTTTGTTGTCAATATGAAATTTCCTCTAGTCAGGTTTTCTTCTGCAAGAATATCTCCTTAATTTCTCTGTTTTTTCATTATTTCAATCTTGTATCTTTTTAGGTTTTGGAATGTTTAAAACATCTCTGTTGACATTAAAATGTGTAACCATTTATTTTCTAGAAAGAGATACACACTAATACCAAGAGTTATGTAAAGTACAAGATAAAATGCGTTTGTAGTATAATTGTCTAAACACATTTCTGACTTTTTAAACTCGTTCGACGAACCATCTTTGTCTAAATCATTGAGTATGAATAATACCATTGTTCGAAAAAACTATTGACTGATTTTTTTCCTACACAGGTTTTGGACATATATGATTTTTCTACAATAATTCAATATCTGTAGATTGCATAAGATTTTTGTACAATAGTCAAAAATATCATCATATTATAAGGTTTAATCACATTTGGCACGTTATATAACTACAATTTGAAAGGAGCTAATTATACTAAGACATGTTTCGGATCCAAAAGAGATTTCTATCTAGATTTTGTCTAGAAACTTACCAAACTTGCTTCAACGCATTGGAAATTTCTTAACTTATGTCTCCACTTTAAGAAAAAAAATTCAACAGTTTCAGCATTGAAGTCTTCGTCTAGACTTGTAAGAAAATCTTATGTAAAGTTGAAATTTGAAATAAAATATATACAAAGTATTAATTTGTCTTAAATCATAGAAGACCATGACTTGGTCAATGTTATTACCAGTTCGTCTACCGTGTTTAAACAACCCGCCCTAGATCGAATATCTCCGACCGCGTCAATGGGTTACCACTAGTTAGATCTTGGGTCGTGATTTTACTAAACAAATTTATTGAAAGATATTTGTTGTTTCCTATTGTGAAATAGCCTGAAAACTTGTTTTTGATTCTTGGACATTTTTTACCTTTTAGTAAAAAAAAATTAATCTTAGCTAACCCCCAAAAAAAAAGTAGTTAAAGAAAAGGTATTATATGTCGCTTTAAATCACAAGCTTTGAATAATCTACGCATCTTCAGAGTTTCAATAGAAATGGAACCAACATCGAAGCTAACTGTTGGGAATCAAAATTAACCGTCATTTACGTATCTCTTCGTCTATATATATATATATATGTGTGTGAATAAATTTAAACTATGAAAACTTGAACAAAGAAAAATAAAGTTACAAATGGAAGAAGTAATGTCATTGATCTTCCACGGAGTGAAACTGGTTAAAGAACTCGAGTCTAGGATACCGGGAAAGCCACCGGAGTCTCTATCAACCTCTCTCGACGAGATCGCAAATACATTCGGTGATGCAAACGAGCGGCTGAAGATGTTACTAGAGATCAGGAACTCTGAGACCGTGCTGAACCAAACTAAATCGGTGATTGTGTCCGGTGCAAATCAGATGTTAATGCAGATTGAACCGGGTCTGATGCAAGAGTACTGGTTAAGGTGTGGCGGGTCGACGTCATCTCAGGGAACCGAAGCCATGATTCAGACGCAGCTCATAGCCGTTGACGGTGGCAGAGGAAGGACTTTGACGGCGGCAGAAGGATCCGGCGCTAGCGGTTCCTCCACGCCAAGGCAGCGGAGAAGGTAAATATAAGTATTTTTTATTTACTTTTGGTATAAAATGCATTGAACAAATTAGCAACGTAAACAAATGTGATGGATGATGTATCAGATAAATGACAAAATACTTAAAAATAATAATAATCTACCAAATATTTAACCGAAACAAAAATTTTGTTAAATAATCATGAAACGTATAACGTGACATCAGGTGACATGTATCAAACGCATCATAATCACTTTTCAAATATGTGAACAAAATTTAACAAACAAAAAATTTGAAAAATATTATGAATGATAACATAATGAATTCTTAAAAACGTGAATAAATGGTGTATCACTCATTACCAAAATTTACTAAAAGTTAAAGCAAGACCATATCTAAATCTTTTAAGAAAATTCGCTAGGCAAAAATGTTTCTTGTTCCTTTTGGTCTTCATGTTTACTTCCATAAAGGGGGGAGAGGTGGGTTGAACCTGTCACATGTGACTAGGTAGCCAAAAGTGGAAAACCACCTCAGCTCCACTTCACGTTCAAACTTTCAAAGATTATATGATTTCTTTCTTTTTTATAGCCCTAGGCATTCGGTTTACTCGGGTTATACGGATCGGTTTGTTCGGAATGTCGGTTTGTTTCGGATTTGAAAATTTAGCGGAATTGATCCGAACAAAAATCTCGGTTTAACCGGATCGGTTTGTGATTTGTTCGGTTCGGTTTCATCTTCTTCACACGTAACCCAACTTCATCTTCTTCACACGCCTTCTGCAACTTCGCCGGAAACCATACCACGTCGTGACCGTTGCTCCGCCTCCAACGGTCCAGATCCGGTGACCTAAAACCGGACCAAGACATGCCACCTCTCTTCCGGATCTTCAACGACAACCACGACGGAGCTTCGTGAACGCCCAAACGAAGCACCGCTGCAACGCCGACGGTTAACCCCACCAAGCCGCCGCCGGAAGACTTGTGGTGGCATAAAGGTTCGGTTTGGTTCGGAATCCGAGTACCGAACCGAACAAACCGAAAACCGATTTCTACAAAAAAAAACCACCGAATCTGTTCCGATTGTGATGTTCATCGGATTCGGATCGGGTTTTTTTGGATCGGTTATCGGATTTCCGAATAACCCGATCCGGATGCCCAGGCCTACTTTTTTAGGCAAACTAAGTAATGATAATTAAATATGCAGTACATACGTATTTTACTAATGTAGATTCAATGAGTACATTGCTTAGGAAGGAAGAAGAAGAACGATCGGTGTTGGTGGCGGCGCTAAGGACGGGGAACACTGATATGCCACCTGACGATAACCATACTTGGCGTAAATACGGCCAAAAGGAAATTCTTGGTTCTAGGTTTCCTAGGTAATTTACTTTACTAATACTATTCATTAATTATTCAAATTTAATTTGTTGAAAAGAATTCTGGAGAACGCTTTTCTAGTCAAAGATTCTAGATAAAAAAATCTATTTATATATAAAAAAATGATGGATGAAACTAAGAATGTCACAATAGGTTCCTTTAGTTAATTAACTAACCGAGATCACATCACACGTTGTAATCAGTCTCTTTTGATTCTTAATCACCAATTGTACTTATTAGAATCACCAAATACGTAGGGGCATTATTAAACTTCACCTGAAAGTTGAAACTTAAATGTTATAAGTACATATCTTTCTCAGATTTCGTTATCGAATAATATAAATCATTATGTTGTCTTCATCCCATCTTAATTAATAACTAATTGCTTATCATATCGTTGAATTGCTTAATAAAAAAAAACGTATCCAAAATAATTTTGTAGGGCGTACTATAGGTGCACCCACCAAAGGCTATACAATTGTCCAGCCAAGAAACAAGTCCAACGGCTCGACGCCGATCCATTCACCTTCCGAGTCACATACCGTGGCTCACACACTTGCCACATCGACTTAACCGCTCCCACCGTATCCGCTGCCACTTCCATTGCTCCAATCTCATCTACCATCACCGCCACAAGTCATTCCCTTGACTACGCCGTCGTCAACATGGCTGATGCTATGTTTGGTAGCGGTGTCGGAGCCAACATGGATTTCATATTTCCTTTCAACGACCCATCTCAACATCATCAGTATTTCCCGCGGCTGGACGACAGCGAGAGAGACAAGTAGTATTAATAAGTCTGTTTTTCAACAATTTATCAATTAAATTGTCTGGATTTGAATTTGGGTGGTACAAAGATCATACTAGCATAAACTACTATATTAGATATTTTAGCCAATTTTATTTATTGTTATAATAATACTATTAAAGTTCTGCATTTCATGTGAATCTAGTCTCAGATCTAATGGGAACCAATTCTTTTAGGGTAGTTCGTTTTTTAACAACGAAAAGTGTATTGTTATTAAAATGGAGTTGTCGTATTTTAATTAATTTCGTGATGTTTATAATAAATCAGAACTAGGGGGGAAATTGTTGTTTTCATGTTTTGTCAGTATCTCACAAATTGTCACGAACTCGTTGGTGTTTCTTTCTTTTTGTTGTTGTCTTTTTTGAAACTAAAGAATCAAAATAATTAAAGAGGTTTTATCAGTGTATAAATAAGCACTTCGAGTGGAAGTGATGGTCTTTTCACCGACACTATTCTCATGTATGGGCCATTGTTTTACCCTTTTGTTCATCATGCGTGTTTATTATGCCGATAGCTAGAGAAGACACTTATTCTCGATTATTTTTATCATAGTAAACTATGACATGTAAAATATGTAAGATCGAATGAATTTATAATTTTAGTTTAATTTTGGGTCTTGGGAAAAAAAACTTATGGGATACATCATGTGTGTTTATTAATTGCTCTGTAACATTATTAATACAGTTTTCATGTTTATATTGATATTTATAGTCTATAGACTTATAGTCATAATGATATTTGAAGTTTATATGTTTTTGAAGTTTTTAGATATTTTACAGTTTGGAAAGGAGAGAAAGAATCTCGAAGACATATTCAGAGTTTGTATAAAATTAAGAAGCATTAGTTAAAGCTTAATTAATTTAGTTTTTATTTTTTAACAAGCATTAACTAATGCCCTAGTGCCCTTATGAAAAGGCAACAACAAAAAGACAAGCACGACAGTTCCAAGATGCATTTGTCCCAGTTTCTTCCTTTTTAGCACCAAACATTCATAGCCGCAATTTCAGTGGATAAGTCTCTTTACACTCTTCAGGTAATCATTTATCATAGAATATGGTTGTACTAAAAATTATCGCATCCAACATTAAAAAGCATTAATAATCAAATAGACAAACCAATAATCTTAGAGGTATTTTCGCAGTTGGAGCTTGGCTTGTTCTAAGTTTACTCGGTTATCCATTACTTTAAGTTATTCGTCTTTGATCTCAAAAAATTAGTGAAGATTACCTCATGTATACAAAACATCTAATGTCAGTGCAAAAGAATGAAACAAAAGAGATGTAGAAAGAGAAGTATATATGGTGTTTTTTTTGTCAAACATACAACAACAACATTACATTATACACTAAACGAGAAATATGACAATCCTGATGATGATTCATCACTATAAGCAGTATGATTCAAAAAAGGTGGAAAACTGATCGTTGTCTCTGAAAGCGAAACGATGAGAAGTAGTACTGGTTTCACCACTATAGTAGTGATTTTGATGTTGTTGTTGATGATCATCAAACATCATCATCTCATCATGCCAAACCAACGACAAATCCTCACCTGTCGAAGAACCCTCACAATACTCTTTGTTCTCACCATTGCTATTCTCTTCCTCCTTAACCATGCTTGTGCGTACCACAGTCAAACTACTGGTGTTCTCTTGTTCTTGCACCTTAGAATTATCATGGTCCTGACCAGTGGTTGCAGCCAATGTGTTGTCTAAATCCATGATGATTTCGAGACCAAAAGGCTCGGGCTTCGCGTGTGTTTGGTCAGTTGTAGTACATGTATGGTAGCCAATGTATGTGATTTGGAACATCTCAGGGTCTTGCTCCAGTTTCTGAACTTTCTTCAATGCTTTGCATCCTTGCGTTGGCTTGTGTGTGCATCTAAAGTAACTTCTGCAAAACATTGAAAAGCGTAATAATTTAGGCCACTGCAAAATTCAAATATGGATTGTAAACTCCAAAAAATAACATATATATGCTTCGACTTGGAATCCCGGTTCAGAAAAAAAAATGTAGGCCATGTATATAGGTATGTAAACTCGGATATTAACATATGTTTCGGGTTGGGATCCTGGTGACAAAAATGATTTCGCCATGTTTATATACATTTATATATCAAAATACATATATAGACATATATATATGGAGTAAGGACCTTGGGAATTTGGTATTAAGAATATCCTTTTGTCCATATTTCCTCCAAGCATATACGTCTTCAGAGCTTCTAGCTTCCACGATCCTAGTATTTGATCTCTTTCTGCGAAATATAAAGGTACAAATTTGTTAATTAATGGCTAAATCATTTCGGCTCTTATAATTCATGTAAAACAAATCCACGGTAAATAGTATAAGTCTTGTTAGTATTGACGTATTGTGTTGTACGGAATCACAACACTAATTGAAAGTTGTAACTAAACAAAATCCTGTTTAATTATCTACGTTATGATGACCATTGATTGGTCCTATCTAATCAGTCATATTCATACTCTTATCACTACAATTAACAAAAACAGTGATTGTATTTTAAATCTTACATTGGCATATTATATAAATTATCAACAAACCCATATTCATATTCATATTCTTTAACCTTTACGATAAATCATTTCAATATGGGGCACTACCACACATTATATGATGGCATCCATAGACAAAAATAGCAAACGGAAATGAAAAAAAAAATCAAAAGAAAATCCACAGAAAGAATTAAAATCATTAAACACACACAAAAAAAAAGAATATAAAACAACAAATCTATATTTGAATCCAACTTTTTCACTTACTTTCTAGTGTAGCATCCTCTTTTACCCTTACCAACCCCTAATCTCTTCCTACTCTCGCCGGAATCTCCACCGTTGCAACTCGCCGGAGCAGCCGAATCATCGCCGCATGAAGCATTCCATGAACCCTCGACGGCAATAGGTACGGAGACGGTGACGGAGTCAAAAGAATCAAGAGCCGATATGGTTTTATGGAAAGAACCCAAGATCTTAGCGATGAGCTCATCAACGGGATCCAGATCACCGGAAACTGAATCTGACCCGGAAACTATACGGGTCTGGTCGATGTGGTGCTTAGAGTGTTGATGAGAGAGTAGAAGCTGAAGCTGAGTAGTGAATTGGTAGCCTTCGACGAGTCCGTCGACAACTTTTCTCTTTATGGATTTGGTGTTGTTACTATTTGAATCCATTTTTTTTGTTACAACAATATAATGGGTGTGTAAATTTTTTAAGGTTTTTTTTTGGTATGATGATTTGGGGATGAAAAAATAGTGTAATATAGTGGAGAGAAAATAAATTTGTTCTGGATTTTTCTGATTAAGACGAAAGAGAGACGAAAGAGGCTTATGAATTATAATGGAGTAGAGGATATAATGGGAAAGTGATAAAAACCTACTTATAAATTTATCATGGATTTGAGGGTATAATAGGAAAGTGATGACTTATTTACTCACCCATTGGCTTACCAAAGCTTTGCTGATGTCAAAGCCATGCCGTGGGATGACGCCACCCATCTCCGTGACACGTTTGGGTGGCTTGATGGGTATTTTTTTTTTCCCCTTCTTCCCGGATTTATTTACTTCCAATGAAAACGATCGAAGCCACTTGTTAGTTTTTCAATATTTTATTGGGAAAAAATGTTTTCTCTTTTTCGATAAGAGTTTTATAAAACGAATATTTTACGCAGTCTCGAAGGGTTACAAAACGAATATTTTATGACATTCAATTTTTTTCCATTAGCATGAAATCACTTTCAAGAAGAGAAAAAAAAAAGACGCAGAAAGGACAAATGTTAACAAAGATATATCGGACTAACCACCAATAATAGTCCGAAAACAGAATTATATTTACAGTTTTGTCAATCTCGTAATTTTATTTGGAAGTTGGTAAAATATGACTATGTATTTTCTGACATATAGTATTTCCATAACCATAAGACCAATTATATGTGTAGTGTCGTGAATTACAAAAGCAGAAGGATCCTAATGAGTATTCCTCATAGTTGAATTTTGTAATGGATAGATTAACTACTAAAACTAATGATATATACATATTGGTGAGACCGCTTTGTTCGGATCTAAAAGTAGTAATTAAGATTAATCTCAATTTTCTTTTTTTAACACATGCATCTTAAGCAACGTTCTTTTATTTTTAATTAATTTTGTAGAACTGCCAATAAAAAAATACTGGAAAAGCACTAGAAGACATAACTAATGTCTTGGATTATCTGGTAAAAGAGAGCTTTAAAGGCAATTATAATTCACAAGTCACATCTTACCTTGTGTCAGCCTAGTGCTTGCTTGGCCCTGATCATTTTGGCAGTATTTAAGATTTTGTTAAACATAAATAGTCTTGAACCCCAATGGGGTTCTTAGTAAAAATAAATGTTAAGAACTTTTGGTAGGATTCTTAAATATTTTTGGTTTCAATGCTGAATCTCAAGTGGGGTTCTTAAAAATAAAAAAAATTATTTTACAAATTAAATATTTTAAGTAAAATTTAATTTTTAAAAATTTTAACAATTTTATAACTTAAAAATTATTTCATTGCATAAAATTTTAAACATACATGACATTAAAGCATATAAGAATAGATGTGTAAATTCGAAAAACGATTAGTTGTAATATTGACTTGAGCCAAATTTATGTAATATATGCTCAACCAAATCAGCTTTCAATTGTTGATGCATTGTTCGATCACGAACTCGATTACGAATGCCCATCATATTTCCGAGATTTGAAGGCATATCTGTAGAATACGTAAAATCCACGTGTGAAGTTCTGTTAGCTTCTACTTGTGCAAATTCGGATACATCAAACTGAGTGTACCCATCCCGTTCGTCTTCTACTATCAAATTGTGAAGTATTATACATACTCGCATAATCTTTCCTATTTTAACCTTATCCCAAATAAGAGCTGGGTTTTTGACAATGGCAAATCGAGCTTGCAAGACTCCAAAAGCACGCTCGACATCTTTACGGGCAGCTTCTTGATGTGTAGCAAATAAAGATGCTTTCTGACCTTGTGGAATTGGAATAAATTGGATAAATATTGCCCATTTAGGATAAATCCCGTCTATGAGATAGTAAGCCAAATGATACTCGTGTCCATTGACAAAGTACTTCACTTTAGGAGCTCGACCTTGTAATATATCATCAAAAACTGGTAAACGTTCAAGAATATTAATATCGTTTAAGGTACCTGGAGGTCCAAAAAATGCGTGCTATATCCAAAGATCTTGTGAAGCCACATCCTCTAAAACTATTGTCAGTTTACCAGATCCACGTTTATATTGCCCTTTCCAAGCGGTGGGGCAATTTTTCCACTCCCAGTGCATACAATCGATGCTTCCTATTATCCCGGGAAATCCGCGTATCTCTCCAATATCAAGTAGTCGTCAAAGATCTTCCGGTGTGGGTCTTCTTAAGTACCCATCTCCGAACAAATATATGATTCCTTCAACAAAATGTTCCAAGCAAGAAAGTGCAGTGCTTTCACCAAGTAGGAGGTATTCGTCAACCGCATCAGCCGCACAACATATGCCATCATACGAATTGCTGATGTTGACTTTTGTAGTTCAGAGAGACCAAACCTTCCGGTAGCATCTCTTCTTTGTTGAAAAAATGGAACTTCATTAGAAAGTCGATCAACAATACGCATGAACAAAGGCCTGTTCATTCTAAAACGGTGTCGAAATATATGATGAGGGTATGTTGCATCTTCTCTGAAATAATCATTCCATAGACAGTTGTGTCCTTCTTCACGATCTCTTTCAATATATGATTGTGTTTTCTTGGGTGCTTTTTAACGATCACCATGATTAACAAATCTATTTTCGAATGCTTGCTCAAAATATTGGTCAAACATTTCATCCATCATTTCATCGATGTTATTAAAGGAAGAAGATGCCATTTTGTAAGAGTGTGTTTTTTGGAGAAAAGGAAAAGTGTTTTTGTAGAAAGGTAAGTGTGTATTGGAAAAAATATATACTTTGTTTTTTGAGAGAGAAGTTTGTTTTTGAGAGAGAAATTTGTTTTTTGAGAGAGAAGTTTGTTTTGAGAGAGAAATATTGTGTCATATGCAAATTATAACATAGAGAAAGTGTTGTATATATAGAGAAAAGATGCAAATTATAAGTTCTGTGTAAATAATTGAGTACGTACAAGTGGTGTTGCCATAAAGAAAATTACAAGTAGAAATCACGAGCACATAAGAAAACAAAAACATGTTTGCCTTGTAGTAGGTAACAGAACCTTTACAGCTGGTAGTAATGCTGTGTTTTCTTCTTCTTAGCTGATGAAGTGACCTTTCTTCTTGGCTGCCGAAAGAAGGATCCTGCAAATTGAAACATGTACATAATTACTCTATACATAATTATCAATATTATAGAGACATTAGTTCAAACTTAATCCGAAAAAAAAATATGCTCATTAATCAAAAAAATACTAATGACACATCAAAGTTCATTCATTTTTAAACAAAATACAAAGTACACGAGAAAATACAAAGTGATTAACCGATTATCTAAGTTATCAAATACATGAAAGCCTAATTATGACAACATGTCAGTAATTAGCTTATTCTTTAGAGCCATTTCTATATCAGATAGTGGTTCTGACTTAGCAAGGAGACTCTCAAGCAATTTATTCTTAGAAATCTTTTCTTTCATTTCCAAGTCTTGCTTCTTCATTTCCCACATGCTCTGAAACTCCATCAGTGATTTTCCTTCCTCTTCCACGCTGGTCTTTTTAGTTTTTGCTTTTGCAGCCTTAACACCAGGAGGACGAGCCATTGCCTCATCTACTCCATGGCTAACTGACTGTGAGCTTGAAGACTGCGCAGAACTCTCAGCAACCTTTCTTCTTTTCGAGTTTCCCCCATCTTTACCAGCGAAGATTAACACTATTTCTGATCATGGCGAAGCTCCCTCCACGCATGGTCAAGAGTGAACTTGACCCCATGATCATTTACAAATATATCATTGGCCGCTTTCATCACATCATTTTCATTCTGCCCACTAGATTGCTCTTTTAGTGCAATCTCATAGCAACCCACAAACTTTCATACTTGGTCATTTAACCTCCCCTACCTTTGCTTACAGTGAGAGACCTCTCTAGGTTGCAGACCAAAAAGCTGTGGGCTTGAGTTAAAATATGCTTGAATGCGTTTCCAAAATGCACAAGATTTTTGGTCATTTGTAACAACTGGATCCTTGCTGGTGTTCAACCAAGCACTTATGAGGACAACATCTTCTCTTGATGTCCATTTCCTCCTCTCTTTATGCTTCCCAATACCTAGGCTTGGATCATCAGTACTTTGTGTACTAAACAGAGGGTCTTATGATGATCCAAGGTCTATAGTAGGTGACAAACTCTCAAACTGATTTGGGTTTAGTGGTTGACTATTTAAAAGATTTACAAAGCTTGATGTTTCACTAAATGGATTACTTGAATCCATAACCTTATTAAAATGAGAAGGAAAGAGCAAAAGATAAGAGTTTTCGAACAGAGCAAAAGAGTAAGGACAGAGCAAGAAGAAAGGGTAAGGGCAAAGGAAATGAGTTTTTCAGACAGAGCAAGAAGAAAAGGTAAGGACAGAAGAAGAAGAAAGGATAAGGACAGAGCAAAAGAATTTTCGGGTTTGGTTATGTGTTTAAGTTTTCTGTGTTAAGCTGAACTAACATGGTTGCCATATATAACAAGAAGAAAGGGTAAGGACAGAGGAAAAGAGTAAGGACAGAGAAAAGAGTTTGGACAGAGCAAAAGAGTTTTCGGGTTTGGTTATGTGTTTAAGTTTTTTGTGTTAAGCTGAACTAACATGGTTGCCATATATAACAAGAAGAAAGGATAAAGACAGAGGAAAAGAGTAAGGACAGAAAAAAGAGTTTGGACAGAGCAAAAGAGTTTTCGGACAGAGAAAGAAGAAAGGATAAGCAAAGAGCAAAATAAGTTTTGGTTATGGTTCTGAGTTTGCTGTGTTATGTGTTTAGTTTTTTTATTTACTGTGAGATAACAACTTGTGGTGGTAATCAATGGGATAATTAAGACTTTACCTAACTAAATGCATTGATCACAAAAAGTAAAACATCACAGTAAGCAATGAATGAAGTATTTATCTATATCTAGTGCTTCAAACTAGAGACACTATTCTAGTTTATTTTTCTGTTAGCATTACATCACATTTCGTATCACCAAAAAGAAAACAAACTGAAAACACTTCTACTAATTTGGTTCAGTTTGGAACAAGATTGGTTTGGTCCGTTTTCTAGTTGTATGAATACTATAGAGACAGTTGTAGATCATTTTCTCCTACACTATTTATCATAAAAACAAGACAGCAACTATTTAATACAATACTTTGGATTAGAAAAATTAAAAATCAGAGAGCAACTCGAATTAAAAACAAAACTGTTTTAATCCCTATCAATCAGTACAAATCTACTTCTTCCAAGGCACATGAAATCATTAAACAAAATTTATTTAATGGTTTGTGTTATTATCTGGCATTTGATATTATTTTGATTCCTTTAGCTATGCAAATGTGTTGAATTCTTCCGGTTTGAATGATATTTCCATCCCATTAGCTCATACAACACAAAAACAAAAGCATCAGTTATCGATTGGGGATATCATTAAAAGATTAAAACCCTATAATAAGTATCAGAACTATGTGAGTTCATAATATCAAACAGATACATTGAATCATTATGACCATAGCAATGAGTGATCGTTCCATTTTTTTGTCTAGAATTCCATATATATGTTTCACAGAACTTCATAATTTGATCTTATCTTTTTTAAGCAATGAAACTAAACAGAGAAGTCTTGTTACTCACACCATACCTAAGTTATCAAATATCTTAAAACACTAATAGCATAATCAGTTTCTTTCCAAGCTATTTTACAGTCACAATTATAAACACTAAGTCCATTCAAATACACACCAAATGTCTGCAACATTCATTATAACACCATACAGATCAATAATCAGATATAGGTTTCGACTGGTAACATGTAGTATCAAACTTGAGTTGCAGTAGATGTTATAATTTGATGTAACTTGCAGTAAAAATTATGTGGTATTAAACTTAAGTTGTAGTAGATTTATGTGGTAAGTTTGCAGTAAAAATATAAGTTACATTTTTGTCAAAACAACTGACTGGTAACTTTTATGATGTTTAGTTACAGATTTGCAGTATGTATTATTAAAAATAAATTTAATTTAAACTAATGATAATAATATTTATTACAAGTTTAATAATTGGAAAGAAAAAAATAAAAATATTTCTGTGATTTAGTATTTAAAAACCTAATGACCTAAATAAAAATAAAATTTTTGACCAAGATATGATATGTTATTTTGATTTTACGTTACAAAAGCAATGATATTGTTGATTTTGTTGTAAATAATTTGTTGGAGATATTTTAGAAACAAAAATAGCAAAAAAAAACAAACATTGGACTTTCACAACTCAAACATACCACATGAGATTTTCCTTGATGTTGAGAAATATTTTGAGTTAACACTTTTACAAAGGACATACATCAAAATTGTACATCAACTATACATCATTCCAACTCAAATTCAATTTCAATTTTTTTTTTAAACATCATGGTAACATTTTTAAAATTTGGTTGAGTTATGGGCATAACTCAAAGAACATCATTAGTAACTCATGTTACCAATCAGAGCCATAGTTATACTATAACTACCATCAATAATCAAACAAACAAAGAATCTAAGACAAAAGAGAAGAAAAATTTTCTCACGTGATCAAGCACATCATCCCATGTCTCTGTGAATTCGATTTCTCATCCTCCTGCACCGAAGAACACAACAAACAATTAAGAAAAGCTTAATCACGATTTCCCTAAAATACACAACGATTATCAAGATTTTGTGTAAACATAAAATCAAAACAGAATATACCCTAATTTCTAATCACCCTAATTTGGATAACATCAAAGAACCCTAATGATTTCCCTAAAATCACGAAACCCTAATTTTCCAAAAATCACGAAACCCTAATTTCCCTAAAATCACAAAACCCTAATTGAAGACCTCATCAAAAACCAATAATTATTGTAGATCTATAAGTAAAACGGATAGATTCATACCTTTACACATGAATTGGATCCTCCTTCGGTGGCATTGGCGTTCGAAAGCCTTCGGCGACGGTGGCTTGGCGAGAGATCGAGAAAGATAGAGACAGTGTCGGAGGTTTTATGAATGCTCGACTTCGCCGAGAGATCGAGAAAGACACAGAGAGGTGGAGGTGGTTGCTCGCCGGAGGTGGAGGTGGCGTGGTGTGGTGTCGCCTTCGAATCACCATCGCATAAGAGAGAGATTTGTTTTTTTTGTGTGGATTTGTCGGGAAAAGAAAAAATCAAAGGAAATTAACTTAACAGTCACAAACCAATAAGAGCTTGCCACGTCATGTTAAGAACCGATCCTTAAGTTACTTAGTTTAGGATCGGTTCTTAGCTTTAATCTCTATTTTTTATTTAAATTTAATTTATTTAATGGTTAAGAACCCTTTCAAAATAACTTAAGAACTACCGTTGGAGGTGGTCTTAGACAACAAAAATGGCGAATATTATGAATTTGTTACTACTTTCACAATTTTTTTAAATAATAACTTTTTTATTTTTATTTTTGATAAGAATACGCAACAACTATTGAAATATTCATATATATAAGTCATCTCTTTTAATACACCAAGAAGTGGCATTCTTAACCTGTTACCAAAAAAAAAAGTGATATTCTATTCCAGAAACTAAAACCTGTCATGTAATATAGAACTCATTTTGATCCTTTTATGGAAGTATCTTCGGTTTTTCGTAATTTAAAAACTTTCATATTCAAATGAGTTACTTTGGGTTAGTTGAAATATTTTATTTTCTTGAGACATAAAACATATTTAAATAGTTAAAAAGAAAATATTTATTTGAAATATTATGTGGGATTGAGATATTGTGAGGGCATTGAGGGGACAGGTGCCACTGAGTACTCCTCGGAGCCACAACAAATTCAGTCCACGTTGGTGCATCCACTCGCAAATAAAACTCCATAAGTAAAATCCCTATGTTTGCTTATTATAAGTTATCTAGAAGTATGACATTTACTTACTAATCATAATATAAACTAACTAAACATAGATCAAGAATAGTTATGATAGATATAAAAACACTTGTTTCGTGATTTTTGGTTGTAGTAGTAGTAGCTGACTTCGATCGTATGTATTCCAAAAGGTATGTCTTACTTCTCCGTTTGAACCAATAAATATGTCCTATGTCCTAGCAGCTTTGTTTTACTTCTTCGTTTGCTCATCCAAATTCGGCATTTCTCTATAAATTCCAACTGATTGATAGATCATGCAGAGATTGTCAAATATTGACACTAGGTCACTTGTTATATTCAAATGTTAAATTATTGTTTTCTTTCGGGGATGATGAGAGAAAGGTCAACGATTGGGGAAGTGATATTGACAAATATGACAAGTGGTTATAAGAATAATAATAATTTATTTTAAATACGTTATTTTGTGCTTAATCTAATCTTAAGCTGAGTTGTCTTAGAAATAATTAATTAAGAGGCCTCGATTAAAGGGGTGCTACTTATCGTTTAGACTACTCTGGATATTGATCTGTCACGAAATTTAAAATTGTTTTAATTTTTTTGATGCAAAACATATAGTTTTAAAATGTGTAAGTTGAATCTTATTTCGTGCAATACCCAATGGAGGAATTTTTTTCTTAGGAATAGTTAATTAATAATCAACTCAAAAAAATGCTCGCAAGAGACAGTCCTGGCTTTGTGCGAATCTTGTTTCATTTTTTTTAGGTACTAAAATTCAACCGCAATTAATAAAAGTTAAAGAGTAGAAGGCGTCAATAATTTAACTAGATCCAACTCATAGTTATATAACTATTTTCATTATTTCTAATATCGTTATTTTATTTCTTAATTACTTCCACTAATCTTACGGCAGCCTCTTGTGTTTGAATTTTAATGCAATGTATTTAGAACCAAATCTAGCGATCACTACACAGATCTAAAACAATGAACTTTTGCATTAACCAATTTTTTTTTTTGTAGCCTACTGATTTTATCTTATTTCTAGAGGTCGGAATTTGGTTTCAACTAGGTACATATATATATATATATATATATTAATCTAGGGAGTATATCTTTTGGCTAGCTGCTCAGTTCTATTATTGTTTTAGTTTCATCAGTACTAAATGTAAACCTACTTATTATCGTCATAAAATTATAAAATTCAACATTCAACATGTATATATAGTTGTTTATGATAAACTAATGTGTCTTCATATGGAGGCAAAAGGTCGTTCAATATGTAAGAAGGGACTCTAAAATGATAAGACATGACTCCCAAAACAGATACAAAAGCCGAGGCTGGTTTATGGATTTTCTTGCTGTGCTGAACTGCTGGTTATAAGACAATTTCAAATTTGTTATATTTAAGCCTACCTGACATTTTAAAAACACTTTATACTTGAGATTCAATTAAAGCGGGTGGTACACTTAGGCAAGTGCCAATATATTATAACAAATGGTATTGAAATCTTTTTGGATTTTTTAATAAAGAAACATACAATTATATCCGTAATACGTTGATAGCGGTATATACCACATAATTGGATATTATTGGATATCGGAAAAACTTACAACTATAAAATATGCCTTTGGCTTCATACCTTTCCTTGAAAAAAATTTAACAGATAAGAGGCCAAGAAGGAAACAAATTAACGGATAATTTAAAACATAATATATACAGTACTTGACTACTTGTAGAATTTTAGATAATGAATGATTTATTGGCATACCTTTATTTCATATTACAGCCGGAAAAAAAGAAAAGAAGAAAAACAAGAAGGAAGCTTCGTATAGCTTATTGAGGATAGCAATTATATTGGAAGACTTTGGGAAAATAATATGGAAAATTAGAAAAGATGAGTTTTGAAAAGCTAAATATGGTTTCTACAAAAGGTCAGAGATTAATGCAGGGAATAGGAAGCTTCTTTTCCTAACTCCCAGACAAAGACATTCATAGAGTCTTCTTAGATGCAAATCCAAATTCCACATTCCAAATCATAATATCTATTTTGCATGTCGGATAAATTTTTATTTAAATAATTAAGAGATTATTAAATAATTTCGATTTTAGAAGTACTCTTGATTCTAGATGGTCATATATATTTGAGTTATTTTTGCGTATTTTAATGTTAGTTATGTTATTGGTTACTATTTAGTACTTACTAGTATCATCTATGAATGTGAACTAGAGCTAAAAGCTTGTGCATTTTGTCCATACAACCCTATTTTGAGAATCTATTTTAATCTTTATAAGTGAGAGAGAAACACAAGTATCTGGGATTGAATCTAGAAATTTGAAAAACAAATTAAATATATATATATATATATTAGCTGAAACAGCTTTTTGATATGTAAATATTGTACTGTTTATCCAGACAATGTAATTATACTTATTATTTTACTGAACTTTATTAAAATATAAGATTTAAAACATAGATACATTAAAATGCATAAGCTATTGGAATTAGAAACGAAATGTTATAACATATGCATAATTTAATTGTTTAATGTGAATGTTGACGTTGCACAAATATTATTCCAATATATTCATGTCTAATGAGTACACTCTATCCTAGAAATCTGAAGCTAAATAATATTAAGAATTTTTTTTTTTTAAACTTCAATTTTTAGGCAGATCGAATTTACACGTTACATATGTATATGTTGGAATAATATTTGTTTCTAATGTTTCTGTAACTAGAAATAGGTCGGTATCCAACTAAAGATTTGACTTAGTGTTCACTCATTCTTATTGAATGGATTATGTAAAGATCACTTAATATAATTCTAATAAAATTGTTTTGAGGTTTGGTGTTTCAGAGATTGATTGAAATCTATCTCTGCTTTTTCAATTCACATCAAAATTCTGAATTTATAGACTAATAGATCTAACAAAAAACCTCAACATTTTTTGTTTCACCCAAAAATAGAAAAGAAGAAAAAACAATAATTGGATCTAGTTTTATTTATGCTAACTAAATTACTAATATATACTACTTAAAAAATTGATGTAGAAATTATCATCCAGAAATAGCATCACATAGATAAAATTATAGGATTATTCAACGCTCAAATAAATAATAAACCATATAGACAATTTAAAGAAAAAAAAAATGGTGGGAAGTGAGTTTAGTACAGCTAAGTTTTGAGTTTGGCTATATATTTGAAAAATATATATTTCAACCATATATATACAAAAGTAAAATTTCAATTACAAAAAAAAAAATTCTAACATAAACTAATCAGCATAATAAATCTGTGTGGCACAACTTTAACTACTAAACAAAAATAAATAAAGAATATCACTTGAGATTTCGGAAAATAATCAAGCAAGTTACGCTACTCTTGCAGCTTCATAGAACAATCTTAGATATCATGAGGGAGATGTATAACAATTTAAAGAGAAAAACTAGAGTGGTTCAGATTTTTTTGGCCATGCCTTAGGTTTGATAAAAAAAATGTATTTGCTCTTCAGTTGGCGAATCTTTATTTGTTAATGTCATAAAATTTTCCAAACATACATTAACAAATTTTACAATTATTGCTAATGATGTATAACATATATTAAGTACCTTACTTTAATTTCTTGATTTATATTACCATTAATAAAAATTACAAAAATAAAATAAAGAAGAATTAATTTTAAAAGAAAAAATACTTAAATAAAACATTGTATGAATTTAAAAATTCATAAGAAATTTATCGAAAAATTGCCTTTAAACGTCATAGTAATCCTCTTTAATTTAAATTAAATTTGAGAACTTTACAATTTACATATATGTATAATGTATAAATAGAAAAGAGAAAAAGGAAAAGATGAATCGGTCTTGTACATTTTGGTTTAGTTCGGTTTGGTTAAATTCCCACAGTCTGTGTTTGAATTGGGAACCCAATGCTACGGTATTGCCACTGGAGATTTCCGCCGTCCCTCGCCGTCGCTAGGATGCTCTCATCGCCACCACCGCCTCGCTCACACTCTCCCTTCTCCGGTGGTAGCGTTGATTCAAGCTCAATCGGTGAAAACTCCAAACCCGAGCTACTATTCCCTAAATCCCAACCCCAGAATCTCTCCTTCTCTTCTTCTTCTTCTCTGAAATCCACTGTGGCTTGTTCGAGCGCCGGAGCTATCCGGAGAAGCATGGCTACGGTTTCGCAGTGTTCTTCAGTCAGAACAGAATATAGCGAGTTGGATTTAGGCTCGCTCGTTGTGGTTTCATTCTACAAATTCGCTGATTTTTCTGATCATGCTGATTTCAGGAAGCCTCTCAAGGATCTCTGCGAAGAATTGGTATATGCCATTTCTTCTATCTCAATCTAAAATTTTAGATATTTGATAGGAAAGATTAAGTCTTTTTTTCACTCTTATTTGAGCTGTATTGAGCAAGAACATTTGGTTTAGATTTTGAAGCAGTAATAGATAGGCCTGTTTTGTTTCACCAGCGTGTTTCAGGTGGAATCATTCTTGCACCAGAAGGGATCAATGGAAGTATCTGTGGGAGTCGTGATTCAGTGGAGAGAGTGTTGGCATTTATACAGAGAGATATCAGATTGAATGGTTTGAGGCAAGTGGAGACACCTGTGAGTCCTGAACAAGAAGCAATTCACCATGGTCATAGCAGTAGCTCTCCTCTTGCAGCTGGTGAAGATGCTCCGTTTAGATGGGACCACGTTAGAGTCAAACTCAAGAAAGAGGTATTTACGTTATGGTCTTTGAAGTTGAGATTGGAGTTTCGTAGGTTGTCAATAGTTATTTTCTTTTTGTAATGTCTGTGCAGATTGTTACGCTCGGAATGCCTAGTGTGTCGCCAATTGAAAGAGTTGGAACATATGTGAGCCCCGAAGAATGGAACAAACTGATCAGTGATCCAGAAACTGTGAGATCTCTTTTTACTATTTTGTAGTAAGTTTAGTCAAGAACAAAGTGAAATTTGAATAAGATTTGATAGCTGTTTTTACACACGCAAATCACTTTCCCGTATTTGCTTCTGTGTTTGTGTAGCTTGCTTTTAACTTTGATTCACTCTGAATAGAGAATATACAGTGTTTAAGTGTGGAAAGAATTATGATTACTCTTGGTAAAATGTTATAGTCCGTAGACCTATGGTATCAAACTTTTGAAATTGTTAAAAGTACTTTTGTGTTTCAGGTAGTGATCGATGTGCGCAATATCTATGAGACTAGAATAGGGAAGTTTAAAGGAGCTGTGGATCCATGTACCACAGCTTTCAGAAATTTCCCATCTTGGGTGGAGAATCAATTTGCATTGAAGCAAGAAGGCAATGAAACGCAAGCAGAGCAGAAAGAGGATTTTTCTGAAATCAGCGATAAAGAACACAAAGCTGAAAAACCAAAGGCGCTGCCACGTATTGCTATGTATTGTACTGGAGGAATAAGGTGTGAGAAAGCTTCAAGCTTTCTTCTTAGCCAAGGCTTCGAAGAGGTAACTTAACACATCATCTAACCATTGAGCTGTTGGTTTCAGAGGAAGTACTAAATGATCAAAGCATTTTTTTCAGGTGTATCATCTGAAAGGTGGGATATTAAAGTACCTTGAAGAAGTCCCTAAAACAGAGAGTTTGTGGGAAGGCGAATGCTTTGTGTTCGACAAGCGTGTATCTGTGGAACATGGTCTCGCTCAAGGAACACACAAACTCTGCTATGGATGCAAACAGCCTATAAGTGATGAAGACATGGAAACTCCAGAGTATGAGTATGGAGTTTCTTGTCCTTACTGTTACTCCAAGAAATCTGAAGAGGAGAAAGAAAGGGCAAGAGCTAGGCAGATCCAGTTTGAGGAATGGGGCGTAATCGGTGGTCCCGACAAGGGTCGTCGACCAGCCACTAAACCAGATAGTTCAAGGAAGACGAGCAATGCCAAGCTTGGTTCTTCAATATAGAATGATGTTTCTGTTGTTCTTCTTGAAACCAAATGCTAACTCTCTTTCCATTATTTCTAAAATCATTGTAACATTGGAGAATTTAAACGCTAAATCATCAAGGAAATGGAATTGTTATAACTTCTCTAAACTTTGTTGATTTTTCTTTTGTGTAAAACAGTATAACGGCACGTAGTTCAAATGTTTACACGTAGGACGGCATGAAGTGTAAAAGTGACGTTTGACTAGGTCTAGAATCCCTTTTAATGTCGTCGACGACTGCGATGGGAAAATTTCCACAATTGATTCATCATTTCGTTAAGGATCGTTGTGACCTGTGGGGTTCGATCAATTTGACAACGAAGGAGAGAGCGAGAGATCGAAGCAGTAATGGCAGGATTAGGTGGTTTGCTCAACGTCGTGAAGCCAAAGATCCAACCGGTGGATATCCAGGCCGCTGCTGGATGGGGAATCGCCGCCGGCGCTGGCGCCATCTGGCTCGTCCAAGTAAGACATCTGCTTCTTTATGTGGATCTCTTCGTAGATTTTAGCTTTCTCTGCTTTCAAATTGGGTTTCAACGGATTCTCTATCCTTAGCTTATGTTATGTCTCCGGTGAAATTGCTGGCTTGATTAGGTAGAAAAATGAATAATTCATAATTGATCACGCACTTTCAAATTTCTGTTACTTGCCTCGATCTCGTTAGATATTTCTGAAGGTGGTAAATTTGTGAGCATCATTGCAAATACATATATTTGCATTTCGTGAAAGGCTTGATGCGATTTGATAATACACTTTTCTCTTCGAAGACGGTAATATATATAATCGAATTGGTGATCAAAACTTCTTCATTTCTTTTTCATGAACAACTTTACATTTCAATTTCGTTCGGAGTACTTTAGTCTCCTACTTAAAACGCTTTAGCTTCTATTGTTCCTTGCTTCAAATTTTGTTACTTGCCTTGATCTCGTTAGATATATCTAAAGGTGGTAAATTTGTGAGCATCGTTGCGTATACATATAATTGCATTTCGTGAAAGGCTTGATTCGATCTGGTTATACTCTTTTTCTTCGTAGATGGTAATATCTATACTCGAATTGGTGATCAAAACTTCTTCATTTCTTTCCCCATGAACAACTTTTGATTTCAATTTCATTCAGACTCCTTTAGTCTCCTACTTAAAACGCTTTAGCTTGTATTGTTCCTTGCTTAAAATGTATATACATGAGTTAGTTTCTTTATGTTGTTTCGATCTTTCTGTAAAAGTTTGGAAGTAACGAATTATTTTAAGCATTACATACATTCTCTTTCGTTACTGATAGTCACACTGTGCTCAATCTGTGGTTTGGTTGTTATGAAGAGATTAGGCCCTTAAGCTCGTTACTCTTTATCTGATATATTTTCTTATCATCATCACAGCCATTTGGTTGGATAAAGAAGACATTCATTGACCCACCTGCAACTGAAGAGAAGTGAGAAATCACCAAGATTCAAGACAAAGTGAAGAGTTTTCCAGTTTCTAAGTTTATTATTTCATCTTTGGCGTGGAGCTGAATAAATTTTGGTTCTTTTCTGGGGTTTTGTGGTTTCATTTCTTCAATGTAGTAGACTGACTTGTCTTCTCAAATGTTATAACACAAGAAAAAAAAACACATTCTCCAACTTATTTGAAAAGAGAACCCATTATGCATTTGTCATGTGTTCTTATTTCCATTTGAAAGTATAAAAGATCATGGACCATAAGAGAGTAGTGATGATGGAGATTGCTGAGTTTAAGAGCAGATTCTTTGGATATGTGAGTGAAATGGTTATTTTGTATATATAAGTCCTAACGCAGCAACGTCTGTTGCAATATTTTGTAATGAAAAATCTTATTTTTTCCAGAAGCATCTAAAAGGGGCCTGCTGTAGCAAAATAATGAATGTAGACGACACAAACGAGAAGCAGTCTATCTTTGGACTGCTTCTCTCTTCACCATTTATGTACAGACAACAAGAAGCTCCAACAAACATTTGGCTGGAACCAATATCTCCTCAACCTTTTTCATAATCATAATGTGTTTGTAGTTGATGAGGATGCATTACTTTCCTTCATTCTCCTCTCAGCTGCTAATGCTGCAGCGACTGAGGGCGGTAGATCTCTCAGATTCCTCTGACTCTCTCCCGGGTGTTCTTCCATCTCTGTCTCTCCCGGGTTTTCTGCTGTTTCTACTGCTGGTGAAGCAAATAGAGATTCGAGATCTCTTAGTGTCAAAAACTGTTGATCTTGATTCTTTGTATTTCTGCTGCTGAATGAACTTAAGTTTGTATTCTTATTCCTGTTGAGTTTGTAGATGCTCTCTTCCACCGTACCTGTAACCTGGTTCCCCAGAGAAAGAGAGGTTAAGATCAAAGTGAATCACATAAGGCAGGATCTTCAAGCTGTACCAAACCAAGGTGGCAAATAAAGCAGATACACTAACCAGGAAACGATGAACTAGAGTAGGCTTCTCTTGTCCAATTCGGTGAACACGCCCAACAGCTTGCGCTTCTGCAGCCGGATTTAGAAGCGGCTCCACCAGAATAACATGCTGTGCTTCTAGAAGATTAAGACCGTTGGCACCATGCTGCACCAAAAGCAATAGGACTTGAGTCGATCCTTCCTCTTTTTGATGGGAGTTTGTCTTTTGGGTTTCTTCTTTCTCAGATCCCTTGAATTTGCTAATGGCTGTCTGTGATTTCCTGCATTCCATGGAATCAAAGTTACATACATCCCTTAGGTTATCTATGTGCCACTTTAAATGGATTCCCCGTTAAAGTTCTTGCTACATTACCTGCCTCCTTTCATCCGGACGAAGGTGATGCTATTGGCAGCAAAGGCATGTTCTAACACATCAAGAACATCGTTCCAGCTGGAGAAAACAAGAACCTTCGCTTGTGGGTCACTTGACTTGATCCATAAGAGTCTTCTAGTAACAGCTTCGATCTACCGCCAAAACAATAGATGAGAACAAGATATACTTCTTGTGCAGGAATCTTAGAAACAAGGAAGCTAACCTTTGTTCCATATGAACCTTGAACAACCAATGATGCTTCATTTTCTTTGTGATCTTGATCTAATGAAGAACTGTTTCGTCTGTCATCAGCATATGCAATATTTCTAACATCTGTAGGCTGCCTGCATATTGGACACCCCACCGACGTTTGCAGAGTTTCATGAACTGATTTGCGCTCAGTCAAAGCAAAAAAGCCTGTACGAACGAACACAAAGAAGATGATATTGTTGACATTCTAAATTTGGTTCAGGAAGATGCATTAAATAGTCATCAAATCCTTCAAAAATTATAGTAAATGAATGAGACAGAAAGAAAAATGCTTATGTTTCGAAGCTGAGCAACGAACAAAAGAGGTCAGGTAATTACAGTTACAGCAAGTGGAGTGCCCACACGGGAAAACCATCTTCTGATTCCGTAGAATATCTTGGCAAATCGGGCACTTAAGTAGGCTTTCGTCTTCCTGTTGAACAGGATCTGAAGCCTTAACTATTTCCTGTATTGGTGAGGAAAGATCTGGACTCTCTTGTTTCTGATTGGACTTGATCAAACCCTGAAAACGAAAAAAAAAATGTAGTTTATACTGTATACAAAGTCAAAGAAAGAAAGGAGAAGCAATCAAGGTTTTTCAAGCGATCCAAACTCTCAAACCCACAAAAAGGAACTTAATCACGATACATAACTAAATATTCTTGTGAATATAGATTTGAAATGGGTAGAGCTCTGGAGCTGGAGTTGATAAAACAATGTGATCAAGTGTCACTCTCCATGTAAACTTCTAAATAGTAACACATAGATTAATGACTTCTCTGTATGATATAAATAAGAGGCCAGGCTAATAACAACATAAAGATAACAGATTACCTTCAAATAACGAAGTTTCCCTGTTATACTAAGAAACGAAGATTGAGCCATAAATTTATCATTTGTGTTCAGCACACTAGCAACATCTAACTCATCCCGGCTCAAAGAATAGATCGATGCGTCATCTTCAGATTCTCTAAGCTGTAGTCTCATTGTTGCCATCTTAATCTCATCGTGGGCATGTAGGAGATGCGCTTGAGCCCTAGCCAAGGCCCTTGCATGCGCATATTCCTTTCGCATCACCTTAATTAGATAAGCAAAATTGTAAATGTCAGATCTTGTTGAAACTTGAAAAATGAAGGATTAGTTTTCCCTTTCTCCATGTAAGCAAAGAAGGGATCTCTTGGGCAATACCTCAAGGGTATGCAAATGTTTTGTGGCTGCCAATTTGCTTTCACTGTCTAAATAAGTTTTGCAATGGTTTCTTATCACTCCAAGAACTATTTCCGTCTCAGATGGAGATTTTGAAACCTATGATATGCACATAGAAGGAATTTGTATCAGACGAAGAGGATCATTTCAAAACCATAGTATTTGACTTTTCAAAAGGTTTCCAACAGAGGAGGAGGAGGAAATAGAGAATGCCATAACAATAACGTTAAACATAAATGTGATTATGCTTTCTTGTAAGTAATGAATTCAAAGAGACTTAATGGAATAAGACCAAATCCATACTAGATCAAGTAACTTACAACCACAGCGTCACCAGCATTTCTTTTGGTGGGCTCCTCGTTATCACCATGTGGTGCACTTAAATCCTTGTTTCTCGATGACAAACCAATAAAGAAAAGATTAAGGGCATATCTCTTTTTCTGCAAATGTACCATCTCTTCAGCAGCCAAATGTTCCATTACTCCCCTACGAGATTTGTTAAGGCGGAATAGCCTGGCCTCGTATTCCTGGAATTTGTTTTTGATACATGATGATGGTAACAACTAATATTAATATCGATTAAACTTCATATAAGTGCAGAAGAAAAAAAGAGCAAACCTGGAACAGTTCATCTAGCTCGCAATGAATACACGTGGGGCCATCATCCTTCTTCAGGCATTGCTTGCAGTTGCCAATACGCTCAATATCCTCCAATTTTGGTTTCTCCATGGTCTGGTCAATTTCTAGAATCTTATCTAACACTGTCTTTCTAGAGCTTTCCAGCGTATCCATACAAGTCTGTAGATGAAGTTTCATGCCATGTATAGTTCTAAAGCTGGAACAAAGGAAGTTAGCAGTTAGTTCTTAATGTACTCGAGTTATGTGCTTCTAAAAATTTCAAGCTTATAAAGCAGGAAACATCCGACATTAGATTGAATATAACAATCTATTGCTAGGAAATTCACCTCATATGGTATCTAGTCTTTTAATACAGCTAACAAGTCTCTCAGATCACTTGTTCCACTAACTTTGCAGACACATTTGAATTAATTCATCACATGTAGAAAATATTCCCCATGATAACAATCAACAGACAAATTTTGTAACTAAAAGCTGGAAAAAGTAGCCTCGCAACTACAAAGCTCATGAATCTGAAAAATTTTAAGCACTAACCGAGAATTTGCTCTGGAGGAGCTCAAATTGTTTAAGCTTCCATGGATGGCCTCTTCAATCTTCCTGGTCAACTCGCTAGAGAACTCTTTATTCTGTTCAGCAAGTTCCAGGGCATCCATCCACCAAATTGAACGTTGTTTCTCCGTATTGCTCAACAACTTGGAAACCTAGAAATATTTTCGACTATTTAGCTCCAGGAAAATAAGTGATAGCTAATTTAACGTGTGTGATCCTGAAACTGAATTTAAATGAGTTTTACTGACTTTTTGGGTAAGGGTACAAGTAGCCTATTGGATATTAAAAAAAAAAAGCAACATACATTACCATACGGTGGAACATACCTGATTGTAGGATTTTCTGAATTCCTGCTGTGCTGCAGAAAGCTTTGAGTTAAATGCGGCCAAATACTTAACTTTCAATGTCTCACAAACTATACCCAGAGTTTTGCACTCTTCATGATACTCTCCATCCTTCTTTAAACCATTTTCTGGAGCAATGGATTCCCACTGTTGTGTAGTTTTTGAAGAATCATGAGTTAAACTGTCGAGCTCATTGATCCTTTGCCTTTTCGCTGCATGATGATGATCGTTATCTTTTACATCTCTAGTTTTAGGGCTTTCTGATGCAGACATTTTTTTACTGTAGCTTTCAACCAATGGTAGTATCTCAATTAAATTGTGAAGAATGTGAATATTTAACAATGGATCAATACGAAAATCCTCAGCATACTCTTCAGCTATATTTAATGCTTCCTTGTATAAGGATACAGCATCAGAAAATTCTTGCTTAAGCATGGCAATAGCAGCAATCCCATTTAAAGCAACAATCAACACTCTAAGAGCTTCTTCTCCCTCATTCTGGGTCTTTTTCACAAGGACCTATGAGAAACTTCAGTTAGCACTAATAACTAACAGAGATCAAAACACAAAATCTTGCAAACCCACCATTAGAATTTCTTCCATGGTCATTGGAGTTTGCTGCAATGAACGTAAACCTGAACTTCCCACTTGAGGGTGGCAGCAAGCTTGGCGCAATTTCAAGAGCGAGTTCAACAGTTGTGCAGCTTCGGCATGAGTGATCAAAGGATTATCAGAAGAAGTATGACCTGTAGATTATCACAAGTGGGATAAAGAGTTTAGCAGCCACCATAGAAGGAAGCGTCAAACTTCCGAGAGAGAACTTTAAGAGGCAAGTAAGGACAAAAGTGAAAAGTGCAGAAGACACTATTCCCACCCCATGGTACCTCTTTTGAGAATATCATGTTTCAAAGTTTCTATAACTTCACGGGCATAACTCACACAAGTTTCATGCTGTCTGCTATAGAAGTGGTCTTCAATTGCAGAAAACTTGAGCCACGAGACACATTCCTCTTGAGGTGGAAGTTGCAACTCATCAGCCACATGGACTTTTGAAGAACGCCACATAATTTGTTTCAAAAATTTATGCGTAAACTCCATCGCCTTTGCGTCTCGCCTCTGGACAAAGCAAGAAGGTCGTTAGACAAGAAAACCCATAAAAGGTAAGAAAAATGAATTATTTCTTTCTGTTCAACCTCATATGGGTCTCTTATAACTTCAATCCACCATCTTGAAACATCGAAAGGATTCGCTTTAAGGAACCTCAACAGTCCAAATAAGTCATCAAGTTTGCGTTGTATAGGAGTTCCAGTGATACACCAACGGTGTTTGGTATATAATCTCAACGCCATCTCTGTTGCAGCAGCTGCATTGCTCTCCACCATCTGGGCCTCATCCAAGCAAATCCTCCACCAGAATATTCTGGTGAGTGGAGTAGGAATAACAGGGTACCTATCACAATACAACATCGTTACCCAATCTTTCCAAAAGCTTTTCAGTTGCATGAAACCAAGAGATTAAATCAATCCACTCAGATTAAATATAGTGTTGTTCAAAAGGGCTCATCTGAATATATGAGTATGAAACTAATCCATACTAGCAGAACCTAAGAAATGTTTCAATAATACATTCTGTTCAATATAGCAGGTATGTCAAGTGTTCATCATGTAATGAAAAATGTGAGGGATATAAGAATCCAAATTATCATCACCAATTGCACCTTTTCTGGAATCTAAGACAGTGCCGGTCACCATCATGCCTGTCGAAGTCATGTGTCAAGTCCTCTTTGAGGACATCATATGTAGTTAAAACAATGTCAGCATTGAGGAGTTCAGTGATGTCGATAATAGGTTCTTCAGAGAGTGAGGCGTTCCTCACACCTTCATAGATACATGTTACGAGAGAGCCCAAGCTTGTATGGCTACAACAGGGTAGATGATAGAAAGAAAAGAATATTAACTTTACATGATGCGGAGATAAATACATCTTATTCTTCTAGTGGAAACATAACAGAAAACAGTAGAGAAGAATCCAGTACCGTGTAATCTCGGAATGCCATTGCAGTAATATAGGAGCTGGACAGACAATAAGAGTGGCACCCGTAGAGATGGGAGAGGCAGTGGCTTGTAGAAGTTCAGAGCACATTTGGCAAATATGTTCACCTTGTCTGACAATAATTTCTGTTGCATCGTTTTTGCTATTCTTTTGAGATACTTTTTCATCAACATCTTGACTAGCCTTCTTACTTTTCCCTTTAGGTGAATAACCTACACAGTCGGCATGCTGCCAAGCATCACACAGGTCACACTGTACCCAAACTCCTTTGTATTTGCGACTTTCACTGACAGCTCCACATATGCACTCAACACGTTCCCTTTTCAATCTTTTCAAGCCAGCTTTTGAATCATCAGTAACTGATGAACCATTAGACACACATATTTCATCCTTAGCGGGTTTTCGATGAGAAAAGATGCAAGCAAGTAGTTCAACCGTTTTTCCCAATCCCATTTCATCTGCAGCATTCGTATTTTACCACATTAAAAATGAAAATACCACAGAAGTTAACAAAAGCTAATGGCATGAGCAAAGATATGAGAAGTCGATAAAGCCAGATACACCATCTATCATTTAACAAGAATTAAAACATAAGGTTCGGAAACTATTCTTCTTTGAACGGAAAGTCCAAACAAAATTATCCATTATATTACATGGAGGCAAAATGAAGTTGCAATTATTCTTACCAGCAAGGATACCACCTGGAATTCGAGGTGAAAAGTACTCTGGTGCTAATGAGATATTCCCACTAAAAACAACCAAAACAAGACAAATGGACCAATCAAATCAAGTTCTTCTGTAAATGGTGAAACTTTACTGAGAGGAACTTATACTTTTTGTTATACGTTGGGAGGAGCTTATAGTACAAAATCAAATAAAAAGGACTTCTAAGATTCTTTTCTACTAACCTGAATGGGTTAAAGAACATTTTTGTAGCAGAGTCAAGGAATCCTACGGAGATAGACAAAGGTGAAATGAATTGGTTGTCTTCCAACGTTATTGGATCTCCTCTCTCTCGCTGAACCATCCAATAAGCTGCCCGTCGTTGGTACGGCCTAAGTTCTGGGAGCAAATCAATTATGTCATCTGCAAGCTTCGCATCCATCCTGGATCAGTGATATACTTATAAGTTGGAAAGATAAATTCAGACATTAACTCCCATAAAGAAAACAAAATTTGCTCACTCACTTTGATGGCTTTATGGCTTCATAAAAAGCAGCAGCATCAAACCTAGACTGCTTGCTAGAGTCCAAAATTTCAGCTTCCGTCATGACTGATGACTCAATTTCCTTCATGTTTAATTGTGTCCCATACCTAGCCTCTGATGTCATTACCTCTGGCCTCAACCAAGACATGACATGAATCATACTCTTTTTCCATAGTTGCCTTGTATTCTCAAGAAGTGAATCACAGGCATCAAAAGCCTGCGGAAGCATCTCAACTCTAACTCTAGGAGACAACAATCCCTGATTACCCGGGACAAGCCTTAAAGTCAAAAACTTTATACTTGCCAAATGAGCAAGACCCGAAACCGCTTCACCTGGACCATCAAAACTTGCAGACCAAATCACCGATCCAGACTCATCATCAGAAACCTTTTCATCAACCAACTCCAAAGTTATATCACTCGAAGACAATACCGGCCAGTGACCAAGCTTAATCCGATCAACAAAATTGGTCATATTGCATAACCGAAACCGTAAAGAGTAATCCAGATCATGATCATTCTCAATGGATGTGGATGTACTACTATTGCAGACAAGTTCTCTAAAACTTAAATTCGTCAAAACAACTTCAGCTATATCAAAGTGTTGCTGCTCCAAAATTCGACTACCTGAACATATGTTCACATAATATGGCTTATCGATATCTTCAACATTCTTTTCCCCAGAACCTGTGGCATCGTCGCCGGATAATTTCTTTCCATCGGATTCTGAACTAGCTGGAGTGACCAAACCCACTGAACGTTGCGTCTTGTATTGCTTTCTCCTACCCATCACTACAGAGCTATAATAGAAATCACATTAACACAAAATACAAAACCCAAATTCATAAACAACAAAGTGAAAAGCTATGAGCTTTCTGCAAATTTAAACAGCTCTACACTTCTAAAACCATACGAAACATCAATTATATAATGGAATACGAAAACAAACTCAGGTTACGATAAATAACTCAAAAAGATCCTAATTTTCTGAACCTGTGAAGTGAAAGAGGATTCGATCAAATTCAACAATTTCGAATCGTCGGAGGAGTGAAATTCGAGGCGTCGGAGGAGAGCTACAGAGACCTCAGAACGGTGTTTTACAGTTAAAACGATTCCGGTTTATTTGCAAAATCCGAACGCTTCAGTTACACCGACGTTGCTAAGTCAATGAAATGACAATAACACCCTCCACTTAGAAAGTAAAATATCAATATTACCCTCGTTGAACGAATCACAATCGTTTATGCTTTATACTATTTGATTCACTTCTCATTGGGAGCTGATACGATTCGTGAAACGGCACACTACTGCAAACCCTAATCTCGATTTCTTGGGATTTTTTCTCTTTTGGGTGTGATTTTGTTGTTAGAGTTTGAGAATTTTAAATTTTGAGCTGAAGAGTTAGAAGATATGAACAGAGGAAGAAGGAATCTCAAACAAGCGGCGTCAGAACAAGATTTCACGCTTGAGGAATGTCAAAGCATTGCTCAAGTCGTCTCTCTCAGAGGTTCCAATCAAATTGAGGTAAAAAAAGCTTCCTTTTTCATTTGGTTCTCACTCTGTAATGCAATCTCGCCAATTCTAGCGTGTTCCTTCCATTACTGTCTTTTTATGGTTAGCTTAGTTTGTAACTTGGTATGTAAAAAGATTGAATTTTGACTTTCTTCTTAACTTAAGCTAAGTGGCATACTCTAGTTTTAGGCTGATAACACTTCTCCGGCGGATTGTCTTTAACAGCTGTTTTTGTTTTCGATCTCATTGAAGATAATGGATGCAAAAGGAGAGAACTCATTAGCATTGTTTCCAGCTAAATTTCGTGAGAGCATGTGGATCAGACGAGGTAGTTTATTCTTCTCTCATGCTTATTCATACAAAAGAACGTAACATCAAATCACGCTTAGTATTCCGCTAATTTATGCGTTGTGCCTCAATCTTTTACAACATTCCATATGATCTAGATTTTGTTCTTTCTAGAATGGTTAGTTTTACTACATGAACTGGTGTGGATGGATGATTTTGAGATGGTGTTTTACTGTTGTTTCTGTATTGTGTTGCAGGAAGCTTTGTAGTGATTGACCATACAGGAAAGGAAAAGGCCCAAGAGTCTGGTAGCAAAGTTACATCTATTGTCTGTAAAGTTCTATTCTTTGAGCAAGTTCGTCTCCTCCAAAAGTCTCCGGAATGGTAAAGCTTCTTTCTTTGTCCTGTATGAATGACATCTAATTATATTTAGCATATAACTCATGGTAGTTTGATGCAGGCCGGAAATCTTCAAAGATTCTAAGCCAGTTCCGGTTGATGAAAGCTCTCAACTACCCATTGCGCAGCAAGAAGAAGACGGAGACAGTGATTCAAGTGATGATGATGATGATGGCATGCCCCCATTGGAAGCAAACACAAACAGATTAAGACCGTTTGGGGTGCAATGTGATGCAGAAACAGATTCAGGGTCAGATTCTGATTCTGATTCATAGAAATATCTGGTACATTCTTTTTGCAAGCCTTAGCTTATTTCTTAAGAGAGGGAACCTATAGTTGCGGAGCTGTATTTTATTAAACAGTATGTAACCAACATAGAGCTGCTGAGATGCAGAGTTTTGCTTTGCAATAAATTGATTTTTGATATATGGCTCAGGAAATGATTCAGAGAGTAGCCCTTGCTTCTCATTCTCTTCTCGTAATTCTTTGAAATATCTTCACAAGGAGTCAGATTAGTATGATATATAAAAACATGTCAAAAGAAACTAAAGTTCTTGGAAATTTCCAGATGTTACCAGGTTAATGTATTAATATACAATAATTAGACCCATGCCTGAGATTGATTGAGATTTAACACTACATGAATGCATCAAAGTTAACAACAAAAATCTCAGTGATAACTGATATATGATTTGCAACAACTACTTTAAACAAATTCTTTGTATAAGTTTCGACATGGTAACTAGAAAAAGTTAAGATTGTCTGAGAAGTAGATCTGCAGCTGCTGCTGTTTTCTTCCGAAGCTCTGCAGCATCTCCACCTACAAGTTTATCCATTTGCCTCCCATCCTTGAGGAACATTACTGTTGGAGTTGCTTCCACGTTCCATTCATTACTAAACTCCTGTTTTACACATATTTATAACCCCCAAATACCTCAGTTTCGAGCTCCTGTCTTCACACAATCATTCTATGGAACATTGAGGTGTATTTGGTTACTTACAGCAAGCTCTTCGACGTCTATAGTGACAAATATCATTGAGGTATATGTGGATGCAAGCTCCTGGTATATTGGTGCCATTTTTCTACAAGGTAAACACCATGACGCCTTGAAATTCACTACGAGCTGTTCCATGTTACAAAGGAATCAGATCATAAAGAGCTATTTGTAGAGGAGGAATGCAAAACATCAAATAAAGGCAAATTATAGGAGGAAGAGCTTACAATTTTGCCATTACTATTAGCTTCTGTGATCTTCTCCTCCCACTTCTCCATTCTACTTACCGGATGGACCTTCCCTTTTACAAAGCAGGACCCTTTTTGGCTCTTTGCTTGAGTCTTGTTCAAGCTGCAGCAACAGCATATATATGACCACACCTGTTTAAGAACATGAGAGTTTCTGTTACCATTTTGTCATCATCTAGAGCTACACAAGGCTAATAAACAAGGCTTTAACAAAATTTTGCTAATAAGATTCGACATGATCTCCATGAACTCATCTATTCTGAGGGCAAAGGTCTTACCTTTCTACAACAAGGAGTTTTTGTACAATAATTCCCCATTAACACTTTACACGACCAAACCCTAGCTTGGATCATTAGCTCTCTGAATCAAAAGCACAAACAAAAACCTTTTTTCTCAATTTTAACAATCCTAAACAGGAAAGGAGAAAGCTACAGATGATTTGCAAGGAAATCAAATGAACGACCTTGCTAATGAAAAAAAAAAGTTAAAAATAAAGCAATGGTCGTATTTAGGATTGAGAAGAAGAAAATTGAGAAAGGATAACCTCTAGATCCTGCCAGCTTCAGATTTGTTAGTGTGATTGCATCATAATTAGTTTCAGCCTCAAAGCAAAGGAGAAAGAGATTAAGCCGAGATCAAAGATCAAAAATTTCTGTAAGAAGATTCAGAAACAAGAAGAATACAGAGAACGTTATTTAAGCAACAAATACAATTTTTCTTGGGTTACATATTTTCCGATGGAAACTTGTTTTAATTAACCATAACTAATGGGCACATAAACTTTAAAGACAACGTAAAATATGACATAGCGTCTCTTTGGGATAGCTATGTTATGCATTTATTATGCTTAAACCGGTACAAACTTGGAAGACAAAAAGTCCTAAACCAAACCACAGGCTGCTCTGCAAGAAGGAAACACAGCCTTGTATGAAGAATCAGTAATCACAATACCATCCTCTGATACAACATAGCCAGGGAAATTTATTTCTCGAAAGTTAGCAGACAAAAAAACTGTTTTGAAAAGATTCATGGTGTTGTTTTTATATCCACGGATGATGAAACGTTTTCAAGTTTTCTGGGGAAGGAAATACGACTCATGAGCCCTCTTTTTCGAGCTTCTCAATTTCTTCACGGTGCTTTCTTTCGGCTTCTTGAAGTTCTCTTTCAGCGTCTTCTTCCTCTTCGATTCTGTCAAGATTATCAAACTCCTTGGTAGCTGCCATGGCTTTCACAACAGGGTCTCTTAACTCAGAGATTAAACCACCACCAACTCTGTACTCTTCTTCATCGCCAATCAGAAATAACCGTTGGTCGGGACCAGATGCCATTGGAATATCTACCGCCAAAAGCTTCATGTCATACTGAAGAAACATACACATGAACATGAGAAACTAACAAAATGAAATAATCTAAGAAAGTAGACAAACAGTTTCGTGAAATGTAAGTATCCACATGTTGAATCTACAAGCCTAACATTTAATTGTGAAACATATTGCACTGCCATCACAGTTCCTAATCCACATTTTGACAATCTGATAAGAACAAAAATATGAAACTGCAATTCTTCTTTCCAGTTCACCAACATAGAGAGAGTGATTTGTGAAAAACTCTCCGCTCACAACCAAATGCCCAACCAACCTTGTAAACTCAGCCCTCACTAAACTGCTTTCTAGCCAACTCACAACAGCTCTAATCTACTACATTCAGTCCTAGTCTAGATAGGGTAGACCTATAGGCTGTAGCTAAGAGTGGAGCTGCTGAACTTCTTCAAATCTTATCACAATCCTAAAGATTACAACGTGAATATAAACAGAACATGGTTGAGTAAACAAGGAAATGTGGAGTTGAGAAAGTGAAACCTGTCCTTTCTTCTTCTTAACTTCAACGCTGACAAGGCCCTTTCTCTCAGAACCCTGAACGGGGAATAGGAGAAAACAGCGCTTGCTCCTAATTGTTGGCTTGAATTTCTTAAATGTGATGCCACCACCTGACATCACATAAGCTCGTAAATCTGATCCTGAAAGAGGAGCACCCATAACTTCTAGAATTTCAGCTGCCGTGTTGATCTTCCTCATGGTCATTCTATAAACTTTATCGGGATTAATTGTGAACCTTGAGCGGAGGTATAATCCCTATTATTATAAAAATGCAGATAGCTGTGAAGGACTGATTTCTTTATGATACAGGAGAAGGAGAACGTAAAAGCAATGAAACCAATGTGTTTAAAATGGGCAAACGTTGCAAGTCAATCACTGAAACAGCACTAAGACATCGAGCAACCCATCAACGTTAAAGCACAAATTATCAGCGAGAAGCACAGAAACAGCGGAACTTACAAAAAATGCTACGATGGCCGAGGAGAGTGCTAGAAACCCATACTTAGCCATGCCCTCAGAGAGGCCAACAAATGTGCTAGCAATTCCAAACATAATCCTCCACAGGAAAATACATACAAAAACTCCTCCAGCTCCAAACACAACAAGACTATTCTTTTTCCAAAATGCATCAATGTGCAACCCTATAGCCTCACGGTATCTAGCAAAAGTAGAACTAACAGCTTTGACAGGCTTGTCAACAACCTTTCTCGCAAAATTCGCATCAACCTTTCGAAATCCAGAGCTCTTAGTGGACACCAATCTAAATGCAGATGAAAAACTCAAATTCACACGGGGCAAACCCAAAGCTTGCTGCAACTTAGGATTGAGCTTAGGAGATGACAGAATCTGAGATAAGCCCACATTTGTGGAAGTGGGTTTCGAGGATAAGCTGTGGAAGAAGCTGAACCTAGGCTGAAGCTGTGAAACAACATTCGAGGGAACAGCCGGAGAAGATAAAGCCAATGGGTTTGACCGGCCGATGGTAACAGCGTTGACTCGAGTGTAATGCAACCGAATAAACCCTTGAACTGCTCTAAAATCCGATGGTTTCACCATCTTATAGAGCCTTCTAGATCGATCGCTCAAACTTGAAACAAAGATCCTAACTTGGAGTATCGCACCTGATTCAGGATTACCTCAAAACTAAACAAGCGAATCAATGGAAAAGCGAAAATAAAGAGTTCAAATTGGGATCGAGGAGATCAATTTCTTGAAGAAAGCCATTTCCGGAGCTTGCTGAGCTCGTAGCAGCGATTGGGGATTTTTTTACTATTCTGACGTCAATGGTGATCGAATCGGGTCAGGTCAAGTCGGGTCGGGTGGAGGCCGTTTAGTTAACCGAGCTTTTATCGGGTCTTCTTGAACGAAGAAACAAGCACAACACAATGGGCCCACAAATGTATAAGTTTAAAACTCCATGCCCACTATTCTGGTCGTTCGCAGATGACAGGTTGGCAGCGGTAATATTGTCATTTTACAATGTCTTCTGTGCTCCGAGACGAATGACTATAGGTAATAATTCAATCTCAGTCTGGATAACGATAATCTAATATGAATCGCAGACTCACTTATTTCTTCTGGTTCAATGAGATTTCAAACTTGTATGATATTTACTTACTTGTACGGTTATACCCATATGTATACATATATATGCAACTTCATGTTCATTTACTACAAAACTTATAATATAAGACTTAATTGATTACGACATTCTTTTATTGTTAAAGAAGGATTAAGACATTTTCATCTAAAGAACACCATGTGATCGATATGCTTTTGATTAAAGGTAACCTAAAGTAAGTTTGTAAAGTATCAAACCATAGACTACTCTTTACATTATGTTTGTTATGGCATAATTATTTGGGAATAACTTACTAAGATTCACTACGACATCAATAAGATTAACCAACTTTGATATGTATTTTGTAAATAGATATTTTACATGTAACCAAAAAAATAACAACTATTGTAATACTTACGATGTAATTCATCTCTCTCTTTCACTTGAAGGGATTGGTGTTCATCAGCTTGTGAGATTCTTGAATGCATTGAGACAACGATACTAATTATTTCTCGGGACCAATTATATCATACACTAATCATCCTCAGTGTACAAAAAAAATATTTCTAGCTACTGCTATGTCATCTCTGGTCCACTCGTTAATCTATAGCTAAAAAAAAAAACAAAATACTTAGTTAGATAAAAACATTATCTAAATTCTCAAGCTCTTCGCCGTTAAGGGAAATAAAGAACCTTAAAGCTGGCTAAGCTACAACACAATTAATTCACTGGGAAAGAAACAACCCTGAAACACAACACAATTACACAAGTCACCATCTCTTATCTCTCTCTCTCTTTTCTCTCACATGTATGTAAGATATGGTGAGATATGAAGAAACAGTTAGCTTTCCCTGACTCCCATGAAGACAATGACCCAACATCAGCACCATCATCATCATTCATCATCATTCATTATCATCATCGTCATCTCTTTTTGTTTGTCCCTTCTTTGAACCACCACTTGCTAATACCTAGCTGCTAGCTGCAACATCCACCTACTTCTCTTTTTTCTATAAGTTACTGTTCTTCACTTGAAGTCATCACTACTGGATTAAGAAATTTTTAAAAGGAGAGCTAGCTAGGGTTTTCAGACAGCTCCACAATTCTGATAGCTGGTGAAACATCAAGAGCGTGTAAGCGTTTTCTCTTGTCTTATCATCACATTTACCATTAGTTTTGACTTGCTTGAGATCTAATCTCTCTATCTTTTCTCCTGCCCACAAGAATAGATCAGATTTCTTGATTAGTTCTCTGCTTTTAGGTTTTTTTTCCTTATCTTTATAATCTTTTATGAGTTGCTCAGATCTAATATCTCTGTCTCCTGTCCACAAAAAAAAAAAAAAACGAGGCTTTTCATTTCTCTACTTTTAGGGTTTTTACCCTGAATGAGTATTTTAAGGTATAATACTATGCAATTATGCATGATTGGTGAAGAAACTTATTTCTAAAATATATAGAGTTTTTCTTCTTTTTATTTAACCTAAATTGGAAAAACAGTATCATATCTCTGATCTTCGACTCCTATCTCTTGCACAAACCCTCCAGAAAGTTAGGATCTCATGAGAAAACTGATTTTTCTTGGTCCAGATTAAATCTTGTATTTTCCAAGTGGTCAAACCAAATTATGTTTGTTTAGTCTTTCTATATATATTTTTATTTATCTTCTCATGATCTGCAATGACTATGGTGGAATCTTTTCGCACATGTTTTGGACCTCTCTGCTTTTATATATAAATGCTTAGGTATATATATATATATTCACTCAAGTAGTTATTATTAATGTTGTTATTATTATGCAGACTGTTCATCTGCACAGGGCTTACATCACTCACAAACCAATTTCAATTTTTAAGAAAAAAAAACATTATATATTAATGTTTTTATGATTTCAATGTTTGATGAACAGTTCGTCCTTTGTCTCTCTCTTCGTAGCCTCTTCTTGACAAGACCCATCAGTGGTCGTACTTGTACAGTAAAGCTTGCTTCTTTCTGTGAAGTTTCAAAAAGAACACTCATCCAAACCTTGTAAGTTAATTCATATAGACAAATATATACTTACTACTTTAGTTGACATTATAATTCACTGCTGATGCATTTATATGTACATGCATTAACATTTTAAACTAAAAGTTCAGATATAAGTACATAGGAAGTTGTCTTGGTCACATTTGTCTTGTTGTCGATGGCCCGTTGTAAGCAATAAGTGCATGTCTTTGAAACTATATCTCATGCGTATGTATTCTTCTGTAGAACCCAACTGACCTCAAACTTGCATTTCATTAGTGTGGCCCTTCATTGTTTCAAAAGTGTATATATATATATATGAACCATCTAAATAGATTAGATGTAGAAGGAGATTCTTTCAGTCCAGTCATGGATAGGAAAAGAAGAGGGTAGAAATATCTGCCGACTCATCCATCCAAACACTTGTGGTAGAAAAAATATACATTTTAAACCGCAGTGACTGTGTGAATGATGCGGGAGATATTTTTCATCCTTCTTTATCTGTGTTTGGACTGAAGGGAGCTCCTTCTCTTTCTACATTTTTTCATTTTTCCCATTATCAAAATATATAAATTATAATACATTCATTTTCAAGTTCAAACCGACATTAAACTGAATAAGGATTTGTACTTTCTACCTCGTTGAACCATATATCTCTGATTAATCTAAAGAACATAACCTTTCCATGTTCTGGAGACTCTAGCCACTATACTAAGGGCAAAGGTATAGTCCTATTTACAAGTAAAGCTTTATTTAAATTATATAGACACAGTCTAAGGTATATCTTCGGTTCTGACTATGGATACATTACGATGGTCTTTCTTAAATACTAATTAAACACTCTTGTAATCTGTTATTAGAAATGTAATGACATGTATATAGTAAAAACTTTTCCTCCTTTTTTTTTATTATTTTACTAGATCAGTACATGCCATTGCAGAGGAAATATTTATTATGAATTTTTAAAAATTTAGTTTGATAGATTTTTTTTCATCTTATATAATTTTATTTTACTTAATATTAGTATTTAATTTAGCCATTTTGTCATAATTTAGATATTTTGACATTAGGTTTAACATTTTTTTCAAAATATGTTTTTTATAACAGAAAATATATTTTATTTGTTTGTTATCATTTTTTTTAGTTTTTAGAATTCCTCGTACCCATCATGTTACATCATACTATCTCATCCGGTTTCTATTCTAAATTTTAAATGTAACATAAATATGATATTTTTTAATGTTTTCAGATTCTCATCCCATTTATGTTCCTATAAAGCATTTAAAACAGAATTTTAATAATTTTATTTGTATATTTCTTAATATATTTCATATCATTTAGTTTTTTTTTGTATATGCCAAAAGTTTTTAATTTATTTTAATTTTATTGACTGTGGTTTATGTTTAATGGACTATATATATGTTCATTTGTTTTATACTTTTTAAGTTTTTATAGTAAGTAAATTAAACAAAAAAAAATTCATCATTTGACTTCCTTTTAGTTTATATATGACTAATGATTGATAAATATATTTATATTTTTTGTTGCCATGTTTTTAGTTTTGAAAATTTCTGTTTTAGTCTTATGCACATTATGCCTATTGCCATAGTGACATAAATGAAACAAAATTTTTCATTATTTTCGTTCCAATTATGTTCCTACAAAATCTTCATCCAATTCTCATTTACCTACACTTATTTAAATGTATTTTTAATGCATATACTTGTAAAATTTATTGTTAAACTATTTTATGAACTCATATTAGTTTTACAATTCAAACATCTCAAATAAATGCTAACATAATAGTTGATACATACAATGTTAAAAACTGAATTTCTCAATAATATTAAAAATTTTAATTGTATATTTATTTTATATTTCATATTATTTAAGCTTTTAGGTTATGCAAATTTTAATTATGAGTACATGGTTTAAGTGGTTTATATTAGAATATTTTTAATTTTTAGAATTTCTTTTGTAAAATTGTCTCATCCAATTTTTTATTATGAGATTTTAATTTTGACATAAATAACAAAATTTTATTGTTTTGAGATAAAATTATATCTAATCATATTTTAAAATTTTATACTATTATATTATAGTATAAAAAATTTTACTATTTAAATGGTATAATAATATATGAATACAGTATATATTATATATTGTAAATTTTGTATCATTAGTAAGTATATTTAAATGAGTTGTATAAATAGATACAATTATACTAATAATTTATGTCCAATGGCAAATTGTATAATTAGTCTAGTAATAGTTGTTTTATTTTAAAACTCTTCTAATAATCATTTTGATGGTGATACATGTAATATGACATCTCCGTATATACCATGAGAGATTAAAGTTACTCTCTAAAAAATATGCTTTTCAAATAATATATATTAGATATATATATATTAGATGGGTTAACAGCTAATTAAGACTTCTTACTTAATTTTTATATTTCTAATAATTAATAAACGAATTATTAAATTATAGGAGTATATTTGAAATCAATTAACCTTTTTTTAACAGCAATTAACTTTTTGTTATAAGTGTTATATATTTCAACTTTTTATCATATACACTCATGATTTATTAATTTTGAACCGTACGTCTCTGAACTGAGTTACATATATATACATATATATATATATATATATATGACAACATCCAGCCGACAATATAATATACTTGATGCCATTTGGATTTACATACTACAATTATAAAATATAGACCTCGTGCATGATCTTGAGTTGTTATTTAAAAGGTATTTGTGTGGTTCATGTATTTGTCTGCAATAATGCAGATATGGAAACGCAGCAAGTGGATATATATGGATAATTCATCATCCTGTGATCATTTAAGTAATTAATATCTTAAAGAGAAAAGGCACCATAGCATCATTTGTTCGAAGGAATGAAATAATGAACAATATATATGAACTAGGGTTTAGAAGTTATTTTAGGTCAGGCCGGTGGTTACCGACAAAATGTTTCATCTTTTTAGGTGTATCAACAAAATGGTTTCAATTTCCCTAGATATTTCCCGAAACCCATCACGTTTTAATTTTGTGCATGTAATATTTCCAAAGTTTTGGTGAATGGTGTGCCAAAAAGTACAAATATTATATATATACATGTATATAAAAAAAGATCTGGAAAATAGTTATTCAAATGACCAAATTACTACAAATTTGTGTTTTCAGATCATTTGTGGTTTTTGTCATCATATTGTTACAAACCCACTCACTCCTTTCCTTGATGAAATTCAAATTCGTATATATGATCAAATCATTTGTGACAGTTTAATTCAAATATAAAGTTGACAACTCTATTGCAACTAATTAATGATCTTATTGTGAAGATTTAGACTCTCAACTCTCAAATTTCACTATCGCTATATATTGTGCACAAAAGAACTATAAACCGATTGATCGAATTATATACGAAATACTTTAAACAATTTAGGCGTTCAAATCTACTCTCTCTTGATTGAAAACTAGTTGAATCTATATTTCTCTAATTCTATGCAACTTAGAGATTAAGAAAAAAAAGAAAGAATGAAGATGAATTATTATTAGAACATGACGACTAGTTGTTGAGCAAAGAAGGCGTCGGTCGTTAGCTACAATGAAAATGAGATTATAAGAACATTAATACTAATTGATGATAATTTAATAGTTTTAAATAAAATGATAAAGAAAATTACACCGTAAAATAGAAGGGGAAAAAAAAGAGAGTCGAGGTTTGTCAACAACTTGCTATTTAGTAATCAGTAAATTTGCAAAGATGGTGAAGTTAGCAATCAAAAAGAATTATTAAGAGATTAGACTGATTAGTTTAACTTTAATTCAAACAGAATCAAGTGATAATTGGTCCATGTCTCCCTCTCTCGGAAACTGGTGTTTTATCTTTCTTTTATTATCGGTGCGCATTGAACTAAGTGAGTGTATTGGGGTTCTCACTCTCCACGGCCAAATCACTTTATTCCAAATATGGATTGGTTTTGTCTCCAAAGTGATTTTCCATTTTCGGTAAAAAAGCCATTTTCACACAATGCAACCGGTATTCAAGCAACGCACAACAAACCCAATTTGAAGAGTTCAATGACATTGGACAAACCCAAAGAATTAGGTAGGTTATTTAGACAAGTAAGGTTCATATATATATATAGTTATGTAATGAAAACAATGAATCAACTTTGAGGGTTGTCACAAAGCAGCTTTCTCCTTTCTAATCTTTTATGAATCAAATCTAAAATCATTGTGTTTTTGGTGATAATCTAAAGATCTGCTTCGTTACTTGTATTGCACCTAATAAAGCTCCATTGAGCTATCTTAAGTTCTTTGTCTAGTTTCTATCTTATTAAGTTCATTGAGTTACAATAGTGCTTGTCTAGAAATACTCAGCAACCGGAACGCTAATCACTTCAGTTGTTCAAAATCATAGTTCTAAGTCTAACTTCTTATCTGTGATGCAATTCCAAAGCGAATGTTTTTTTTTTTTATTTTGATAAATAAATAGAATTAATGTTGTTGGTGAAAAAAAAAACCCGTTAAAGCATAAATTGTCAAAACATAACATTTTCCATTGTGGACTAGATACTGATATTGGTTAAACGGAATTAAAGAGATTAATTGATAATCTACTACCATTCAATGGTTTAGATTATACTCAAAATTCAAACTACATCAAAATAAATCGAAAAATATTATTAATATAAAATTTAAATATCAATTAAATGAGAAGAATTATACAGAATATCTATTTGAAGAATCAAAATTTGAGATTTCAAAGTAACAATTTTTTTGTTTTAAAAAAAAAATATTGAAGCATATAAATTTCACCAAATTATCAGTCCCAAACGGCATGACAGTTTGTAACAGCAAATAAAAACGACACGCGGGGTGTTTTCTCCAAGTTAAGAAACGGCACGTGAATTTCACCAACTGGTGACTAAAAGGCCAATAGCTGGCGGCCCACTTGGACATAAACTTAGCCCATTTTTGTGTTCTTTTTAAACCGACAAAATCTTGACCCCAAAAAAAACTTAACCGGTGAATTTTGACGAAGATAAACTTATGCAGGAAGGAGCCGGGAGGAAAAAAAAATCAGCAGCTCTGGAGCGTGTTCTTCATTTGAAGTTTTGCAGAATCAATTTTTCATCGTAGATCTCGTCTTACTCGTCCTGTTGATTCCTTGCCGATTTGTGAGGATCCGTTTATCTCCTAGCTAGTGTTTGATCAAAGATCGTCTACGATTTTTTATTCTACTTTCGATTTTTTGTTTGATCTGGAAATTCACTAGTATGCGGTAGTGTTTTTGAATTTTCCGTCTGTAGTGGATGTAGTGTGATTTCGCTTATTTAGGAGTATGCACTGCAAATCTAATTTTGTTGTTAATGTGGTTTGATCATGGCGGATCATAATATAGCTCCTACATGAACTGCATTTTTGAAAGGTTGTTCATATGTTCTTGCTTTGCATTTGTGGCGAGGTGCATATATGATGGTCCCATTAGTTATGTTTTATAACTATTCCTGAAGCTTTTGTTTGCTGCATTGTCTTTGCGCTGGAGCTATGTATAAGCGCCACTGCGATATGATGATGTTTTTAGCATGACTTATAACTTAAAATTTACTATCTTTCAGGTCCACTTTCTGCTGGGTGTATCTTGTTCTCGCAGGCTTCAATTCTGCTTATTTTTCATGGTTATTGATTTTGATATGAAAGTGGTCTAGTATTTCAACTGATTGAAGAAAATGAGTTCTACTGTTTCAAATCCCCAAGGAATCCTGCAACCAGGTGGTTATGGTGGCCATGACTCCCGCAGTAATGGCACTTCTGGCTCTTATATACGTCCAGAATCAGCATCAAATGAAAATGAGGACGCCGGGTTGGTTTCTGTGTCTTGGAATCGGGATGCCAGTTGTTTTGCTGCTGGAGCCGCTCATGGTTTTCGGGTTTATAACTGTGAAGCTTTCAAGGAAGCTGTCAGGCGTGAACTGAGGAATGGAGGGTTTAAAATTGTAGAGATGCTTTTCCGAAGCAATATATTGGCGCTTGTTGGTGGTGGACCTAACTCTCAGTACCCTTCAAACAAAGTCCTAATTTGGGATGATCATCAGAGCCGTTGCATCAGTGAATTTGCATTTAGGTCTGAAATTCGTGCAGTGAAATTAAGAAGGGATCGGATTGTTGTTGTTCTTGAACATAAGATATATGTTTACAATTTTATGGATCTAAGACTTCTTCATCAGATTGAAACTCAAGCAAATCCAAGAGGATTATGTTGCCTTTCTCATCATTCAAATACATCTGTGCTGGCTTGCCCTGGTCTTCATCGAGGAGAGATTCGAGTTGAACATTTTGGGCTTACCATGGCACAAATCATAAGTGCTCATGATTCCAGTATTGCTTGCATGACCTTGACATTGGATGGTTTGTTGCTTGCAACTGCCAGTACAAAGGGCACTCTGATTAGAATCTTCAACACAATGGATGGAACTCGCCTGCAAGAGGTAAATATGAAATGCTGATTTCTCCTTTCTGAATGCTTTGACTTATATTGGAATATGTAAATATTGATCACTAAATCACTTGTTTTCCAATCTCATAGATCAAAAGGACATTGTTAAAATAGATGTTGAACAAATATATGTATTCTGACTTCTGAGTTGTAACTGACAAACCTGCTTTATGAGTTTCTTGTTAGCAAGTGTTTGCACAAGTGCGCTGCCATTTTCTCTGTTAAAAAGCCTTATGAAACTGGTAGATAGAATCTTATTACGAAGCATATGCTACTTTAATGCTCATTACTAATGAGAGCTAGATGTGATTCAATGCTGTTTCTTTATAGGTACGAAGAGGAGTGGACAGAGCAGATATTCATAGCATTGCACTTTCACCAAACGTGCAATGGCTGGCAGTATCAAGCGACAAGGGGACTGTTCACATTTTCTCTCTTAGAGTTAGGGTTGTTGGGGAGGATTCTCATTCCACTGAAAATGCAGCTCTCATGACACAACAAACTTATTCTAATTCTCTGCAAGGTCTTGTTTCTCCAACCACTGGTACCAATCCCGGTTCGTCATTGTCATTTATGAGAGGTAAGGAAACATTTAATGTCCCATGAAGTATGATACTGTGCCTCGTCTTAGAGTTGCTTATGGAACAAAAGAAAGGGCACCAAATCATTTTTTATTCTTTTTCATGAAACTTCATAGAGAAGATTATTTGATTCCTAAAAAGTATCTGGACGGGAACATTGACTATTTAGTAGCTAAGTCCAAAAGATAGATGCCCTTCATATTGT
>CM051376.1:3594775-3669775 GCA_028015245.1 Cardamine occulta | reverse complement strand
CAAAATTAATTGATAGTAAATGCAATGACTCATATTTATATATATTATATAGTATTATTTTTACAAAACATAATGTTGATTCTTGATCACCTAGTTGATTTTTATTTATTTTTATTCAATGTAATGATTAGAATGGTGGATTAACTCAAGAGATTGTGTTCTTTGTGTAGCCTGATCGTCCAGACGAATTGGATCGAATCGAAGGAGCTGGTGGACGAGTCATATACTGGGACTGCCCGAGAGTTTTGGGGGTTTTAGCAATGTCACGAGCCATTGGAGATAACTATTTGAAACCTTACGTGAGTTGCGAGCCAGAGGTAACCATAACGGACAGGACGAACGACGATTGTCTCATACTAGCCAGCGACGGTTTATGGGATGTGGTATCAAACGAGACCGCATGCTCGGTGGCTCATATGTGTCTAAATGGTGGTCGGAGACGGCGAGGTAGTCAAGAGACAGCAAACTCGGAGAAGGCATGTACGGAAGCGTCTGTATTGCTGACGAGACTGGCGTTGGCAAGGCACAGTAGTGACAACGTGAGTGTCATCGTGATTGATCTTAGAAGAGATGGACACATAAGTGGACACTAATTGAAGACGAAGACAACACTTTTTTTTCTTTTTTTTTTCAATTTTTCTTGGAGAGTTTTCTTTTTGGTTATCCTTGGAATGCGTACACATTAACCCGATTTTGTGAATGATCCTCTTTAGTGTAATGAATTTTAAACAAAATCAAAGCCTTGAATGATATTAGGTTTTAGATTAGTGTTTAGAGTGGTTTTTGGTTTTAGATTTTTCAAAAAATTTAATTTATATGGTAAGCTATTACGGATTGTTTATCGGTTAATTCAAATCTTAGAAAAAGAGGAATAAATTTTGACACCCACTGTGCTCGGTGGGGAGCGGAGGAAGAGACAGTAAATCGTATTCTTTTTGAATGTCCACCAGTAGTACAAGTATAGGCGTTATCCAAAATACCATTGGCCATTGGATTTTCAGAAAATTCGTTGTTCTCAAATATAGATCATTTGTTTTGGAGAATTCCTGAAATTTTCAAGGATGATAGTTTTTCATGGATTTTATGGTATATCTGGAAAGCAAGAAATCATAAGGTCTTTAAAAACATCGATAGAAATCCGCAAGAAATTTTAAAATTAGCAGAAACCGAAGCTTTAGCTTGGGAGTCGGCACAAGTTATAGATAATGATGAGACTAATCAAATCTCTCAGAATACCGCTGTTTTACCTTTGTCTCGGACTTCAGCTTTTAAAGGGTTTCGTTGTCATGTAGATGGTTCGTGGAAAGAGACGGATAATTTCTCTGGATTAGGTTGGTTCTGCTCTCAAGATGACGTGGAGGAAACAATTATGGGGGCATGTAACACTGTAGGTGCCTCTCCCCTTTGCACGTCGAATTAGAAGCTCTTATCTGGGCCATGACAAGTTTGATCACACAACAAAAAATAGAAGTAGCTTTCCCGACGGATTCCTCCGAATTGGTGAAGATGGTGTCTACACCGGCGGATTGGCCTGCTTTTTTGACACACCTTGAAGATCTTGTGAGGATCAAGAATTTATTCGTATTTTTCTCGCTCTCTTTAATTTTTCGTAATTTAAATTTTAAAACGGACAAATTAGCACGCAGTGCTAGACTTTATCCGCATTTTGTTATTCATGTAAACTATGTTCCTCCGGTTTGGATTTCTGAACCGTTTTAATAAATAATTGTTGACAAAAAAAATTAATTTATTGTCATTCATGATTTTAGAAAAAATGGATTCCCTAAAAATTAGAGAATCTGGATTTTGATGGGTTTTCCACATTTGTGAAGAAAATCCAGAATCTCATTTATAAGAGTTATAAGAGTTTTTAAAAGATTTTGAAAAACTAAAATCTACTAAAAATCAAAAACAAAAAAAAACCAAAAACCAAAAACCAAAAGCTAAAAACTATCAAAGATTAAATCAAATTAGGGTCTGTTTGTTTGCTTAGTTGTCATTTCCATTCAACTAGATCATTCAAATACTTCATCTCCCTAATCCCTCTAGATGATGTTTGTTTCATTTTGGGTTATTCATTTGGATTATCCATTTGAATGAACATTTGTTTGTTTGCATAGTTGATGTAAATTTTCATCTCCATCTAAATGATTTTAATAAGAAAATGACTAAAATGCTCATTATTTAATTTAATTATATTTAAATCTTAAACATATTTTAAAAAATAATATTAAAATCATAAATATATTAATATATTAAAAATAGAATAGTCTTAAACCCAAGATTGTTTTGAAAATACTAAAATTATATTTTTCCGTAAAAAAAGTTTAATCGTGAAATCACACTTTTTGACTTAGAATCGCAAAATAACATGTTTCCGCAAAAACCGTGAAATCGCAATTTAACAGAAAATAAAAAATGATGTTTTCCCGCCAAAACCGTAAACCCACAATTTCGACAGAAAATCACAAAATCATTTTTTCCCGCCAAAACGTGAAACCACAATTTTGACGAAAAATTATGTTTTCCCGCCAAAACCGTAATTTCGACGAAAATTTGCAAAATTACGTTTTCTGCAAAAACATGAAATTGCACACTATCGTTTTCTGGCCAAAACTGTAAAATCACAATTTCGACTAAATTGATGTTTTTTCGCCAAAACCGTAATTTCGACGAAAATGATGTTTTCCGCCAAAACCGTATTTTCGACAAAAATCGCAATATAACGTTTTCCGCCAAAAATTTGAAATTACAATATAACATTTTTCCACCAAAACCGTAAAATCGCAATTTTGACGAAAATGACGTTTTCCCGCCAAAACCGTATAACCGTAATTTCAACGAAAAATCGCAAAATAATAGTTTCCGCCAAAAACGTGAAATTGCACATTGTCGTTTTTCTGCCAAAATCGTGAAATCACAATTTCGACAAAAATGACGTTTTCCCGCCAAAATCGTAAAACCGTATTTTCGACGAAAAATCGTAAAATGACTGTTTTTGCCAAAAACTTAAAAGTGCACACTGTCATTTTCTGGCCAAAATTGTAATTTTGACGAAAATGACGTTTTCTGGCCAAAATTGTAATTTTGACGAAAATGATGTTTTCCCGCCAAAACAGTAAAACCGTAATTTCGACGAGAAATCACAAAATAACATTTTTCGCCAAAAACGTGAAGTTACAAAATGGTGTTTTCCCGCCAAAACCGTGAAATCGTAATTTCGACAAAAATAATGTTTTCCCGCCAAAACCGTGAAACTGTAATTTTGACGAAAATTTACAAAATAAGGTTTTTTGTCATAAACATGAAATTACAAAATGGTGTTTTCCCGTCAAAACCGTGAAATCGCAATTTCGACAAAAATGAGGTTTTCCCACCAAAACCGTAAAACCGTAATTTCGACGAAAAATCTATTTTTATAAATTATTATTGATACAAATATTTTATAAATTATTGTTGATATAAATATTTTTATTACAAACTAAACCAATAAGAGAAAATAGTTAATTGTACATTTGTTATTTGTTATTTTGGATGAATCATCTCCATCCAAATGATTCAATTTGGATCATCTAGATGATTATAAAAATTTAGCCTAAATTTTAAAAATCATTCAGATGGTTCATTCGGATGATCTATTTGAATGAACATGTTTTAGTGCCAAACAAACATCAATTCTCATCTCCATTCAAATGAATCATTTGAAAGAATAAACAAACAGGGCCTTAAGTGATTTTTCGCGAAGAGCTTAAATTTCCTCCCAAAAAATTGGGCCTAACTTAACCAAGGCCTAGTATTTTATTAACCTAACAAAGTCACAAACACATGTGCCTTTCTTTCCTACACGCCTTTCATGTTCCATGTGGCCTAGGATTTACGAACGGACTTATCAATCTTTTTTTAATCCATCACAACGGTTTAATCAATCATTCATCACGAACTTTTCTTAGCCAGAGAAATTCATGCAAAAATATCTCCTATCTGGCTCTGTTCAGAAATGGCTAAGACAGGGGAAAGCTTGAGAGACAAACCTAGATGGAGTCTTGGAGGCATGACCGCTCTTGTCACTGGTGGCACCAAAGGCATCGGGTCAGTCTCAATTCTCCTACCTTACCTGATTTCTTACTAAATATGAGCACTTTCAATTATAGATTTATATGGATCTTTTGATGGTATTTTCGATGTTTAATCAACACAGCCCCCTGAAAAGAGCAAAGCTTAATGATGTATAAACTCATGTTTCAAGTGTTATACGAATAGAAAAGCTGTGGTGGAGGAACTAGCCATGTTGGGAGCAAGAGTTCACGCTTGTGCCAGAGACGAAACTCAGCTTCAAGAACGCTTACGTGAATGGCAAGCAAAAGGGTTTCAAGTCACCGTTTCTGTTTAAGACGTTTCTTCTCGTGACCAACGAGTGAAACTCATGGAAACCGTTTCCTCTCTTTTCCAAGGAAAACTCAACATTCTCGTAAGTGTTTATATACCTCAAGCTTGGATCCACAGACCACAGTGACCAAATCATATGTTTTTGGTGTATATAATATAAGGTAAACAATGTGGGAACGGGTGTATTAAAGCCGACCACAGAGTGTATAGCAGAAGAGTTCTCGTTTATAATGGCTACAAATCTGGAGTCTAGTTTCCATCTCTCACAGCTCGCACACCCTTTGTTGAAAGCCTCTTCTTTAGGGAACATTGTGTTCATGTCTTCTGTTCTTGGAGTTGTGAATTTGACTGGTACATCCATCTATGGAGCAACCAAAGGTATACATATATGTTCATATGCATATTCAAACCATTAATGATCCTTTGCTTCTATTAAGACGTACATAAATTTTAAGAGCCATGAATCAGCTGGCGAGAAATTTGGCTTGCGAGTGGGCGAGTGATAACATAAGGGTTAACTCTGTTTGTCCATGGTTTATCACAACTCTATCGACTAAAGATGTAAGGCAAAGAAGAAAAAATAGCCATGAACAATATTGATATAACTATCTTCTGATGGATTATAGTTTTATGTGAAAATTGTTTCAGTTTCTGAGTGGTAAAGATGTAAAAGAAAAGGTGGAGAGTGTGACACCAATGAAGCGTGTTGGTGAGGCAAATGAAGTATCATCGGTTGTGGCATTTCTTTGTCTTCCTGCAGCTTCTTATATAACTGGTCAGACAATTTGTGTTGATGGAGGTGCTACTATCAACGGCTTTACTTTGCCTTGAAGACATATGCATGCATGCTTAGATTTATGCTATTAATTATTGGCTCAACTGCCAAATTGTTGGATAAACAAATATTAAAACTATCCAACAAGAAATAATAATGAGTCAATGCAACCTTTCATAATTTTTAAATAATTATGAATATAAAATCTATTTTTATGAAGAGTTGAGGAAAAATACGTAACTCTTAGAAATATTTATTAAGATTGTTATCATTAGAAGATATAAACAAATTTCTGGAGAAGAAACGCAATTTTCAGTGAAAAACTATCAATTAAAAAGTCATTTTTACGAAAAATTATAATAGAGATGTAACCCTCAAAAATGAAAATTTATTATGTTTTTCAGTTTTTCTTGGGGAGTTTTCTTTTTGATTGTGCTCAAAACTGCTCTCTTACATACAAGAGTATAAATTAATCCGATTTATTGAAAAGGTTAATTTCGATAGGAATGATTAGCTTTTCTTTTCACCTAATCCTCAAACAAGTTTCACTGAAAAAAGAAAGCGATTTGTGATGCATCTCCCATAAATTCTTCTAATTACGTTTTACATTTTGTTTTCAAAATTTCTAGTTCAATAAGTAAAAACATTTTGCTTGCTTTAGAAAATATTTTTTTCAGACTATTCCTAAAAGCAAAAAAAAACAACAAAGGATACGCAAGGAATGAAGTTCCACTTTAGCTTTTAGATATCTGCAAGTGCTTTGTCTGTGCCGCAAGGTAAATACATGTGATCAGATCCTAGAGGGACTAAAATGCAAGTACGAGTACTAGCAGTATCCAAAGATTAAGAGAAAACAGTAGATTCAACATCAAATAAACTTACATCAGACGCTTCAGACCAAAAGCTTTGATTGTACAACCCAAAGTGTTGCAAATAATGTTTGCTCTTATGACTAATGTTTTTAATTCAAGAAAAATCTAAAAAGCAAAACAGAAGAAAAGAGAGTTTTTGAGAACAAGACCTCTCTCTCTTTGGAAACCAAATTTCAACGTTAGGTTTCTTTTAGGGCCTTCAGTTTTCTGTAACCCTTGTCAGTACCAAAGATCCTGAAGTAACACAGAAACAATATGAACATGTCTATAGTGTTGGAATAAGTTAGTAAGAAACAGAGTTCAGATATTTTTACCAGTCCATGTAGACAAAAGTTGATGAGTAGTTCCCAGATTTTGTGTAGAGCAACCGATGATGGTAGTCATGGAAGTCAGCACTGTAAGCAAGTTATTGTACACTCATGTTAATGATCTGATAAATTTTAAGGTATTGCTTCTTCAAGGCAACTAGAGGTTAGATGTTTTGATCTTACCCGCCGTACAGAGGAAGAAAATTAGAGGGGCTCCATGGGAAATGGTAACCACAATGTGCTTCAACTGTCTCAATAACTCTTAGCATCATCCATAACCAGAGAGTGATCAGGTGGGGACCGGTCAGAGCCGGACCAACAATGGTAGCAAAACCAAGGAATAAAATCTCAGCGGGATGAGCGTATTCTGATGTCAAACCAAACGGTGTTGCGTATCTGTAAATAACCATAAGATCATTTATTGCCATTAGGACTTGACACAAAAAGATAGCGAGTATTGAAACTTACTCATGATGGACACTGTGGACGTTCTTGTACAGCCATTTAGTATGCAAGATCCTATGACCCCAATAGAATACAAAATCCTCAATGATGAAGTAGAATAAGATCTGAGCAGATACTACTTTCCTGTAGGAGAATCACCAAATATGGTTTTATAAACCAGATCAAACATAACTCAGGTTCTTCTCATGTAGCTCAACACTGACATTTATATATATATATATATATTGCCAGTTGGAAGAGTTTAACATCAGAACCCAAAGGGAAAAAATTGCTTAAGCACTAAAGAACCTGATAATACCAGGACGGCAGAGGAAAACTACTCTTCATGCCCATGAATTTGAAGACAGGATAAGAAGTCATCATGAGAGGCAAGTTTACGCAGAAATGGTAAAGCAATAGTCGCGTAATGCATTTTCCTTGAGCTTCAGGAGTGTTGTTCTTCGCCTGCAGAAGAGCAAACAAGAGTAATTTGTTTAATATAAAAAGAGAAACTAAAACATTCAGGAAACAATTGGGGAAATGAGAAGAGAAATTTGATTACTAAAGGTTTGAAAATTGAAACGTTTTCACTTGGTGATCGCTTTCATATTCGAACGGTCACAAAAATGCTGTAAATTGTACATAGAGACCCTTGAATCATGGAGAAGAAGAAGAAGAAGAAACAAACCTGAATTTTGTAATTGCTGAGCAAACCAGTCCTTTCTAGGTAAATGAAAGGGAGACCAGACAAGAAAAACACGCTTTCATGAAGGATAAAACTCCCAATGCACGCCAATTGAAAGTCACTGAAATGTGTAACAAGGTACTGCATCATCACCGCCAAAAAATAGGGTCAGTGACACAGCTATAACTCTCGAGCTAAGAGCCAAACATGATTGCCAAAGGAAGAGAAACAAAAACCAAAGAGCTCAGAAAGAGAAAATGTGTTCAATTGTATAAAATTGCTTATCAGTTATCACAATCACAGATCCTCTGAGCTAACTCTCAAGTTCTGTAAACAAAGCACAAACTGTGAGATCACATTCGAAACTAGAACAGTCAAATCCAGATCTGAAACCACAAGGCAATAGCACATGAAACCAACAGGACCACAACAATCCAATGCGGTGGACCACAACAAACAAAACACACTAACATAATGCCGTAAATTCAAGTCGGCAGAGACGGAGAAAACAACGATGAAAACAAATCGCTGCGAACACCAAAAACAAAACAATCAAACAAAGGGACGAGATCAAGGAACAAGGAGATGGAGAAAATACCTGCCAACCAGATTCAACGAGAGAATCCATAACAGAACAAAGGATCTATGAGGCGGAGATGAACAATGAGTGTGTGTGTGTGAGAGAGAGAGAGAGAGAGAGGAGAACAAAACTGTGTGACAAGAAGGAATCTGTATGCTGTGATGATTTGGTTGTTTCTGATACCAAATTTTATTATATTCTCTGCATCATCATCACACGTGCACACACAGTTTTCCTTTCCTTAATTACTTGTGTATTTTTACATGTGACAATTGGCATCATTTGAGGTTAATCATACGGATTTATGATTTTTTAATCATTAAAAATCTGTGTCTTAAGATTGAAACTAAGATTGAAACTAGGGGCTCCATAAAGTTTTTGACTTTTGGGTTCTCCTTGATAAATAGAGATTACAAATGAGAGAATCTAAATGTTATCGAAGACCAAAAAAAAACATTTTTTAGACAAAGATGGAGATAAATGTGAGAAGATGATGCTAAAATAACAGCAGAGACCTTTCCTTTGTTCGAGACAGTCTCAGTTAAGCTAAATTGTCTAATGCTCTTTAATCACAACCATTTAAGTCACTATTTGAGCAGTCTCTAGATCCTCTTGCCAGTGTATACATCTGCACCAAATTGTCATATACCAAAAGATAATCAAAACCTGAGCTATAGAAGAAGCTAATCCTGAAGCAGGAAATGTAGAACAAGAATTACACACTTGCTTGTGGTGCTACTGTAATATGAAAAAAAACTTTTACCTTTTTGGAGAATTGTTGATTTAAGAACATGGTGGTAACTAGGTAATCATCCTCATTGAAAAAAAGATTTCTTTTCTGACGGCTTTAGGATTTGGAATGAGCACATTAAGCTTTCATCAATGCTCATCATTGCACCAGCGTTGTCAAATTCCCCGCAATAGTTGGGAGCTGAAAATACTGTAACAAGCTGTCTTTCTGCAAAGAACTCGTAACCATCTTCAACAACCTAAGAGAAGAGAGTTAAACACAATCAGATTAAGCTTGCAAAGTTTCCAGAATGAACTAAATGTCAGAGTATAAACCTGATGGGCACGACAGATGAGGTCCATGTCGTTTTTTTGCAAGAACTGTGCAACTATGTCAGCTCCAAAAGTGTATGAAACACCACGATCGTTCATTCCCCAGCCTTTGGTGTCTCCACTAGGATCCGCCCATAGTAAATCACATACCAAACCAGAGTCTGGAATATCCATTGGACGTGCAATACTCCTGATCTGGTCCAAACTTGTCAGCTCTGGTGAAATTCCACCATGCATACATAGTATTCTGTCATCAATTAAGGCGGCCACAGGAAGACAGTTAAAGCAATCGGTGAATATTTTCCAGATTCTGACATTGAACCTGCGTTTGCACTCGTCATAGAAACCGTAAATACGATTAATAGAGGCAGATTCATGATTCCCTCTCAGTAAGAAAAAGTTCTCAGGGTACTTGATCTTGTAAGCTAAGAGAAGGCATATTGTTTCCAAGCTTTGCTTGCCACGGTCAACGTAATCACCTAAAAACAAGTAATTGGCTTCAGGAGGAAAGCCTCCATATTCGAATAGCCTCAATAGATCCGAGTACTGCCCATGAATATCACCTGTAAAAGTAAGAGGCAAGAGAAGTAAGGGAAAAAGAAAACAACTAGAAGAAAAACATGGCATATGATGGAGAAACCAAAAACCCATGCAGCTCAGAAGACCAAACTATGCAGGCTAAATAAATCTTAAAACTAAAACTTTCATGTTTTGACCCAATCAAAACCCATAACTTAACTAGTCAAGGTGAATATAAAAGAATTAAACCTTATAAGAATCTGCCCAAGCTCTTAAACCTAGTTAGACTTGCATGATAGAAAATTCCAACAAAATCCCACAACTTCACTTATAAGAATTATTATAAGAAAAAAATATAACAGCTTAGTCATAAGCACCTGTCCAAACTCTTAATCATATCCAATAGTTGCAGTATTAAAAGTATACATTTTTTAACCTAAAGATCATCAATCTCACATTTCTTAAGTCACTTGACGGTCCAAAACAACATTTTACGCTCGAACTTACAACCTAAAACCCACAAAATGTGAGCTCAAAGATTATATCTTTCAACATGAATATAGTTTTTAAGGATTCAATTCATGAAATACCTCGCTATTAGAAACCAAATTAAAACAAAAACAGAATAAAAATTCAAACCCAAAAACACTTATTTTGAGCAAAAGGGAACGAAAATCTGACCACAGATCTTGATGGGAGCTTCGAGTTCAAGCAGATTGGGTTGTTGAAGGAAGATTTCTTTGGAAACAGCACAAAGCTGACGTATTTCACCTTCACTGAGATGAACTTGTTTCCCCGATCCAGGCCTCGTGTTCCGAAACTCAACCAAACGGCGAATAATATCGTCTAGAACCGCCGGTTCCATCGCTCGCTTCTGCTCTTGCTCCTGCGCCAGCTTCTCCGCCATCTCCGGTAACAAAAAAAGTAGAAATGAACGGAGATTTTTCAAGCGTGAAGCTTTAGCTTTGGCGTTTGAGACGCGAGGAGGAGCCCCGACGATTGGTGTGTGCTCTGAGATGAGTCAGTTTGATTGATTGGTTGATTTTTTTATTATTATTATTACGAGAATTAAGTGTTTTAATCGACCTAATGGGCCTTTTTATTGGGCCTTCTTCTAGAAGATTCGCGACTGCGATCAAACGATGGCTAAAACTTTTAACAATTAAAATTTGGATTAGCGATCAATTGTTTAAATCTTTTGCTATTGCCAACACAATTGCAAACAGATAAATTGTAACTGACAAGTGATAACTATGTTCGAATTAACATGCCTGTGCTTGTATTTATGAAATAACATTTGAGAAAAAAATCTTAATTCACCTATTATGACTTTTCGATGCTAACTAAAATCAACATGGACAATTACATCACCTAATCTAATAAAATCAAATAGTAATATTGATGTAAAATCTTTTTTAATTGATTTATTTAATGAAAGAAGAAAACAAAGATGGCGAAAATAAAACACTATAGATTCCAAGAAAATTAGTTGAGTCCATATTTTGAACAAGATGAGTCAGTCCATGAACGCCACCTTTGGATGATAAAATCCAATAACACAAATCTCTTACATATACAAACACAGCAAAAGAAGCACAAAATTTACCAAAATTAAATATTATTCCGTAACGGCACAAATGTTATTTATTGCTTTTTCCGTCATTCCTCGATTAAACAAAAAGATAATTATTCTTCTTCACCCGTCACAAGCCACAACGACTTATTTAGATTCCACATTCGCAAAATAAAAAGAAAATTCCACATTCTGTTAACTTTAACGACCGTCGTCTCAAAAAAGTTTGGATACATCTATAAACAACATCTCCTCCCATATTTGTTGGATCATTCCTTTTTTTTTTTTTTCCTTTTATTGCCTGTAAAAATTCGTTGTTTTTTCCTAGAATTATGTCTTTATCTCTAACAATAAAATAAATTTATAAAATTCAAGATTTCTGAAGAAGACAGCACCGGAATTCACATTCGTTTAGCCTCTCCATCTGATTCCCAGGTTCGTTTCTTGTTTTGAAAAAAGAAAAAAGAAAATGGGTTTACTCAAATCCTTAATCATAAAAGATCCCAAAGAAAGATCAAAATGTTGTTTTACCTCTCTAATACAAACCTTTGACACGTACAAACAGCTTATGGAATTGGAGCAAATCCATATTTTGAAACCAAACGATGAAGAAGAAATCGAGTCACCATCACAAACAGAGGAAAACAGAGACGTTATTCCTCTGTCTTGCGCGTTTACGAGACAAGAACATTGCGTATCCGAGTCGAAAGAACGCGAAGAATCGACTAAAAGACTAAGCAGCCTCATTTTTACTTACCTGATCGTTATGTGCGTTCAGATTGTGGGAGGTTTTAAAGCAAATAGCCTTGCGGTCATGACAGACGCTGCACATTTGCTGTCTGATGTAGCGGGTCTATGCGTCTCTTTGTTGGCCATCAAGGTCTCGAGCTGGGAAGCGAATTCAAGAAACTCGTTTGGGTTTAAACGGCTCGAAGTTTTAGCAGCTTTCTTGTCTGTTCAGCTCATTTGGCTTGTCTCTGGAGTTATAATCTATGAAGCTATCCAAAGACTTCTTAGCAGAAGCAGAGAGGTTAATGGTGAAATCATGTTTGGGATTTCAGCTTTCGGGTTTTTCATGAACATGGTTATGGTCATTTGGTTAGGACATAACCATAACCATCCCCATCACCACCACCATCATAATCATCAGCATCAACATTGTCACAAGGAGGTGGTGGAGGAAGAGGTAGATGAAGAAATGAATCCTTTAAATGGCGAGAAACCGTCGTCGAAGGAGATGAATATTAACATACAAGGAGCGTATTTACACGCAATGGCGGATATGATTCAATCACTTGGTGTTATGATTGGTGGAGGTATCATTTGGGTTAAACCGAAATGGGTTTTGGTTGATTTGATATGTACTCTTGTTTTCTCTGGCTTTGCTCTTGCTGCTACACTACCAATGCTCAAGAACATATTTGGAATACTTATGGAGCGCGTACCGCGTGATATAGACATCGAGAAGCTCGAGAGAAGACTTAATCGTATTAATGGAGTTAAGATTGTTTATGATCTTCATGTATGGGAGATAACAGTTGGGAGAATTGTATTGTCTTGTCATATCTTACCTGAGCCTGGAGCTAGTCCTAGAGAGATTGTTTCTGGTGTTAGAAATTTCTGTAGAAAATCTTGTGGGATTTATCATGTAACTGTTCAGGTTGAATCAGAATAGCACAAAAAGAGAATGTTTCTTTTAAAATGTTTGATTGAGTACATCTTTAGATAGAACAAGAATAAGAAATTTAAAATTTTTGTTGTTTGAATTAGAGATTTCAGATTTCAGACATAAGACACAAGAACTGATAATGACATCTCTAGTAGACAAAACAAGATTCAACAAGAAGATCCGTTCCCAAACTTTTTGTCTTAAATTAGCGAACTGTGAGCTTAATGTTTGATTATTAAGCTTATATAATCGTGTAATTAAGCAGATTTGATATTGAGCTTATCCATGCGAGCTTTGATGTACCTGAGATGCTCATCTTCTGGAGGGATACATTTCTTGATGACATCATTAGCCAACAAATTTTTAACCCATCTGTGAATCTCCGGGAAAATCTCCACCGGAACAACTTTAACTCCGACGATCTCTTCCGTTCTCATCAACCAAAACGCCACTAACGTCGCCACAATGTCTACAAACCCTAAGCTTTTCCCACCGAGAAAATCTTTCCCCACAAGCTCTTTCTCCAAAAGCTTCAACAAATCTCTCGTTGCTTCAACCGCCGCGTCTTTCTCTTCTCCGATCTTCCCCACCACTTTCATCGCTGTCACATAAATCTGAAACTCCCAATAAACCGGTTTTAGATTCTAAACCGGTTATTGAAATTGAAAATTTATAAATTCATACCTGTTCATCGACGAATTTGGACCAGAATCGAGCCATAGCTCTCTCATAAGGATCTTGAGGCAGAATTGGATTGTTTTGCCATGTATCATCGATGTATTCGAGGATCACAAGTGATTCAGAGATTGGTTTACCATTATGAACAAGAACCGGTATCATCTTATGAACCGGGTTTAACTGGAGTAGCAAAGAGCTTTTGTTGGTAATATCTTGCTCTGAGAATTCGTAACGAACACCTTTAATTGTGAGAGCTATCTCGATCCGACGGCTAAAAGGGCTCGCCCACATTCCCAGAAGCTTCACTTCCTCTGATCTCTCCTCCGCCATTGTCTCACTTCAACTTCACTTCTTCTTTTCGGTCTTTACTTATAGAGTTATGAATCTTATGATTAATATGGATGTGCAAATTATCCAAATTATCCGTTAGTTTGTAATTAATCTTTCACTTTTTTCATATTAAAAAAAAAATCTTTACTTTTAATTTGATTTTACGTTTCAATTTTTTTATAAAAAAAGTTGTTAGATATGATTGTAATCGTGACGTAACGAGTGACGAACAATACGTTGAAATTTCGAGACTAGCAATAAATAAATAAAAACGCTTAGAATTAGAACTTGTCCCACATCGGAACATAGAGACTGAAACTGAGTTGTATAAATAATGGAGGATTAAGTTGAAGACGTCAACGGGGTGGGACCCAGGAGATGAGTCTGCTTATAGTCTACTAAACCCTGAACCTCCCATATTTACGATGGGATAATAATGTAATGGGGGTCTTTGGCCGGCGTTTCCCCCGAAAAATAATTAAAAAACGTCCGATGGTTACATAAGAGGCTCGTCTCCCAAAGTTAGATAATTTGGGTGGGTTGGTTCGTAGGTGGTTCTGTTGAAACTAGATTAGTGTCTGCGGTTAACCGTTTCCTCGCCTTCCCTCCCACCCCCAAATTTTGTTGGAAGAATTAGTTTATATTTTTGTGGATAATAAATAAGTTAATAAATTAGGTAAGATACATGCGTGTTGTACGGATTTAAATTTTAAAATACCGCAAAAATCTAATATAGCATTTTATAAAAATATATACAGTTATTTTAATTCTAAAACAATTGATTATTGTTATTTATATAGATTACATAATCTGTTATTTATATAGATTACATAATCTGTTATTTGTTTTAAATTAAACTATATTACAAACCTATATTTTAATATATACATTTATTCACTTTTTCCTTCTCCATATTCTTTTCCCATGTTTTTTTTGTTCTCTTAGTTTTTCTCCTCTAATTTCTCTTTTTCCAATTTCTCTTTGGTTTGATCTTTTGTTTTGTGTCGTTGATTTGGGAAAAGAATATGCTTTATAATTAAGCTTTTGTTTAATCTTGCAATATTGCTACTATTAAACCTTCCTTGTTGTTTCCATTGGGGAACAGAGTATTATCCATGCTAATAAATGGAGACAATCCTCTTTTTCGAAGAATTTGAAAGAGAAGGTTTCGAAGGCAAATAGAGGAAACACTACTTGGAACACATGCATGAAACAAAGTCCAGGTGGGTAGTTTTTTTGCTTCAGAGATCTATCTACAATTAGATCTAATAGTTGACAAAGATTGAAATGCAAGACGAGCATTCATGTTAAAACTTATTAGGTCGTTTAGGAGCACAAAAGTAGATGAAACATGAAAAGTAAACCGAAAGAATAGAAGATGAGAGTCAACATGAAGAAAAGAGAATATAAGAGTAACATCAATGAAATCCTCTAGGTGAGAGTAGAGCAAGATAATAAGATCCCGTCAAGCGACCTCCCAATCTCCACGTACTGTACAAATCCCCATCTTGTACAAGGTAGAAATATTATAAAATGTTCCAATTACCTAACAAAGCCAAGTACTAAAAACGAAAACTGGAAAGACAAAGCCAATTACCTAAAACCAATTGGCACAGAGGAGAGTTAAGTTGCATAAACCAATTTCACGGAGCACATCAGAGAAAGCTTATCAAAGACATAAAATAAATAGTTTCCCAAAATGTTATTTTCTTTTTAACATTACCACTTACTTACTCCCTCAATTTTAAATTTAAGAAGGAGAGTGTACTCGACGGCGGAAGACTTCATGCTAGAGAAAACATCATTCAGCCACCACAAGAGCAGGAGAAGTTCTATTTAAAAAAGTTAGTTAGCATTAGTTTGCATTCATTTGGTCTTCTCAACTTCAACCTCTTGTGTACTCAATCTTGATTTGATAGCAGAAATAACTTCAATGGACTTTCTATTTTTTCCTTATAGCATTGTTTTCAAACCCTTAAAACCCGATAATCATACCTCTCGTATACATGTACCTACAAAATATAGTCGAGATTAAAGTCGTAGACACAATATATATGAAACTAATGAATAATTGCAAAATGGCTTCTAAGTATTATAGCAAATGATTAGTTGATCTTAATATGATCAGTTGTAGAGCAGAAACCTCGAGATTCTAGAAGATTTTATTATTGTTTTCACAAGTAAATTCATAGAAATTTTGCGATATTACATCACGTGTTCAACTTTTGTACATATAAAATAATTTGCTATTGGATTGTTTTGTTAGTTTAGTGGTGGAGATCTTTTATGTCTTATGACAATTATGTCGTGACTATTTTATAGATTTAGCAGTTTCAAAATTGTTTTGCGGAAACTACACTTGTCTTGATGAAGATGTCTAAACTTTGGATGCTTCAGATAGAAAGTGGGAGATCATTGATTTACAACCAAATCCAAAACTTCGAAGAGAAAATAATAAGAAGCCTATCTCAGTGTGAAGGTATGATCATTTGTAGCACATTATCTCTCAATCAATTCTTGCCTAATAGGAACGAAGTAGTCATTTGAAACATAGGCAAAAAAACATAGGCAGATTGATTGAGAAAGATGGTAATTCTATATATGACTTCTATAGCCTTGGTCGCAGCACTGATATGAAATACAAGGTTCTCCACTTAAGCGTTGGCCGTTATGATCAAGAAGTTGATGCTTATGAAGAAGAGGCTGACTTCATGAGAAATGAATGAATGTCAGATTGAAAGCCGGTTGAAACAAACCGAATAACAAAGAACAAACCTGAAATCAACTCTCTAAACACATTTTCACAGCTCCTGCGAGAAGTCAGGAAGCTAGGGAAGCAAATCGGAAATCACCTAAAAATCTCCTCTAACTATAGGGTTTTGAAAATTTGGGATGTCAGTTTATTCTTTTGAATCGATATTGCTCTCTACGAATTTTTTTGGTATAATTTTTGTTTGGAGTTATGTTTATTGCTCTAACTAGTTTTTTTTAAATCAAATCAAGGATTATGTTAATTTTATATTTTCAAGATATTTTACCCTTATTTACATATTTTTCTTTTATTTTTTGTGCAACAGAAGAAGGGAAGATCAATTGGTTTCTTTTTTAAAACATGCTGGAAGCAAGCCAATAAAACGCTATAAAGAAACATACGATTATCGGAAAAAAAAAACCGACCAACCACCACATGAGAAAAAAATGAATATCGAATTGAAAGCCGGTTTAAACCAACCGAATAGCAAAGAACAAACCTGAAATCAACTCTCTAAACACCTTCCCACAGCTCATGCGAGAAGTCAGGTAGCCAGGGAGGCAAATCGGAAATCACCTAAAAAATCTCCCCTAACTATAGGGTTTTGAAAATTTGCGATATCAATTTATTCTTTTGAATCGAGATTGCTCTCTAGGGATTTTTTTTGGTATAATATTTTTTTGGAGTTATGTTTATTGCTCTAACTAGTTTTTTTTTTTTTGAATCAAATCCAGGATTATGTTAATTTTATATTTTCAAGATATTTTACCCTTATTTACATTTTTTTATATATTTTTTTGTGCAACGGAAGAAGGGAAGATCAATTGGTTTCCTTTTTAAACATGCTGGAAGCAAGTCAAGAAAACGCCATAAAGAAATAGACGATTATCAGGAAAAAAACCGACCAACCACCACATGAGAAACAAATGAATGTCGGATTGAATGCCGGTTTAAACCAACCGAATAGCAAAGAACAAACCTGAAATCAACTCTCTAAACACCATCCCACAGTTCATGCGAGAAGTCAGACAACCAGGAAGACAAATCAGAAATCACCTAAAAATCTCACCTAACTATAGGGTTTTGAAAATTTGTGATGTCAGTTTATTATTTTGAGTCGATATTGCACTCTAGGGATTTTTTTTTTGTATAATATTTTTTTGGAGTTATGTTTATTGCTCTAACTAGTTTTTTTTTTTTTGAATCAAATCCATGATTATGTTAATTTTATATTTTCAAGATATTTTACCCTTATTTACATATTATTCTTTTCTTTTTTTTTCTTTTTTTTTTTCTGGTGACCCTCTTCCTCCCACTCCCCTCCAAAGTTTGGGTGCTGGATTTATAGGCTACTTGTATCAAAAGTTAGTATTATATTTTATTTGAATTACAATAGGTATTAAACAATTAAAATTATTTATTAGTTATATCCATCAAAACTAGAAACGGGTGAGACGGCTCTGGATACATGTTATCAATTACAGAGGAACTGAGAGAGGTATAATTGCTTCAAATATTGTTCATGGTCTCCATGTATAGGGAAAAACAGTTGGGAGAATATTACTTCCATACATATCTTGACCAATAATAGAGTACAAAAACATAGTTACTTTTGTATGTGTCTTGGAACAAAATTAGATTGAAAAAAGATAGAAAGATAATCGACATGAGAGTAGTGTGGAAGAATTGTAGTTTCAATACAACTTGCAAAAAATTCCCAAGGGAAACAACTTTGTGTTCCATTATTTTTATTCATCTCTTTCACCATAATTTTTGTTGGCTTAGTTCAAAAAAAACAAAAATGAAACAGCATATATGGAAATTATTATAATTAGGCCAGCTGACAAACATTAAAACATTATAGTAAATTAAAACATTGGATCAAAGGAAACAAAAATGGTTTTGTCTTCTTAATTAAGCCGATCTGATTTTCTTACCCATATTATTCATGTGTTCAATATGTTTCTCTCTTGGAGGAAAACAATCCACCATGATCTCAACCTCCTTGAGCTTCTTCACCCATTTTTTGTATTCTGGAAACTCTTTCTCTGTAATCATCTCCACTCCCATTCCTTCCCAAGCCCTCTCTAGACAAAATGGGATCATACTTCCGGCGACAAAGTCCAAGAATCCTACAGTCTTGCCACCGAAATAATCTTTTCCGGCGAGTTCCTTTTCGAGACATTTAATCAGCTCTCTTGTCTGCTCGATCAGACCCTCTCTTCCATTCTCTGTTTTTGTCAGTGAGACAAACCCCACATCTACAATCTACAATACCAGAGATAATATCATCAACAGTTTAGTAAGAACTACATACGATAAGTGGCATTAATTAATTAATTAATCCGCTAAGCTAATTGAAATAGTTTTCTTACTTCAACTGTTTAGAGTATTTAGCTTTTAGAAATCTGGTGAACACATATTAGATATATTAATAATCAAATTCAAATTACTAACTATTTTCAGTTTTATTTTTTTACTTTACGAAAAATGACTAGTTTTTAAGCAACTTCAATATTAAATTATTAGATATTGAAACTCATTTAAGAGAATGTACCTTTTCATCGACAAGTTTAGCAAAGATTCAAGCCACGGATCTGTCATAAGGATCCTGAGGGAGAATGGGATTGTGTTTCCATGTCTCATCGATATATTCAAGAATCACATGAGACTCGATAATGGTTTTACCATTGTGAACAAGAACAGGTATCTTCTTGTGAATAGGACTAAGAGCAAGAAGCAAAGAGCTCTTTTTCTCCAGATCTTCCTCCAAGTATTCATATGATACGCCTTTGAGTTTGAGAGCCATCTCGATCCGACGGCTGAAAGGGCTCGCCCATACCCCCAACAGCTTCACTTCCTCTGTATTGCCCATTTGATTTTTCTTTCTTCTTCTCAGGTGGTTTTAAGAATCCTAAGTGGCTCACATTCTATTTATAGTGTTAGGGTTTTGATGGGTCTTCATGTTGCTGTAAAACGACGACGAATTTAGCAGCTTTTTGCTGAGCAATAAGATGTAAAATATGAAAAAGAAATAGATGGTAATGACATGGAAGTGAAGTGAAGCAATAAGACATCATAGGAGCATGTATCACGTTCATTTTCTGTCGACATTTGATCATAATAATTAAAACTTTAGGAAATTGATACCCATATCTGCTGGTCATGTGGTGCATGCGGTTCATCTTTTGCGTCAGGTGTGAGTCACTCATTGTCCAATTTTGAAGTGTAAGAAAAAAACAAAATTAACAGTGTCTATTATGTACTGTTATTATAATACGAATCTTGGACTCCAGTATATAAATAGTTTGACGTCATTCTTGTACGAATCCTGATACTGTGGACATACGAGACTTTTATATTTATTGTATCGATTATGATTTAGTTTAGATCTTGGTACCTCCAGCTATTTATCAAATTTCTAATAGTACATTTTAATCTACTTTCTTGCCATTTTTGACAATTCTAAAGAACAAGCGCAGAATAAGGATGACCAAAATTTGTTAAAATTATAGTTTTGTAGAAAAGCAAAAAAAGAAATCTGAACAACTGAAAAAATGATAGTTGCGTCCCGATATAAATTTGTTCACATATACTTGTTTACTGTGGATATATAGGAGTTGCTTTAGTTTTTGTTTTTTTTTTTGGTAAAAAGAGTTGCTTTAGTTTGACCACGAAGAACGTGTTTTATTATTTATAATGCATACGCACTCACTACGTTTTCAAAACTTGATTGCATCATGACATGAGCAAAAAGATGGGAGATGTCTCTACGAACTCATTCTTATATTATAATTAACGAGTATCGTAGGAATATCCGAATGTGTGGTATTGAAATATATTAAGAAAAAAATACAATAAACAGTAATTCTATTATTTTTTTTTATAGTAATTCTATTTTATATTCATTTCCGACAGGATAGAAAAAGAAAAACAACAAGATATAATAGCTATTTTTTGTATCATACGTGATACTTAAACATTTAGTGTAATTCTTTTTAGTTTCTTACTAATTTGAACTCTTGTATAAACTTAGTGCGTTTTTAAAATTTCTGAGGGAATATTTTGATGAATTCTTCCAATTTACTTTGGCAATGTGAACAGTTTTCAATTTTGTAATGTGAACACGCGAACGATGTGGAACCCAACAAGAACAGCTTTGCACCCAAATTTTTGTTCGACTCTCAAACGTAACGCCGCCACATGCATCTTTTTTTTTTTTTTGGGTTTTTTATGCATCTTTTAGTTTTTAGCATGCATGTCCTGATCAATATATAAAGACAAATCACATTTGCAGTCTAAAAATTTGCATTACTATGAAGCTAAGTATTATTTACATTCTAAGTACGCAAAAAATATCACAAAATGTTGTCACTAATGTTTTGTTTTCAAAATAACACAAATTTTCTAAGGAAAATATATAAAAAGGGTTATAAAACTATGTTAGATTTAAGAAATCCTTCTATGCGTTCTTTACTTTTCTCAAAGTTTTTTAAAAAGTGATTTTTCAAGTCTTTATTTTCTCTTTTAATAAAATTTATGGTACTTTGAAAAATGAAAAATAGTATGTTATATTAAAAAAAAAGTATCATAGTTGTGATTTTTCCTAATAAAATTTTGTGATGAAAATTACTAAAATATAGGATTCGTTAGCTAAGGCTTTAGTTGGAACAAGATAAAATAACATCCTCGAGAGGGGACCAAATATGAAATATGACTTGAGAAAGGATGATAAACCTTCCCCTCCCAAACACATAACAAAAAAGCTACACATTCAAAATAAATGTTTAGTTTTTTTTTTTTTTAACACGTCAAAATAATAAAATTTTAGTTATTGAAACGACAATAGCTTCTTTAACAAAACAAGGAAAAAAATAACGAAAATAGCTTTAAAATATTGAATCATTAGACCAAGGACTAGAGATGATTTGTCTTTTTAATTATACCGATCTGATATCCTCTCTGCCATATTTCATGTATTTTCTAAGAAAATTGATTATTTATTTTTATCTATAAACGTCATGCGAACCGGATTATATGTAGCTAAGTAACCAAAATTACTGGAAACACATGCTAAATTTTGAATTATCAACAACAAAATATGATCGTCGTCTCTTAGGCTGATTTTATTCGCAATGCAACTTTCTTCATGTTTTCAACTTTATGCAACTCTAAAACCAAAAAAAAAAAAAAAAAAAAACTTAAATACAATTCTCTATGAGAAATACATTCCCTCACGATCTCATTTTCTTTTAACTTCTTGATCAATATGTTTAGTTATGAAAACTTTTAAATCTAGAATCATCAATTTCATACCTTAAGCCACGAACCAAACATGACGAAATCATACGTGAATCCGATTTATTATCTAGCCGCCGAAAAACATTTTCCAGTAACTTCCTTGTCAAGAAACGTAATGAGTTCTCGAGCCTCCTCAAGTGTAGCCTATATTGACTTCTCTGCTTTCGCCACAGACTTGAACCCTACATACAGACAAGATAGTAACCTTTTCAGTACAAAATTATTAGAATTAATATTTTACATAGGTTGTGAATAGTTGCATAGTATGTTGCATATTATACTAAAGTCAGACCGGTATGCACATTTTCATCATTCACAAAGTTATATTGATATATACTAAAACAAACAAAAATAAGTCTACTGGTATACATTATTGTTTTAAAACTCAGACCAAATATTTATACTATTCGTCTGCATTTTTTTTGTTAGTTAAGAAAACGTTCCAGATCAATAATAAAAATTATACCAAATGTGCTTTAAATTTACTGTATACCATGGTATACTGCATACTTTAATATTTTAATATGCACTTCACCATACCAAAATATTAGTATGATTTATTTGTAAAAGTGCATACTGACCAACCATTCAAAGCCATAGACACTTTTGTGGAATCGTTCAGCATATATAGATGGATTTGTATGTAAGAACAAGCCCAAACAAAAAAAAAGTTATTGAAAATTTTAGGAATGACATTGTTACAGTAAAATTTTCGCCATATATATATGGTCCAATCATTAAAGAAAAATCGCTTGCAATAACAAAAAAAGCAAACAAATGACAATTGGAAAAACGCGCTTGGGGATGTTTTACGACGAGCTCGCTGGAACCAAAGAACGCGAAGCAGAGTTTGTGCAGACCATTAAGAACTTAAAATCACATATGCATAGGGAAATCAGTTCGGCACCGGACATAGACCGAGTACTAGAAGAACCACAGAAGACCCTGTTTACACAGCGAATATCTGGAACCGACATGAGTCACGTCGGTAAAATAAAAATACCTAATTACTACGGTACAACGCCCGGTACCACTTATCGGATAAGCCACATGATCGCTTTCACCATCGCCACAGGCCGAGCTCGTATATCTGCAGATGAGAGAGACGAGGTGCTTTGCCAACTGTTCGTGGAAAAACTCAGTGGACACGCATTACAATGGTTCGCTAAATTAAAACCTCGTTTCATCGATTCCTTCAACGACCTGTCATAAGCATTCATGAAGCAATATTCCATACTTATCCCACCCGGGCAATCTAGCGCGGACCTATAGAATGTAGTCCAGGGAAAAGACGAGAGCCTACGAAAGTACATAGATCGATTTAAAGTTGTCGCATCCCGGGTAACGATGGACGATGAAACTTTCATCGAAGCTCTACAAAAAGGTCTATGGTTCGAAGGTCGTTTCTGACCAAAGGAGAAGTCTCTGACGTAGTTCGGAAACCATATGAAGGAAGAAGAAGGGAGTACAAGCAATAAAGAACCACAAACGCATCACGAAGAAATGATCAATATCGACAACTCCAACAAAACCGAGCAGACAGGACGGAAGAACACATGGACTATCACTGGGAGGATCAGCCAAAACGAAAAAGGGACGAACAGCAACATAATGATGGCATGTAGAAAAGATGAGACGTGTTGGTTATCCTCGGAGGCCTGCAGTCTTGCAACGATTCTGTCAGATCGATAAAGGAACACCAAAGGAAGGCGGAGACAACAGCTCAATGGAAGCAACCCGTGGAAGTAAACCTTGTAGAGGGATCCGATCTCCCAATCATATTCTCAGATGCCGACCTCGAAAGGTTGCACGTCCCACACAATGATCCACTCGTAATCACCCTGGCAATCAGAGACTACAACGTGGCAAAAGTATTAATCGACATCGAAAGCTCGGTCGACTTGATCTATACAGAAACACTGAAGAAAATGGGCATCTCTGAACAGTAAGCCAGTCACAACCGCGGGTACGATCAAAGTACTCGTCCAAGCTGGAAACGTCCTAAAAATGGTCAAATTTGTCATCTTAAATGAGCCGGCGGTATACAATATCATCATGTGCACACCACGGATCCATGAGATGAGAGCGGTACCCTCAAGCTACCACCAGTGTATCCATTTTCTGTCCGGGCGAGAGGTATATACCATCAGAGGAAATCAAGCTGTAGCCCGCATATGCTTCATCATCAAGAGGAAGCTCCACACGCATTCCGCGGCCGTGCATACCATAATTGAGGATGAAAAAAGCTAAAACTGCCACAATCGAACAAGGAGATAGTGGAGATGATTAACCTAGATCCTGGTCATCTAGATCGAGTCGTTGGAGTGGGGTCATAGCTCGACCACAGCTTACGAGCCACATTGAAAACCTTTTTAAAGGAGAACATATCAACATTCGCCTGGAGTATAGAAGACATGATCAAGATCAATCAAAGTGTCACTACTCATGAACTCAACGTCGACCCAACTTTCAAACCGATACGACAGAATTGAAGAAAGCTCAAGCTAGACCAAGCAAAGGCGATTAACGAGGAGGTAAACCGGTTGTTGAAAGCTGGATCGATCTGTGAAGTTAAATATCCATAGTGGCTAGCTAATCATGTGGTAGTCATAAAGAAGAACGGCAAGTGGAGAGTCTGCGTCGATTTCACGGATATCAACAAAACCTGCCCCAATGATTGTTTCCCCCTGGCTCATATAGATCTTCTGGTCAAAGCAACCGCAGGGAATGAACTCTTATCCTTCATGGATCCTTTCTCCGGCTATAATAAAAAAAGGATGCACCCCAACGACCGAGAGAAGACAACATTTATCACAAATCAGGGAACTTACTGCCAAAAAGTAATCCCGTTCGGGGTTAAGAATGCAGGCGCAACATACCAAAGATTGGTAAACCGAATGTTCGACGACCAGCTGGACAAATCAATGAAGGTTTACATAGACGACATGTTAGTGAAGTCTACTCGGGCCAAAAATCACGTCGACCACCTGGGAACGTGTTTCGAGATAATAAACCAATATGGCATGAAGCTTAACCCAGTTAAATGCACTTTCAGGAGAATTTCTCGGATACATTGTGACGAAGGGAAGCATTGAAGGAAACCCCAAGCAAATAGCAGCAGTACAGGATCTTCCCTCTCCGCGTAGCAAAAGAGAAGTTTAGCGCCAATCAGGAAGAATAGCCGCACTGAATCTGTTCATCGCAAGATCAACCGACAAATTTCTTCTTTTCTATCAACTGTTACGCAGCAACAAAAACTTCGAATGGGGAGACGAATGCTTTCCAGGAACTCAAGCTATACCTTTCAACTCCTTCAGTCCTCGCAAAGCCCGACGATGGCGAAACCTTGTACCTCTACATTGCCATATCCGAAGTAGCAGTAAGCAGAGTACTCGTTAAAGATGAACGCGGCGAGCAGAGACCAATTTTTTACATCAGCAACAAATCTTTCGCCATCTGAGAAGTCGCTTTCGCTTACATCAGCAAAAACACTTTCGCCATCTGAGGCTAGATATACGCCATCTGTGAAGATCGCTTTTGCAATCGTTACATCTGCTCGGAAGCTTTGTTCTTACTTCTAGAGCCACCTAATCATCGTGCTATCAGACATAAACATTCAAACCAACCTCCACTCTCCATGTCAATCAGGTCGACTTACTAAATGGGCGATCGAACTCAGCGAGTACGACATCACTTACCAACCAAGAAAGGCGCATAAATCTCAAGTTTTTGCTGAGTTTTTGGTCGAACTACGTCAAGATGTCACTACCGCAGACGAGTCAGAACAAACTTGGGAGTTGCACGGGGATGGCACTGCCTCGAAGCAAGGATCTGGGGTCGGTATAAAACTGAAATCACCAAATAGAGAAGTATTCAAGCAAGCCTTTCGTCTCAACTTCAAGCCGACCAACAACACAGTGGAGAATGAAGCCTTAATCGCCAGACTCTGTCTGGCTAAAGTTAATGGTGCAGAACATCTTAAAGCCCACTACGACTCTCAACTAGTAGTAAGCCAATTCAGAGGCGAATATGAAGCAAAAGACGACCGAATGGGAAAATACCTCCAACTAGTTCAAGAACTTTCGAAAAGTTTTGCAACATTCGAGCTCATTAAAATTGCTCGAGCAGATATCAAATCCGCCGAGGCACTAGCCGCCTTAGCCACCATGACCGACCTTAGCCACAAAAGGTCGATCCCAATTGAAGCGATCACCAAACCAAACGTTGCTTTGTCTCGGGACGTATGCACAATAAACAAAGAAGACGACCAAGAAGAGTCTGAGATCGATCTGAGTGACCTCCCTGGTTATTCGATGAGTGATTGGCGAACTCCCATCAGAGACTACATCGTCGACTGCATCATACCAGAAGACAAGTCGGAAGCCCGGCGACTCAAAGCCCAAGCAGCGCACTACACAGTGCTCAAAGATAACCTTTACCATTAGAGTGCATCAGGTTCTTTGTAAATTTGCGTTTTTGGTGCAGAAATTACCAGGATACTGGCGGAAACACATGAAGGGGTAGGAGGAAATCACTCAAGCGGTCGAGCTCTGGCGTTAAAAATTCGCAAGCACGGATACTTCTGGCCAAGCATGGTACCAAACAGTGAAAAGTTCACAGCAAAGTACGAGTAATGCCAGCGACACACATGTATCATCAACTCCCCAACCAAGCTGCTCATAATGGGCACAACACCATATCCCTTTATGTGTTGGGCCATGGACATCACCGGACCATTATCAACATCGCGAGGCAAAAAGCTCCTCTTCGTCCTCACAGACTACTTCACCAAGTGGGTAGAAGCCAAGGTATATCCAAAAATACGTGGCAAAGATGTGCAGAACTTTCTCTAGAAATACATTATCTGTCGGCACGGCCTCCCATATGAAATCATTACCGAAAATGGCACAAATCTGACCTCCACAAAAATAGAAGGATTCTGCAACAAGTGGAAAATCAGATTGAATAAATCAACTCCTCACTATCCTCAAGGAAACAGCCAAGCAAAAGCTAGTAACAAGACTATCCTAGACGGCCTTAAGAAGAGACTTGGAAAGAAGAAAGGCTTCTGGGCAATTGAGCTTTGTGGAGTACTTTGGTCATATCGGACCACCCCAAGACGAGCCACTAACCGTTCTCCTTTTTCACTAGCTCACGGAGTCGAAGCCATGACACCAGTAGAAGCAAACGTTTACCCGTTAAGGCGAGCAAAAGTTCCAGAAAACGGCAACCTCAACAACGCGATGTTGTTAAACAGCCACAACAAAGTAGAGAAATTATGCGATCAAGCCTTGCTCCGGATGCAGAACTACCAGCAATCAGCAGCCCGATATTACAACAAAAAGGTCCGTAACCAATTTTTTGAGGAAGGCGACCTCGTCCTTAGAAAACTTTGAGGAAAGCACCATGGAATGCAACAACAAGATGGGAGCAAAATGGGAAGGCCCTTACATAGTATCGAAAGTCATCAAACCCGGAGTATACGAACTTACAACAATGTCGTTACAACCAGTCATGCACTTGTGGAATGCCATCAACCTCAAACGGGACTACTATTAAGACGAGCACCCTCATCATGAAGCGCAAAGATATGAACTACATCCGACTTGATCCCGCCTCATCGGGTACGTAGGCAGCCTAAACTTGGGTCCTGTCTGTTCAAACAAAAAAAAAGTCACTTATACTTTCATCACTTTGTAAGATCTACGTTTGGCTTGATCCCGTTAAAACGGGTATGTAGGTAGTCTCTTCGGCACATAGCTATGACACTTAATAAAATTATTTTAACTTTGTTCAAAAATCTCCTACCCATAAGCCGAGTACCTAAACTCACATATCTTCAAGTCGAGCTCAGTCTCATCTTCTATGTAAACCGAGCTCAAGCTCATCTTCTATGTGAACCAAGCTCAAGTTCGTCTTCTATGTAAACCAAGCTCAAGCTCGTCTTCTATGTAAACCGAGCTCAAGCTTGTCTTCTATGAAAAACCAAGCTCAAGCTCGTCTTCTATGTAAACCGAGCTCAAGCTCATCTTCTATGTAAATCGAGCTCAAGCTCGTCTTCTGTATAAACCGAGCTCAAGCTCGTCTTCTATGTAAAAAAAGCTCAAGCTCGTCTTCTATGTTACCCAAGCTCAAAACATGCACTTTTCTCTAAAAAGAGAAAAATCGTCACCCTGGCCAGGTGTTCGACCCTTATTAAAGCCGAGGTAAGCCTCGCACTCCAAGTTGCCCGAGACAAATAAGTCAACATTCTGCACAATCGGGTCCTGACTCTTGCGTAAAAAGAACGGAGAAGTATAAGTCGAGGTCACAACTCGCATCTGTAACCTAAAGTCGGGGTCATTCCCGCACCAATCGCTCAAAGTCACCTGAGACAAATAAGTCGAGCTAATCTCACGCAATCAGACCCTGACTTCGACATAGAAAAAAGGGCGAGTACAAGCCAAGCTCTCAGTTTGCATCTTTAAACCGTAAAAGCTGAGTCATCTAGAAAATAACCGAGTTTAAATACTTGAAACATAAACGCAAGCGTAAAGTCTATCTAAGATAAGCCGGGAGACGTTCTGCCCAAGGATAAAACTCTTACCATTTCTTGCCAAGCTTTTACTAAGTAAAAAGCTTATTGAAACACAGCAAAGTCAAACTTTCACATTTTAACCAAACCCGGCTTCGTAAGCCGACCATGGGGATCGTCAGGAAATCTGAGCTTATCCTTACAAGTTATTTTACGAGTCAGTACTCACCATTTACTAAGGTTCAAACTAAACAACAAAATAAAGCAGTTCGATCCAACATATTACGACTAAAGCATCATAAGGAAAATGCATTGAAGAACAAAATCCGAGGTTTGAACACACAACAAAAAATAGAGTGAGTAAAAACCCCTTCGGGCAATATCCAATACAAAAGAAAAATTAAATCTAGTAGTTGGAGGAGCCCGAGACGAAGGAGTCCATATAGCCCGAACTTCTTCATCGCCAATGATCTCGTCTCTAGACCCGTAGGCATCCACTTCGACCTGAACGTCGAGAGGAACTCTATCGACGGATAGAGGAACCACCAACTCTGACTCTCTCAGCTCGGTCACTACGAGCTCCTTCGACATCTTGTCATATTTCTCTTCCTTTGCAGCAAAACTGGCGATCAGATCAGCAGGGATGGCGACCTTCTTGGTATCCCGCAGGAACTCCTGCGCCGTCCGAATTCCTGAGCTTGGCCAAAATGAGACCGAACTTCCTCGGCCTTGCTTGCATCACGAAGATGAAACTTTACCTTGTCCAATATATTCTGGCAGCCTCAGCGAAGACCACTCTGGATCTTGTGCTCGTTGGAGACCCAAACAGCCCTGGATTTCCTCAACCGAGCACACTCGGAAGTAAATTTCGCCTTCAAGGCCTCGTGCTCAGCTGTTAGTTTCTGGATCTTGGCGTTCAGAGTTTTATTCTCGGACTTCAGCGCGGTGTTTTGAATGTTGGTGTTAGCGAACTTAGCCATGAAATCGCTGCGATCCTGCCACACCTCGGTCAGCTCCGCTTCCAGCGTCTCAGCTCTCTGATACTCGGCATCGTACTTCCAAGTGGCTTCTGTGGCTGCTCGGTCAAGGTGTTTCAGGCTGATCTGTTCGTCATCAGCTCGCTTGATCCTCTGGTGAAGAAGACCATACAGCTTATTCACTGCACCGATCACCTGCAAAGAATCATTACTTAGCAATAACAAGACCAAGTAAACGAAAGAATGAAAAATCCATTGTGAAATGACTTACCTAAATAGTATGATTGGCAAACCGTTGGTACACGGCTAGCTCCTCTAGCTGATCAAGCATCGGAAGGTGGTCGCATGGGCTGTCGGTGATCCTGCATAGCTCCGCGCAACCTCCGGCGTTCTTGTACAAAGGAATGTCCCCGCTATATCTGAAGACGAAAGCTTCCGTCCCCTTAGATATCTTTGGGGGACGGGCATTGGCATCGCCAAGGTTGGCGTCATCGGAACCCCTCTTGCGAGAGCTCTCCTCCGCAGCTGGAGCCTCCGCTGTCACAACAGTTTTCTCTGCCGGTTCCGCGTCTGTAGAGGGAACATTGACACTTTTCTTACCAGCAGCTTTCTCAGCAGCACTCATTTTCGGACGAGCAGGCCTTGTTGGCGTCTTCTTCTTCTATTCGGCCTCTTTGGCCTTGGGATCAGAAGGAGCTGAGCTTGGACCTTCCGGACAGGCCTGAAGGCGTAGCAGCGGGAGCATCTTTTTTAGATCGCGGATGATTGATTTCATCCTGAGCAAGCATCTCATCCAATAAGCTCGGAACTCTGAGAGAGATCTGAGGTATATTCTCTTCAGTTTCTTCTTCTTCCTCAACTTTTTCTTCTTCTTGTTTTTCCTCGGAAGAAGATTCAAAAACTGGTTTAGCTTGAGAAAGTCTGAATTCCATTTGGCTAAAAAGAAGATGGTCAGAGCAAGGCCATAGAAAAATAAACAGCGCGTTAAAAAAAGGAAAAGACGAAGCAGAGTAATACCAGAAGCAAGTCGAGCTTTACACGCCTCAATACGGCTACGGTGAATCTCTTGCCACTTTATCGTTCCCAACTCTCTTATCTTGTCAATGCCGCTCAAAAAATCCTAAGGAAAAAGCTTACCTTAGTACCAAACACCTTTTTCGAGCTTTGAGGATGGAAGGACATAAACTAATATCTTAATATTTCTATCATATATGTAACATCTTTCTTTTTTTTTTTTTTTTAATAAAGGGTTTGAGTAACTCCTTTCTTTCATTTCAGATATATAATATATATGAGATACAAAATTTGTCACAAAATTTATTTAAATCTGCGATAAAATTTTAATTGATTTACAATGAAAATAGTTTTAGTTCCGATATATTTTGCCTAGTTCGTGGAGAAGGGACCCAGAGTCTTTCATATCGTCTTTGAAAGACAAAAAAAAAAAGTCTTTTATATCGTCTTGAAGTTTTTTCAACTCTAGAGGATTAAGAGAGGATGATAAAACTTTCTCTTCTCAACCACTCTAAACCGAAAAAAAATCAAATAGGGAAAATAGCCAATTTAAAAATCAATCTTTTTGTGTGGTGTATTTTTATATTTCAACAGAAATTAATGTGTTTTTCAACTTTAACTCACAAGCTTTTAAAATAAATTACATTTTTTTTAATTTTGTGATGAAATCAATTTTAACCTAAACGTTATTATTTATCCCGTTAGCTACTGTTAAATCAGATATCACATAATATTTTTCTATTAAATCAGATATCACGTGACAGTTTCGGTTTAATCATAAACCGTATATAATTTTTAATGAGTTAGATGATACGTGTATTTAAAAAAAAATCATAAGAATTTTCAAACTTTATACAACGTTTTAATTCTAAAATATGTTTGACACTTAAAATATAAAAATGGAAACTATTATCAATTCAATCATCTTATCGATTTTCAGTTATTTATGTATTTACAATAATTGTAGGATTCGACTATTGCATGCTGCATACAAAAAATGGGAAGATAAATTTGAAAAAGCAGTTATAGCTAGCCTTGATGTTAATGCGGTATACAGATAACAGATATTAGGTACGAGCCCCACCAATTCTCTATTATTGTTTTTGATTTTATCTTTCCTTTTTTTTTTTCATTTTATCCCAAAATTCTTCCTCTTCCCTTCTTTAATTCATCTGGATTCTTTTTTTAGTTTTTATTTTTTTTAAAGAAAGTTTTTTAAACTGCTAACCATTAAAACACACAAAATTTGGTAGCCATATTAGGACCGACCCAAGATATAGTTTTTTTTTAGTTCTTATTGATTTTTATTTTATTTTTGGCTAAAATGCTCTAGTGAGGACCGACCATGTATAGAATTGTCGCAATCTATCATATTTTGTGAAATTATTGGAGATGTGACCAAAATCTTTCATGATTGCCATATCATAAATTTCTAATTAGAAAGCTTATCTTCTCGAGATTTCAAATCCATATAAGTGGAGAAAAGATGATAAATCTTACCCTCTCAAGCACAGAACAATAATACTAATACTGTTTTTTTTAGAAAAGAAATCTTTATTTATTAAAAACGAGCTGACAAACATTGAAAACATGTGAAGATCAAAGTCAAGATTAAAACATTGGATCAAAGACCAAACATGATTTATCTTCTTAATTAAGCCGATCGAACTCTCTGTACCATATAGTTCATGTGTGCAATATGTTTTTCTCTTGGAGGAATACTATCCTTCACAATATCAACATTCTCCATATTCTTCACCCATCTCTTGAATTCTGGAAACTTCTCCTCTGTAATCACTTCTAATCCCATTCCTTCCCAACCTCTCTCCAAACAAAATGGAATCAAACTTCCGGCGACAAAGTCCAAGAATCCAACACTCTTACCTCCAAAGAAATCTTTTCCAACAAGTTCTTTCTCGAGATGCATAATCAGTTCTCTTGTCTGCTCGACCAAAGCCTCTCTTCCTTTCTCATCTGCTCTTGCCATTGATACAAAACCCACACCCATAACCTATAATTAATTTAAGAATTTGAATTAGTGAAAAAAAGTGTACCTGTTCATCGATGAGTTTAGCAAAGAAACGAGCTCTAGATCTCTCGTAAGGATCCTTAGGGAGAAAGGGATTGTGTTTCCAAGCCTCGTCGATGTATTCAAGAATCACAAGAGACTCAAGAATGGTTTTACCATTATGAACAAGAACAGGGACCTTCTTGTGAATAGGGTTGAGTTCAAGAAGCAAAGGGCTTTTGTCCTCCAATTTTTCTTCCACGTAATCGTACGGTATACCTTTGTGTTTGAGAGCCATCTCGATCCGACGGTTAAAAGGGCTCGCCCATATTCCTAGCAGCTTCACTTCTTCTTTCTCCGCCATTAGATCTCTTCCTCTTTTACTTTTTAGAAATGTTATTTTTCTCGTTTTGTGGACTCCTTCAGTGCTTTAGCGTTGATTTATATAGCCTTAAGGGTTTCGTTCATCTTGTCAAAACGACGAAGACCTTTGCCGTTTCTTGGCCGGCTATGAGTGTAAATGCTAAACTTCTAGAAAATTTTAAATACGCTGATGTTGACTTTATTCAAAATTTTACTGTTTAACCACTTCCGATTTTTTCTTTACTGGACCGACGTTGGGATATACTTTTTTGTAAAAACAACTTTAGGATATTATACCATATTTTGATGGTATATGCCTTTGCATGCTTTCGTGCTTTTTATTTGTAATGATTTTGTCGTCGAAATTATGTTGTTCCTTAATCTCTGTCAAAAAATTCAACAGCTCAAAACCATTTGTCATTGTCGTTTGTTATTGTCTTATTAGTATTACTTTTGTAAAGGGCAGGGTAGAATTGCTTTCTATGTAAAGAAAACAATTAGCACTATTCTAGATGTAAAGAAAATAATTAGCACTAGTATGTTTAAATATTTTTCTTTAATTCAAATAGAATAATCTATTAAAATGTTGTTATAATTCAAGTCTTGGACTTCAATATAAACATGTAAACTTAGAAGTAACTATAGTAAATCAGTGTTCTAGACGTAAATATGTTGCGGACTTTTCTCGCCAGTGTAGCCGTCCACGCTATAAATTGTGTCGGTAAATTCTATGGTCACAAGAACGCCACACCAGCACTATTAAAGATATTAAATAAATATTCTGTCGCAACAGATAGACCCAACATGTTCACATCAACACAAATTTTCTGGTGTTACGAAGACTGATAGTCCACGTTTAAAACATTTAAATTTGTAGTAAAAAGATTGAATATATCAACTACTTGACCCCATTAATTAGTTCATATATTAGTACTCCGCGTATTTGTTGTAAAAATTACGAATACAAAAATTAGATAATGCGTATTTATGTATTTGTGTATTCCGCGTATTAGTACTTCGCGTATTTATGTATTTGTGTATCTTCAAATACAAAAATTAGATAATGCGTATTTGTTACTGCGTTTCAAAAAGTGAAATACACTTTAGAATTTTGTTATTAAACGTTTTTTTAAGGTGAATCAAAAGATTTGACGAATTCAAATTGGTTACCATATTTTTTTTGTAATATATCTTACATTGGTTACCATCTATCATAAAAAAAAAAGATGAAAGATACCTTTGAGAGATTTATCTCAAAAAAAAAAGCTCTAATTAAGAGATATCTCTAGATATACATACAAATTATTTCTACCACCACTGCGCATGCGAATATATATCTCAGATAGTCATTTTTATTTAGTAGATTGTTCATATAACTTTTAAATAACGAGGCTATAGAAACATTTATTTAACATCCTTGATCGAAAACTATGATCGTTGTTTCTTAGGCCGATTTGACTCGTTGTGCAACTTTCTTCATGTGCTCAATTTGTTTCTCTCTATTTGGAATACATTCCACCACAATCTCAATTTGTTTTAAGTTCTTGATCCATCTGTTTAGTTCTGGAAATATCTCCTCTGGAATCATATCAACTCCTATACCTTCCCAGCCTCGAGCTAGACAAAACGGGATCATACTTCCTGCGACCATGTCCAAGAATCCGATGGTCTTGCCGCCAAAGAAATCTTTTCCTGTGATTTCCTTCTCAAGAAACGTAATGAGCTCTCGAGCCTCCTCGATTGCAACCTCTATTCCCTTCTCTGCTTTCACTACAGGCCTGAACGATGTTGGTCCGACCTACAAGATATTAACCATTTCATCACAAAACTAATTGGAATAATATTTTGTGGAATCGTTGAATATAGACACGACATGGTACATAAAAATAGAATAAGCAAAAAAATAAAATATATATATATATATATATATATATAATGCTAATATACTAGAATGATACTAATTTTTAAGTTAATTGCTAGTATAATATCTTCAAAATTGACTTACTAGAATAATACTAATATTTTGTAAAAAATCTAAAAAACCAAACTGAAAATTTATATTAACAGAAATACCATTTAGAATTAATAAATAAGAATTAATTAAATTTGAAAAAAATCTGAAACAAAAATAAGAATTAACTTTTTTACACAATCATAAAAACAAAAATCCCAACCCTCCCTTATTTTCTTCTTCTTCCCTTCACGATAGTAAAAAAAAACCTTAAGATAACACAACCACCGCCGTCGTGTCTCTCCACCACCGTTGTGCCTCTCCACCGCCGTCATGTTTCTCCACCGCCGGCATTTACACCCATGAGCCACTGTTGTTTACATCCACTGTTGAAATTGCAAATCTAGAAACTTTGAAATCAAATTTTCAACCCTAAAAAATTCGAAACCCAGATCCATAACAAACAAATAGAGATAAGAGAAGATGAAAAATCATAAAAGAGATTATGTTAGGGTTGAAGGTAAAACTGAATGAATAATTATGAAAGAAGATGATGGAGGCTGAGAAAAACCCTAATAATAATCGTGATGTACTTAAGAATTTTTTGAAAAATTTCTATAAAAATTGTCATTAATTAGAGAAAATTATTGAAATATTTGTGATGTCTTTTCAACAAATCTGCAATACAAAATCTGCGGTAACTTAGTGGCAATAAATATGCCGTAAAAAGTCTACGGACACTAAAAAAGTTATTCTAGTAAGAACTTTATATGCCGTGAAGCTAGTTATAAAGTTAACGGTAACTAAGATTTGTTTTTTTGAAAAGTATAAATCTTCTATAACTTGAATAAAATCTGCAGTAACTACAATATTAATCTAGCAATTGAATTTTGGTAATCAAATCTACGGCCACTAGTATGTGAAACAAAACTCTGCAACAAGTAAAATATAAAATCTATCATAAAAAAATAAGTCTGCGACAAAATAATTAATCTACTGTAGAAATTCTTCGAGGTTTAGAAAATTAAAAAATCTGCTGCTTACCATCACCATCTTTTGAAAAAGTTTACGGAAGTTTAAAAACTCTACGGTGAGTTAAATAATCTACCACAACTGAGGAATGAAAATCTGCGGTAAAAATTAAATCTACAGATGAAATATGCGGCAGAATATAATATCTGCCATTCAAACAAATCTACCATAACATAGAGCCGTAGATTTGTTTCGCAGATTTTTCCTCCACCGGTGGTAAACTCGTAAATATTTGATGTTTTTTAAAAAAAATCCGCAAATTAATCTGATGTGGCATTAATTCATAATGACATTCTTGTAATTAGGTTTTTCTTAACAAATGATTTTAAGGGTATTTTTGTGATCAAAATAGCATACTTAACACTAATCTTTTCTATGTTAAACTAGTAATTAAATTAATTTCTAGTATTATTCTAATAATTTTTCCCCATATATATATATTGAAAGTTTGAGGATGGCATACAATATATATATATATATATATATTTTTTCAGAATTTTCTTGAGGAAATCATCAAATATATATTGATATCCTTCACAAATCTATGATAGGTAAAAATTGTGCGGAATCCGGGAATATTCATTTCACAATTCCGAAATCGTAGCTTACCAATTGGAATTAAAGTGTAATGAACTTTTAGTAATTGGTGGTTCTAGGAGTTATATAATTTCTAGAAATCACCTATGCAGTTAACAAAGGAAATGGTATAGAGTTACCTGTTCATCGACGAACTTAGCCCAAAATCGAGCCATGGCTTTCTCGTAAGGATCTTGAGGAAGAATTGGATTGTTCTTCCATGTTTGGTCGATATACTCGAGGATAAGATGTGACTCGGCTAAAACCTTACCATTGTGAACAAGAACCGGAACCTTCTTGTAAACCGGATTAAGCTGGAGAAGCAAAGGGCTCTTGTCCACTATATCTTGCTCCAAGTACTCATAAGGCACGCCTTTAAGCTTGAGAGCCATCTCGACTCTACGACTGAAAGGGCTTCCCCAAAAACCAAGAAGCTTCACTTCTTCTTCTTTCTTCGCCATTGGATCTCTCTCTTTCTCTAGCTTTTTTTTTTTTTTTTTTGTGTGGCTAACTCCTCAAGACTACTTTATGTGGTTCTGATCTCGGTATTTATAAACCGGTTCATGTAACGCTTTTTTTTCTTTGACTAGTTTAGAAAATTTTCTTAGTGTTGTGAAGAACACTTGTAAGTAAAATGTATGTATATCAAATTCATTCATGGATATCATCGAAGGACATCTAGAAGGTATCTACATCATGGCTGACGTCACTAGGTATCTACATTATGATTGACGTTACATTTATAGTGTGAATTAATTGCCAACAAATGTACCAACATATTTACATATTTTGGCTACGAATATATATATATATATATATATATATTTAAGTATATTGTAAATTCTAACTAAATCGGCAACATATATCATTAGTGACACTAAAATAACAACAAAAATAATATGTTTGGAAAATTTGTGGCAAAATATATTCAACAACGAAATACATGTTTTTGGTGACGGATTTTGCTATAGCTAATCAACTGTATTTTGTTGCAGTGATATATTGCAATTGACCCCCATAACAGAATAAATTTTAAAAATCAGAATAAAAGAAGGCTGAGGCTTGATATATCGGCCAAGATAAAATTTGAGAATAAAATTCATGGCTAACAATCGATGAGATTGTTTCAGTTCCTAACAACAAAACAGATATGTTAGTTCTCGAAAGACTCATTTAGATTTTCTTGTATTGATTGCATTGGTCACCATCTAAATTATTAAAAAAATATGTTATGCTAGATATCCTATATCAATCAAGCTCTAATATATTTATAGATATCTAGATATTCATAAAAATTATTTTTATATAGTAGATTGTTCATACAACTTTTAAATAACAAGGTCATGCAAACATATGGTGAACCTCTTCTCGATCGAAGAATTTTGTGGCCTCGAATTAGGTCGATTTGAATTGTTCCACGATTTTCATCATGTGCTCAATTTGTTTCTCTCTATTTGGAATGCATTCCCTCACAGCCTCGACTCCTTCCAAATTCTTGATCCATCTGTTTAGTTCTGGAAATATCTCCTCTGGAATCATATCAATTCCTATACCTTCCCAACCTCGAGCTATACAAAACGGGATCATACTTCCGGCGACCATGTCCAAAAATCCGATTTTCTCGTCGCCAAAAAAATCTTTTCCGGTGACTTCCTTCTCAAGAAACATAATGAGTTCTCGAGCCTCTTTGATTGCAATCTCTGTTCCCTTCTCTGCTTTAACCACAGAAATTAACCCTACAGGTCCGACCTACGAGATAGTAACCATTTCATCACAAAATTAATTGGAATAATATTATGCATAGATATTTTGTGGAATCGTTGAATATATACACGACATGGCACATAAAAATAGTGCAAGTATATAAAAAAAAGAAATTTGAAAATTTTAGGGATGGCATACAATTCTTTTTTTTCATCAGAATTTTCTTGAAGAAATCATGGAATATAAATTGAAATTCTTCACTAATCTTCACTATATCTTGCTCCAAGTACTCATAAGGCACGCCTTTAAGTTTGAGAGCCATCTCGACTCTACGACTGAAAGCGCTTGCCCAAAAACCTAGTAGCTTCACATCCTCTTCTTTCTTCGCCATTAGATCTCTCTCTTTCTCTAGCTTTTTTTCTTTCTCTAAACTTCTCTGTTCTTCTTTGTCTACTTTATGTGGTTCTGGTCTCGATCTTTATCCACGGGTGCATGTAACGTCTTTCTTCGTTGACTAGTTTAATAAATTTTTCTTAGTTTTGTGAAGAACACTTGTAAGTACAATGTTTGTATATCATTCATAGATATCATCGCAGGACATCTAGAAAGTATCTACATTATGGTTGACGTTACTTTCACATTTGTTCATCATTACGCCTCACTGTATTTCTTTCATTCAATTGATACTTTTGGGAGCTTGTATATTTCAAAATTTTCTATTATAGGGTAATTTTTTTTTTTGAAAAACTCTTTAATATATTACCTATATGATATCATAGTTAAATATAATTAAATTAGGAAATGATACAATTGTTTTTCAAATTAATTGATAATCTTTATATTTATTTCTCCTTCTATTAGCCAAATATTTTCTTCCATCTTTGAAACCAAAATATTGATTCTTTTATTTTTTATTTTTTTTACTAATACGATAAAACGAAACTATTATATATTTTCTCAATTTTTAGTTTTAATGCAGTTAAACATAATTGTTGTTTCCCAGTTATTCATAAGCTTCAAACATAAAATAGTGAAATAAAGTTTTGGATTTTGTTATTAAACGTTCATCAACGGTTTTAATGGTGACCATTTAATCAATTTTTTTTCTTAGGATTCAAATTGGTTATCATAGTGGGAAATGCTTTTATTTCAGTGTTTTTAATTAAGTGGTTAACTGTATATCTCTACAATCTTTTTACTGGAATTCGTCTCCAGTAGATAACAGTTTTGTGCGAAATAGAGATTGAATTATGGATCAGACCTTGTTGATCCATATGATGTAAAAAAGGTATTGGTTACATCGGTTACCATCTAAATTATTATAAAATATGTTATGATAGATATTATCATATACTCCATTTTTTCAGAAGTTTTAATTTTTAGATTTTTTTTTGTTTCTAAAAGATTGATTTTCTAGATTTTTAATATATTTTTATTAATTAATGTTAGTAAATTGTAAACTCAAAAAACTATTGAGAGTGTTTGAATTGTTGAATTAATATTAGTTTACAGATATGGAAACTTGTTAAATAGAAAAAGATAGTGTATTTATTACTAAAAATTTATTGTTTCATAATCTGCATGAAATAATTAGAAAATCAAAATTTCTGAAATTAATAAAGCTCTAATTAATAGATATCTAGATACTACTAAAAATCAATTTTATTTTGTAGATTGTTCATACAACTTTTAAATAACGAGGCCATACAAACTTGTAGTTTAACCTCTCTCGATCGAAGAGATCGTGGCCTATTAAGCCGATTTGATTCGTTCCACGATTTTCATCAAATGCTCAATATGTTTTTTTCTAGGTGGAATACATTCCACCACAATCTCAATTTCTTTTAAGTTCTTGATCCATCTGTTTAGTTCTGGAAATATCTCCTCTGGAATCATATCAACTCCTATACCTTCCCAGCCTCGAGCTATACAAAACGGGATCATACTTCCTGCGACCATGTCCAAAAATCCGATTTTCTCGCCGCCAAATAAATCTTTTCCAGTGATTTCCTTCTCAAGAAACATAATGTGTTCTCGAGCCTCCTCGATTGCAACCTCTATTCCTTTCTCTGCTTTCACCACAGAAAAGAACCCTGGTCCGACCTACAAGATAGTGACCATTTCAACTCAAAATTAATTGGAATAGTATTATGAATAGAGTTTTTGGGTGGAAGCATTGAATACTATCATATATATACACGACATGGTGTGCCAAAATAGAATAAGCAAAAAAGTGTATTGAAAATTTGAGGATTGGCATGCAGTATATATATTTTTAATTATTTTTTAATCAGAATTTTCTTGAGGAAATCATCGAATATAAATTGAAATTCTTCACTAATCTACGATTGGTAAAAAATTTTGTGTGGAATCCCGGAATATTCATTTCACATTTTCCGAAAGCCGTAGCTTACCAATTGGAATGAAAATGATTTTACGATTTAAAATGTAATGAACTTCTAGTAGTTGGTGGTTACAGGAATTAAATCATTTCTAGAAATCACCTATGCAACTAGTTAATGTTAGAATAATAAGGAATTGGTATAGAGTTATCTGTTCATCAATGAATTTGGCCCAGAAGAAAGCCATGGCTTTCTCGTAAGGATCTTGAGGAAGAATTGGATTGTTCTTCCATGTTTGGTCGATATATTCGAGTATCAGATGTGACTCGGCTAATACCTTACCATTGTGGACAAGAACCGGAACCTTCTTGTAAACCGGATTAAGCTGGAGAAGCAAAGGGCTCTTGTCCACTATATCTTGCTCCAAGTACTCATAAGGCACGCCTTTAAGTTTGAGAGCCATCTCGACTCTACGACTGAAAGGGCTTCCCCAAAAACCAAGAAGCTTCACTTCCTCTTCTTTCTTCGCCATTGGATCTCTCTCTCTCTCTCTCTCTCTCTCTCTTTTTGAATTTGACTCCTTTGTTCTTCTTTGACTACTTTATATGGTTTTGGTATCGTGATTAATTGATGGATTCATGCATGTAACGCCTTTCTTCTTTGACTAGTTTAGTATATTTTTTTTGGTGTTGTGAAGAACACCTGTAAATGCATGTATATCATTTCATGGATATCATAGAAGGACATCTAGAAGGTATCTAAATCATGGTTGACGTTACTTTCACATCTGTTCATCATTTTTGGTAATTGTCTTAATCCACACACCTCAGTATTTTTTTCATTCAAAGGATACTTTTGGGAGCATGTATATTTCAAAATCTACTATAACAGGGTAACTTTTTTTGAGTAAAATCTTTCATATATAGTTAGATATATGATATGTCACTAAAAATAGTTAAATATAATTAAATTAGGAAATGATACAGTTGTCTTTCAAACCAATTGATAATCTTTTATATATAGGATTTCTGTTTTTTTTTTCTTTAGAATTATATTAGCCAAATATTTTCTTCCATCTTTGTCCATCTTTGTAACCCAAATTTTGATTTTTTTTGTAAGTTAAAAGAGAAGAGAAAATTAAATAGGGAATAAGCCGGAACCACCGACGAGTGCCAACGGCCATAAACGCAATCGGAGAAAATGGTGGCCATGGAGGAGACGGAAGAGATGTTTTTCTGTTGTTCTTTTAATCAAACAAAATGTATCACTCATTTATTTAGTAGATTATTCATACAACTTTCAAATAACAAGGCTTTAACACACAATATGGTTAACATCTCCGAATCAAAGAGTATTATCATTCTCTCTTAATTAGGCCGATTTTATTCGCCCTACAATTTTCATCATGTGCTCAATATGTTTCTCTCTATGAGGAATACACGCCCTCACGATCTCATCTTCTTCCAAATTCTTGATCCATCTGTTTAATTCAGGAAACTTCTCCTCTGGAATCATATCAATTTCCATACATTCCCAACCTCGAGCCAGACAAAACGGAATCATACTTCCTACGACCATGTCCAAGAATCCTATTGTCTCTCCACCGAATAATTTTTTTCCCGTGATTTCCTTTTCAAAGAACATAATAAGTTCTTGAGCCTCCTCAATTGCAACCTCAATTCTCTTCTCTGTTTTCACTAGAGACTTGAACGTTATTGGCGCGACCTACACGTTACCATTTATAGCAAAATTATTGTACTGTTGTTCATAGCCTAATTGGTAACTAATGCTAGCTGTGGAGTCACCAAATTAAAAAAAAGTATGTGGAACGGAATGTGGGATAGTAGAATAGGCGATATAAAACTAAGTGATGATCCGTATATCACTCTTCACCTTTTGAAAGTTGATTACGGATTATTTGAAACCATATTATACAGAAGTTAAACATATGTAACTACAATTTTCTAGCATTTTTTGGTTACTACGGAAAATTTTTATTCTCCTAAAATGTTTTCATCGTCCATTAATTAATCTACTATTCAACTGATATACTCATATACATGTTATGACTACAGTTTAATTAAAAAGTCACGGCAAGAATGGTCCATCGATCTTGCAACACGCGTATCATTGTATAAATTATAAATGTAAATCCTGTTTCTTATAAAAAGTTATTATTTGCAGCAAGGTTATTGATTTTACCATTGAAAAGGTATTGAACATCTAATAAATAACGTATACAATTATCATTAAAGGAATTGGTTTTTAGATTTACTTGTTCATCGACGAATTTGGTCCAGAAGCGAGCCATGGCTTTTCCATACCGATCTTGAGGTAGAATTGGATTGTTTGTCCATGTTTGGTCGATGTATTGGAGTATTAGATGTGACTCAGGTAATATCTGATCACTGTGCACAAAAACCGGAACCTTCTTGTAAATCGGTTTAGTTGGAGAAGCAAAGGGCTCTTGTGGACCAAATAATATTCGTCCAAGTAATCATAAGGCACACCTTTGAAATCCATCACTGGATTTTATTTAAAATTGAGGCTATCTGAAAAATGTTGGATATGGTTTCGTTCAAGACCAGAACGGGAGATGCTCCTTCTCTCTATATGCTTTGCGCGGTTGTGGTTCACTTGGATACACTCAACGCGTTGCTCTTGGGGCATTACATCTCCTATGTCAAAGATTTATGTGGAATCTAGTTCCAAACTGAAGATTCCGAGGGGTGTGTGTGTTTTGTTTTGTTCTCAGACTGAGGGTTTATGAAAAAAAATCAGAGCTCGTTAATACTTACATGTTTTTAACTTACAAAATCACAGATTTACCGTGTTCCGATGAGCCAAGTGATCTCAGAAGGAGCTTATATGCTGTTCTACATGAGGTTGAAACAAATCTGTTTCTTTTTTAGTCAACAACTTTCACTTCTCAACTTCATAAATACAAAATTTCACTATTGTTGAAACTGTGTTTTTCCGCAGGTCGAATCCTCGTGACCATAACGGATATCCTAGGAAAGGCATAAACCAACCAAGAAACAAGATGAAACCGATCAGTCACGTCAATCCAAGATCAGAAGCAGCTTCAAGCAGTGATTGGTCTTCGTTCTTCACAATCTCAGACGAAGCTTCCTTCACTACAGAATCAACCTGAGAATCTTTCAGCACCATTGACTACTGTGATGGCTGCCACTCCATCTTCAACAATCTCTTCCCATCTCCACGAAACAATATAATGTTGCTTGAAGAGACGTAAAACCCGCTCTTGAATTGAATGCTTTCGGGTACTAAATCTGAAACCCGGTATTTCCTTGAAGAGACGAGTCACAACAACAACTTCGTGGAGGATTATTACGGGGAATGTATGTAAATTATGAGACTAACCCGCAATATAACTGTCAGATTCGAAACTAGTACAGGTTATTTTCTTAGGTTTGTATTAGAATTGTCCTACATCGGTTGGATACTTGAGTAATATGGTCCTTATAAACTATATGGCAACCCTCCACTCTTTACCAAGGTGTAAGTTAGACCCATTATTAATATGGTATCAGATCTAGGTCCAATTTTTGTTGTGGGGTATACCTGTAGACATTGGTTCCACAAACTTCAGGCTTCAGATATCGATCCTGAGCGTGAGGGCGTGTATTAGAATTGTCCCACATCAGTTGAATGCTTGAGTAATGTGGTCCGCGTGTGAGTTAGGCTCATTACTAATAGTTTGTGTCCTCTGCAAAATAGTTCCATTCGATGAAATATACATACAGTATAGGTTTGGTTCTCAATTTGGATTCAGTTTAATTTTAGCTAGAATTATTATTATTTGTTTTTAACACAAACTATAATTATTTCTAAGATAAATATATAACGTTTAATTAATGTATTTACATGATATGGTATTAAAATATCATCATATATTTCCGTTTATTCAATTTCGTTTGGTTTGAACATAATAATTCAATTTTATTTTATTTTGATAAAAACATAGTAGTTCAATTTTTATCTATGCTTTATAGTTTTAAAATAATAAAACCAAACTATATACAAATTTTAGATTTAACCTTTTCTGTCTGGTTTTATTCAGATTTTTTGTTACAGATTTTTTCTTCTTCTCAATTTTCGGTCCTTTAAAAATATTTTTGTTAGCCATAAAATAATGAATATGAAAATAGTCACTTTAATATTAACCAGAATATTTATTATAAAACCGGTTACAGTCTCGGTTCTAAACCACCTCTTCTAACCCGATTGGTAGGTAACAATCAAATTGTGAGGGTGTAACATCATTACATGTGAAACGGAACCATGATCTCATTAACCCTACCCATGGTCTGGAACGGTGGGTCATAAACAGCGACCAAATAAGCTTCCGACTTTGCTTTGCCCTTCAGGATAGGTGCAATCCACTTAGTGCCCACGAGGCTACGCTGCAGAGCAATACCTTCTTTCACGGCTACATCATCCGACACGTACCCACCGAACTGCCTCACGACTACGTAGGTTGGTTTCCATTGCTGCACGTGGAGGCTATCAGCCTGAGGTGGGTTTTCTTGGTTCTTCTTCGGGATGAAGAGGGAGATGGTGTAGACAGATTTTCCCGGCGTTGCTTCTGTGATCACTGGAGCTGTCATGTTCATCTTCAATTTGCTCTTGTTATCTCCTTGTATGTAATTAAATAATCTGCAATCTCAAATCCAATTCAATTTCAGATTCACTAGTTAACAAAAATTATTTACATTCGATTTATGATATACAAAAAAACAAATCATATTTGGTTTATTTTTATTTTTTTGCTTGTTTCTTTTCTAAATGTGGGAGTAATTTAGTCGGATTAGATACCCCTATATATAACAAAGATTATAATATATTGAAAAATGTAAGTTACCGTTGGAAACCGGTTTTGGTGGCTTGAGTCATAGATGGAGCAGAGATAGGATCAGTGGATATCCAAACGGCAGAGTCGTACATGCGGATCTCATAACCATTTCTAACATCTACCAATTTATAGGTGGGGCACTCGTACTGGTCACATGAACTCGGACGCATCCCCAAAGGCTTAGGAGTCTGAGCACATGATCCCACCATAACTAGGCTTAGGTAGAACGACAGTTTTAAGATGTTTAAACCCGTTTCCATGATTTTAATAGTCTTTTTTGGATTTGTTAGATATGGATTTGTATGTATTGTGTAATAGAGTATGATTTTATAGATAATAAGAATAAGAATAGAGTACAAGTTATTAATATCTTTTAACTAGCTACAGTTGTACAAGTTTGACCCTCTATTTTGCAAGACAGCTATGAAATTACTTTTGAGGGATTGAATGTGGAATATTTGATACATGTTTGCCAAACTTTAGTGGATATTTTCCTAAAAAAATTCATGGCTTATGGACAGTATCTATTAATTAAAAGCATTATTTATTTCTATATTTTTATTTTTAAATTGAGGTTATTTGAAACATGTTAAATAAAATACATCGATAAATATATATATATATATATATCATCAATGTCACCATATATTTAAAGAGTTATTGATGGAATAACTGTTGAAAGCACCAGACTGCTTAGCTAGTAAATTAACAAATATTAATTAACCATTCAAAAACTTATTAATTTATTTTAAAAATTGGGTATACAAATAGGTTTACACGGGATGACATGAAAAAAACTGTGTAAAAGTTAAAAAAAAAAAGAATTGGTTTTTGAACCATAAAAGAGCTCCATTCAGCACTTTTAACAATTTTCGTGTTTAATGCGGGTCCTGAATTGAATATGCACAAAAGAGCTGAGGAGGTAGACCAATCAAACCAACTCAAAAAGTGCAAGAGCAATGGACTACAATTGAAGGACGAGGACATCGCGGTCAGAGAGGGCGTGGTGGCCATCCAAACTAGTTTAGAGGGAGTTAGCTAGTCTATCACTCTCATATCTCTCATCTCTATCTTTAGCTTATGTTTTTTGAAAAGCTATTTAAACTGTAAGCTCTTTCTTCACTTTCTCATTCTATTTCTCCAAACTGTATGATCCAAAAAAATCATAGCTTTGTATTATTTTCGTGCATTTTAATAGCAAACCCTTTAACAAAAAAAATAAAAAAAATACAAGATTCAAAGTTGCAAACTCTTGAGTAATATTGTTGTTGATAAAATAAAATACAAAGGTTGTCTTTGGTTTAGGCAGACTTAATTGTCTCTGCAATTTTGGTCATGCGCTCAATTTGTTTATCTCTTGGAGGAATACATTCCCTCACGGCCTCAACTTCTTCCAAATTCTTGATCCATCTGTTTAATTCTTGAAACGTCTCCTCTGGAATCATATCAATTCCCATACCTTCCCAAAGTCGAGCCAGACAAAACGGGATTATACTTCCTACGATCATGTCCAAGAATCCGATCTTCTTACCGCCAAAGAAATCTTTTCCAGTGACTTCCTTCTCAAGAAACATAATCACTTCCCTAGCCTCATCGATAGCAACTTCTTTTCCCTTCTCTGCTTTTACCAAGGACCTGAACCCTAGTGTTAGGATCTGCAAGGTTAGATTAATATATAAGAAATCTTTTCATAACATCCTGATTTATATGTTTTATCATTTAACCTACAAATATAAATTAATGTAATTTGTTGGATATACCTGCTCATCGACGAACTTAGCCCAGAATCGAGCCATGGCTTTCTCGTAAGGATCTTGAGGAAGAATTGGATTTTCCTTCCACGTCTGATCGATGTATTCTAGGATCAGATGTGACTCAGATAATATTTTACCATTGTGGACAAGAACCGGAACTTTCTTGTGAACTGGGTTTAGCTCAAGAAGCAAACGACTCTTGTTGGGTAAGTCTTCCTCTAAGTATTCATATGGTACGCCTTTGAGTTTGAGAGCCATCTCAACCCTACGACTGAAAGGGCTTCCCCAAAACCCTAGAAGCTTCACACTCTCTTCTTTCTCCGCCATTGGATCTCCTCGCGTTTTTAGTATCTAACTCCTCTGTTTCGCTTTGAATAGGTTTCTTTTTTTCTTTTGTTTCGTTCGCTTGATTGATAATTTCCTAGCGATTTACTCGTACTATTTATAAATGGGGTTATGCGTGGTGAAAATGAGGATGTGTTTAATAAATAAATAAAAAAAGACCATTTTGCTTTCTCTTGGTATCCAAGGTGTATATATATAAATATATGCACGTCATTGGTAACCTCACTCGTCTTACTTTTTTTAAAAAATGTTATCAGCACTTAGCGTTGCTAATCTCCAGTCTCCAGACAATTAGAAATGACATGCACGTGCTTATAAAATACCTCCACGTGTAATACAATACTTTATCAACAATTTTTTGTAAGTAGTGAAAATTCGAGATTTTTGGCCCATAATTTCTTTTGGTATTTGAATTCAGTTTTTAGTTGATTTGTATTTAAAAAATGTTTTTAATCCCAAAGAGGATTGAACTTGAGGCACAAAGAAACAAACCCTTTTATGCTACCACTAGACTACCACAACTTTAGTATTATCCGCATTTTCTTGAAGTCTGGAAATACAAAAGTGATAGTGTGAATCGCCATTGATACTGAGCTCAAGATCTTGCTGTTATAGTATTTCATATTTTAGGTGAGATATAGAAACATCACATCGCATTAGTGAATGGTGAGTGGTGATCCAAACTCGTAAAATTTTGTGTATCATTTACGTTTTTGTTCATTCCATTGTGAGGGTCTACTTCGAGAGTGAAGTGAGTTAAACGAGTTAATTTACAATCATAGTTTTTTCAGTTGATCATCAAAAGATGCATAGATATTGTCATATATCAATGACGCTCTAACTAAAAAAAATATCTAGTTAGATATTCATACCATATTTCAATAATTTTTTTACTCTTGAGTCGAAACCAGATTAAAGAATGTATTTTACTACCTCCAGATAGATATATCGCCCATCATTTAGTAAATTGTTCATACATCTTTTAGATAAAGAGTGGAAAAAAAACTAATGAAGCTCTAATATATAGTGAAAATATCTAGATCAGAGAGCACTATCTTTGTTTCTTATAGGACGATTTGACTCTCTCTTGATTTCTTTTCAAGTGCTCGATATGTTCTTCTCTTGGAGGTATACATTCCATCAAGATCTCAACCTCATTCAACTTCTTGATCCATTTGTTTAATTCTGGAAATTTCTCTTTTGGAATCATATCAATTCCCATAAATTCCCACGCTCTAACCCCACAAAACGGGATCATACTTCCGACAACCATGTCCAAGAATCCAATGGTCTCTCCACCGAAGAAATCTTTTCCGGTGACTTCTTTCTCAAGAAACATAATTAGTTCTTGAGCCTCTTCGATACCAAAGACCTGAACCCTGCTGGTGCGACCTAAAGACATATAATTAACAGACCGTTTCACCACAAAATTTAGTGCAAATAATTTTTTTAATCTGCATATATAGAAATATCTGAAAATGTCTTTTTCTAGTAATTAGTGGTTTTATATACAACTTGACAACTATTATGCAATTAGATAATAAAGGAAATGGTTGTTAGATTTACTTGTTCGTCGACGAATTTGGCCAAGAACCGAGCCATGGCTTTGTCGTATGGATCTTGAGGTAGAATTGGATTGTTTGTCCATGTTTGGTCGATGTATTCAAGAATCAGATTTGAATCGAGTATTGGTTTATCTTTGTGGACAAGAACCGGGACTTTCTTGTGAACCGGGTTTAGCTGAAGAAGCAAAGGGCTCTTGTTCGCTAAATCTTCCTCCAAGTAATCGTAAGGTACGCCTTTGAGTGCGAGAGCCATTTTGACCCGACAGGTAAAAGGGCTTGCCCAAAACCCTAGAAGCTTCACTTGCTCGTCTTCTTTCTCCGCCATTGGATCTCACTTTGCTTTTTCTAGAACTCCACTCTTTTTCTTTCAGTCTTTGACTAGTTATGTTATAATCATTAAAACGACGTCGTGGCATAAGAAAAAGGGACCATTTTGCTTTCTCTTGCTATCCATTATCCACTCAAATAAATCCAGAAATGGATCACTTTTAAACGCGTCATGGCTTACGTCACATTTTCTTAGTAATGTGCAGTGTGATTATTTCTGATTTAGTTTGCTTCTCTCAGATTCTACATCTGTTAAATATGATAGAAAGAAATATATAGTTAAGATTAAATGAATAGCATGTTCGTTTATGATGACGGTTAAAAATTACCAATTAAATCCAGTGTTAAATATTTCAGTTTTGTTTTGTTTCTAGATTTGGGTTGGTCTTGATTTAAATAGGTTCGGTATCGACTAATTTTTTTTATTTTAGACATGATTTTTGTGCTTAGTCGCTTCGTATAACTTTGTTGAAGACTATTGCGTACAAATAACACTTGAAACTTGCAAGATCAAAAACTTCAGTTTAAATTACGCAAAGCTTCATAACAATAACCATTAATTATTCCATTTCCATATGTTATTAAGATACATGCATGATCGCTCAAACTGATTAATTATAGTGCTTATTCTAATTTAGATAGATCACTGACACACACTCGGTGAAAACAGAACCACAACAAAAGCACAAACAAGAAACTCCGATATGTAATAAAACTCGAACCCATTAGCTCAGCCGGTGATCTGAATAGATTTAACGTCAGCCTTCTTAGTCTCCGCTTTAGGCACAGTCACAGTCAACACACCATTCTCCATCGCAGCTTTCACCTCATCCATCTTCACATTCTCCGGCAACCTAAACCTCCTCGTAAACTGCCCACTCGATCTCTCCACACGATGCCACGTGTCGTTCTTATCCTCCTTCTCAACGTGCCTCTCTCCACTTATCTTTAGCACACTATCTTCCTCAACCTCAACCTTCACTTCCTCTTTCTTCAGTCCAGGCAAATCCGCCTTGAACACGTGCGCTTCCGGCGTCTCTCTCCAATCCACACGTGCGTTCACGATCGCTGAGTTTTCTCGGGAAAAAGAAGATGACGTCAGTTCCTTGAACGGATCCCAAACGTCTAGTGAGAAAGGATCGAAGATGTTGCTTCGCCTGTTGTTACCGAAGAAGCTTGGAACCATCGACATTTTTGTTTCGACTTCGGTGCTTTAGAAACTTCTGCTAAGTTTGATTTTCAAATTCTGATGAAGAACAGAGAAATTGTGAAATCTATTTAAAGGCATAACCGAAATTTCTCGATATTTACGGGAAAACAGAAACATCTAGATTACGTGAAAAGGAATGAATATCAGGTGAATCGAGAAAATTCTAGGAGCATTTAAAGGTTTTAATGGGCCTAAATGGGCTTTTCATTTAAAGTCTATAACGGGCTAGTTTGGATAGGCCCATCTTAATCCAAAGGGACAAAAGACTTTTGAGATCCATTAAGTGGGGTCAAAGGTGACGTAATTCCCGCGTCCATTACGGAATCTTGATCGTACGATTCTACATTTCTACGATTGGGGCCCATTTTGAATTCTTACAGTTGTTTTTTTTTACTAAATCCGTCGGCCACAAAAAGATATGTTTTTTTTTCTCTCCAAAAATAAAATAAAGCTTAAGAAATAGAAAAAAAGAATAAAACAACTTCCACGAAAGACTCGGCGAGCTAAACACACTGCTCTCCAACAACTCTTTCTCTCTATCTACAACAATTAAAGAAGCTCAAAAAAAAATCCTCTCTTTCTCTCTCTTACTTACACTATAGCTTCATAGAGCTGATAGGGTCAGCTTCGTCGCCGTGATTCCCGCCGGATTTCACGGAGGATTAGAGATCTGTTCTTCGTCGTTATTCCTCTTCTGATCTGATTTTACACTTCTTTACAATGAATGCTTCGTCGGAGCAGTGATTTTATCGAGGTACGGATCGATTTTGAAGCTTTTTTCGCTCCAGTAAATGTTTCGACTGCGAAGAAATTTTTGTGTTGTTGAGTTAATTTCTGATTAGTTGTGTAATTCTTCGATCTTTTGGCCTATAAAGTCACTAATTTTTTTAGTGGTTCTTTTGTAAAATTGGAAACTTTGAAGAGTAAAACCTGCAAGAATGTGGAATTTGTTTTTGGTCTTTTTTGCTTTTTTTATTCAGCTTTATACTGTAGAGATTCTTGTCAGATCTCATTGATTGTTAAGGATTTAAAGGTCATGAAGCTGTTTCTATCTTAAATTTGGCATTTTTTGTTTATTCCATACAAAAAGTTTGAAGATTTGTTACTGGATAATATGATCTTGTGTGGTGTGGATAAGACTAAGAGTTATATTTCTAACATTGTTTTTGTGTCTACATTTTAAAGCTTCTGCAGTACAATGGGAGGCTAAGGAATCATCTGAGTGAAACTTATCTAACAGATGGAGTGTCATTTTGAGCTGAAGAAGGGTTCATGTGATAGACCACCTTTTGTGGCAGCTGAGAAGAAGGTATTGACTAAGGAAAGCCAAAGGTCTATTCCTCCACCGGATAAGTTTAGAGATGATAAACGTGGATTATCTTATTCTGATTTCCACCGCGAGATCACGAAAAAAGTTGATGATGTATGTCCTAAACGATTGGAGAATCGTTTGAAGTCACGGATAGGTAGAACTGCTTCAGGAGAAAGAGAGCTTGTGAAGTACAAGTCTTATGTGCCGAGTTATGTAAAGAAATGTGATAAATTTGAAGAGAAAGATGTTAAAGCTGGTGGTATTGGTTCACTGGAGTTAAGAAATAGGCAGTCTGGTGATAAACAAATGGATAAGCATATGAGGTCTTCGTTGTCTAACACGAGTACATCGTCATCACTCTGGACTGATGAATCGTCGACTGATTCCAGTAGAGGTTTGTGTGCTTCTCCGTTTCTCAAAAGGGTTAATCACCCTCCATTGCAGTATTATTTGATGTCATCTAAGCCTGGAGATTGTTCTCAAGATTTTGAGCCACCTCGAGATAATGGTGATGCTACCCAAAGTCATAGCTTTTTGCCAGGAAATGCCACTGACAGACAAAGGGATTCCACTAGAATAGATGGGCAGTTTCATCAAATCACTCCTCGTGCAACTGCGTTCCAGCAGAATGAGAAGAAAGATTCTGAATTTAAAATTGTCCCAAAGACCAGAACTTTCTTGAGTCCATCAAAGCCAGATAGTCCTTCTTGCACAAGGATAATATCAAGGGATCTAGCCGAGGAGTTCAAGAAAAAAGGAGAGAAATTGGATGAGAGAATCCGAAATCCTCGTGTTCATGATCTGTTTGGAAAAGTAAAACCTGCTGCTGTATTTGTTCCAGGAATTGTTTCTCAGAAACATTATATTGGTTTGTCCAAATTCTATGATTCAAAAGTGCTGTTGGCTGAGCGAGTGGCAGAAACTAATAGAAAGGGGTTCCCAGAGAGATTAGTGTATGGGAAAGGTCCAGTCATGGACTCTGATGTAGGTCGACGTGAAGGTGATGGAAGTAAGCCATTCTTAAAGCGGATGAACTTCTTGAGTGCAGAGAAAAATAGATCTTTACCAGAAAGACCATGTTCAGCTCCACGATCAAGAAAGGTTGAATCAAGTCCCTCTAGGAGCAGGACTCTAGATAGAAGGTCGACAGAAACATTGCCCAAACAGTCAGATCAGAAACCATCTAAAACTGTATCAGAAAGAGCAAGGAGCATTTCACCATTTCGTCGACTCAGCTTCAGCATGGGAAAGTCCAGCAAAAACTCCAACGCCGAAGATGCTCAGACTCCTCACCACTTAAACACAGCACTTATTTCATCACGATCTGGTTTAGATAATCCGTCTGCCTCGTCTTTCAGTGATGGCTCATCTTTTGATAAAACCAGTGCAGCAAACAGAGGTAGATATAGTCCGTTGAGAAGGTTGCTCGAACCTTTAATAAAACCAAAAGCAAGCCACTCGTGTAGATCTCCTGAGCCGCCACAAAAGGATGCACCTTCAAGTCTCCAAAAACATATTCTCTCTGACGGTCAACCATCTTCTTCAACCCTTCTATCAAGAAATGGAAAATCTTCAACCGTTCAGGCTCTTTTCCGTGTAACATCTAAGAATGATCAACCACTTTTCACTTTTGCGGTTGAAAAGGAACAAAGTATTACAGCAGCCACAATAAGAAAACAGACTCCTCCAGAAAAGGAAGACTATGGACACAAGTATACATTTTTCACTGTTCAGGAAGTACAGAAGAAAAATGGAAAATGGATGAACCACGGCAGGAAGGTGCAAAACCAAGAGTACACATCCAACATTGTCGCTCAGATGAGAGTCTCGGGTTCTAAGCGTCTGAATCCCGCACCAGAAAGTTCTGTCGATAACCTTTTAACTAGAGAATTTGTACTCTTCGCATCTGAATCACAGCGAAGTAATGAGCTAGCTGCCATGGTGATCAAGACCCCAAAAATCGCTGACGCAAGCTCAACCAAAGACACCACACTTGGAGATTACTTTGCAGACGTCAATGCAACAGTGGTACTTCCAAGTGGAATTCACAGTCTCCCACATAAAGGAGGACCTTCATCGCTGATCCAACGATGGAAGTCAGGTGGCTCATGCGACTGCGGAGGCTGGGACATGGGCTGCAACCTTAGAATCCTCACCAATCAGCATAATAAACCGAGAAATCTTTCCACTTCAGATGCCTTCAAGCTCTTCTTTCAGGTTTATATAATATAACATCACAAAGCTGTGAATATTACATCAATCTTTGGCTCAATGATGAAACTAATTAATGTGAATCTTTTTGCAGGGAGGATTACAGGACAATAACAACCAACCATTCTTGAGTTTCACTCCATACAGAGAAGGTGTTTACGCGGTTGAGTACAATACATCACTCTCACTCTTGCAAGCATTCTCCATTTGTATAGTGGTTAACGAGGGACGGAATCTGTCAAAGACCATGGAACCGAACAGTTCGCGTGTAGAGAACAATCTCTCATCGATTCAAAGCGAGAGGATGAAGTCATTTTCAGGTCCTATTGAAGCTGAGGCTCCGGCTAAGTATCTCTCACAACCACCACCGTTGTCTCCTGTGGGGAGGGTTTAGTTCTTCTTCAAATAATCTGGCTATATATTTATATATACTTCTCTTCTTTAGTCTTATGATGGGTTCGTATTTTCTATGTAATTACAGCGTGGAAGTAGATTACGTAAATTAGAAATTTGTGAAACTTGTTTTAAGCTAATAAAAACTCTTATTGTGTTGCGTATATATATATGTTGTTTCTTCTTCGTTAACTCGTTGTGTTACTTTAGTTAGTTGTTGAACTTTAGGTTAATTCATTGATGATCTCTTTATTGTTTTACAAGCTCGACACATATCTTTATCTTAAAAGGTAAAACCATTAAATGCAAAAATGAAGAATTAAAATCCTGTCCAAAAAGAATTATCAATAATGGTGCTACCCAGGATCGAACTGGAGACCTTTAGCGTGTAAGGCAAACGTGATAACCACTACACCACAGCACCTTATGCTAACTGTTGTCCTGTAGAGTTTTACTCTTGTAGAGTTTTAGCTCTCACAAAACAATTGCTTTGCCTTTTTACCTCCTTTGCGTAGATTGCACAAAAAGCTGTCTCCTTTACACCGAAACACACAAAGACCCATTTGAATCGATTCCTTAAATTATTGATTTTAGGAATATATTCGTATCGATTAAGGTGAATCAAACTTGTCGGTCCGATTCTGGATTACCTCGTCCTCGGATTTTTGTTTGTGTGACGTCTTCGATCGAATTCTGTTTCTATAAAAGGAGTTTCATTTTATGGTGAAGATTAATGTTCATTCTTAATCTTAATCATGCCTGTTTACGTTGATCGTGAGGCTCCTAAGGTTGCGTTAATCCCAGCTCTCTGTTTGTTTCAAAGGGTGAAACTTTGTTTAGTTTAATAATTATGCGTCCATGGTTTCTGTTTGTGTGTATGTGAAGCTGTGGAGACGAATTTACTCAGAAGCAACATTAGAAGCTTCTCTTCTTGCTGAAAAATGGAAGCTTGTTCTCGCTGGACTTGCGTTTCAGGTTCTACTAGCTCCCTTTGTGTTTAGATTATAGTTTTGCTAAAATTTGGATCAAAAGCTGTGTTTTGATAGATCAACTAGTTATACTGATTTTTTTTGTTTTAGTTAGTTTGCTTAAATGTGGAAGCTTTATAGATAGTTCAATTTTTTAATTCCTTCCTATTTCTATTGACATTGTTTCTGGTTCCTCTTAAATTTAGTATCTTCATGGACTTGCTGCTCATGGAGTTCACTACTTACACCGACCTGGTCCAACCCTTCAAGATGCTGGTTTCTTCATTCTTCCAGTCAGTAGGCTTGCTTTGACTTTTTTTATCATCGACTTTGTTCTGTATCATAGTTTTGGTAATTGATATGTGGTTCTTCAGGCGCTTGGTCAAGACAAAGCCTTTGTTAGTGAAACTGTGTTCGTCACTATCTTTGGATCATTTATCTTAGTAAGTTTTTCTCTATAAAGCATCTGTATTTTTGCCTCAACTCGCTAATGGTTTAATGGTTCTGACATGCGGTTTACCTTGATCGTAGTGGACCTTTCATCCCTTTGTTTCCCACAGTAAGAAGATTTGTACAGTTTTGATATGGTGCAGAGTTTTTGTTTATTTAGCTGTAAGTAGCACTACAACTACATTAATTCTTATATTTATACATACAAAGAAGATAGAATCTGTTTTTGGTTTAGTATTGTTGAGGTGATTGAGCTTTCATATGTTTCAGGCTTCTCAAAGTCTGAGGATCATCACATTCTTTGCAACACAGTTTCCTGGGCCGAATTATCATTGTCAAGAGGTAAGATCCTCAGGATGTTTTGGTTTTGTTTTCGTAGTTGTAATTTTTTTGTGTTATGTACTAATTTCTCTCTGCCATATAACAAATTTCGTTTAGGGCTCCAAGCTCGCCAAGATTCCTCCCCCTAAGAATGTTCTTGAAGTACTCTTGATTAACTGTTAGTTTGAATTGCTTGTATACTGAATTTTTAGTTTGTACAGATGAAATCATAAAAGCGGGCATTTGATTAAGTTTTATGTTCAAAATGCAGTTCCGGATGGAGTAATATATGGTTGTGGAGATTTAATTTTTTCATCACATACGATATTCACCTTAGTCTTTGTACGCACATATCAAAGATATGGCACACGAAGGTATCTTATGTCATTCTACTAAAGTTGAACCTTTTCACAAATTCTTGCATCTCATGTTTATAAAATTTTCAGGTGGATCAAGCATCTGGCTTGGCTCATGGCTGTTATACAGAGCCTATTGATTATAGCATCAAGGAAATATTACACAGTAGACATTGTTGTTGCATGGTCAGAATAATAAGAAATCAAATATCTTTTCTTGAAAAATTAAACCTTTTAAATTCTCAACATTTGAACATTTTCTTCTGCAGGTATACTGTGAACCTTGTGGTGTTCTATGTTGACAGTAAGCTGCCAGGTACGTTTCATCAAGAACTCATCATTCTCCCAATAGATTAGTCTGCAGTTTCTGCTCCCAATTTAATTCCTCTAGTCATCTATGTTGGCGAAAACTCGAGATTGCTATTTGTTTTCCATACTTTCTGCATCAATCTGAAATGGTTGCTTTGTTACTTTTTCACCCAAGATCAAATCATTACAATGCTAAAAATGTAGTAACCGTTTTCAGATTTTGCCTGACCATTCTTAGTTTAATGTAAAACTGAAAAATTTGCCTTATTACTTACTCATCCAAAAGATGAGATCATTAAAATGCTTAAAAAATGGTAACTGTTCTCAGATTGCTAAAACATTTCTTAGTTTATTCTCTGCTATTCATTCACCTGAAAGAATATTATAAACCCCTCAATAGCTTTTGGTCAATCTTGTGCTTAACATATCTCTTATTGCAGAAATGGCAGAGCGATCTAGTGGACCTTCTCAGACGCCTTTACTTCCACTTAGCACAAAGGACAGTAGGAACAAGAGCAAAGAAGATCATCAGAGACTTTTAAACGAGAACAAGGTCGCAGAAGAGCATTGATCTTTATGTCTTAGTTAGAAACTATGTTGGTTGTGAACATGTTAGTCATAAACAGAATAGAAAGTTCCTAAATCTCTTCGCTTTAGTGCTTTAGGATACACATTTCTCTTTTTTCTTCATTTATCAATGTAAAGTTACAGATTTTACAACTCATTAATAGATGTGTTTTGTAATTTTTGATTTTGTTATTTAGAAATAATAGGTTCAGAGAGAAATACATAATTTGTCCAAATCAGCGCCAAAAATTTGATGCAACTTTCTATAAAATAGAAACAAGATAGCTTGCTTTAGAAAAACAAAGAACAGAGTTTTGTCCCTCCATGAGCTTTTGGTCTATAATAATTGCCTTTTAACTGGATTACATTGGAGGCTTGCCAGCACTTAGAAGCTGTCCGATCATTCCATTTACCTGAAAACGATCATATGAAGACAACATCAGTATTAATTTTGAATAATAGTGACCAACTAAGATTTGTTTAACTAATACACAAGAACAATACCTGCCAGTACTTGGAAACACAACGGTCAATGCAACTATTCTCACCCATGTTTAGCTCAGCTTCCTTGTACCTGAGAATGAGATTGATTTTAGACAAACAAATTTCAAACTGGTGCAGCTACAATAGTCTCAACAATTACAGACAAGTTCCATGAGAGGGAACATTAGAAAGTGTAAAAGCTTACCTTTTATCCACACATTTATTAAAGCATGTTTGAGCAAGCCTGCATTAGAGAACAAGGCCTAATCAGAAAGAAACACATAAGAAGATGCAGCATTTCTGCATAATCTCTAGCCTGGAGAGCCACAAGAGATCCGTCACCATGAACTTAGTATGTCAACATATGTCATGGGGCATTAAAGATTATCAGAGCACACCACCAAGTCAAATGTTATTAAAGTTTTGCATCTACATAACAATGGAATATATGAGCACCTAAATCGAGAATTTCACATAGAAAAATTTATAGATATCATCCTCTAGATAACCAATTCAGGCAATGTAAACAGTTGTAAGCGTATCAGCAGTCATTGATACTCCTCAAGATATATCACTATTTGAACATAAAAGAGAAAATCCCACACAATGTGTACAAAATAAACTCAACCCAATACCAAATTACCAATCGAGTGCATCAATCTCTAATCTTATATCAGACAAGCGAATTTCAGAAAATGAAAATAAACCGAAAGGGTGTTTGATTCATTACTTGTTAAAGAGTTCCACACGATACTCCATCTCCGTTTGTGCCATACTAAAAGCCTGATTCAATCCAAGACAAAAGCATAATGAGAAACTTGGAATCACCAAGCCAAATCTATTAGTAACTATAAATGGCATCATCAACTTTCAATGTTCTACATTTAAAGATCTAAATGAAGATACAGATTTAACTCTAAACATTACAGAAAATGAAACCAATTATGCCGACACAGAGACAGCTAAAAAAATTAAGCTTCCATTGTCTAGTTAGATCAAAGATCGGAGCTTTACAAAGTATCAACAACAAGAACAAGAAATCTCTGGAAACAAAAACCGAACCTGTTCCTTACTAATGCCGACGGGAATAGGATTGGGAGCAGCCATTTTTCTGCAGAACCTGAAACTAATCAAAGATTCGTACAAAATCGAAACTTTATAATTCAAAGCTTGAATTCGAAAGCACAAAAATCCTTACTTTTTCTCAAATGGAATTTTCCGCAGAGTACGAGCCAAAAAAAATAAACAAAGGCTTCTCTATTTTTGCTAGACAGAGCCGAATTAGGGTTTAACAGAAGTAAAACGCCACGTCATCAAAATAAGGGGTATAAATGTAATTAGCTAAGATATCAAAAGAAGAACATCTAATGGAGCGTTTAGGGTTTTAGAGCAATTTCTATTGCAGGTATCTTCTCGCACAACCTTATTTGTAAAAAACTCCTTCAATTTCGAAAATTTTCTTGTGGGTTTTTCAACTCTACAGAGATATTAATTAAATTCGATCTCTTTCTTTTGTTTCTAGTTGGTGCTGGATTTTGAGTTTCAGAGAAATTAAGTAGCAGAAGCTAATATGGAGCACGGTTCGTTCAGGAATGATACACATGCTTCGTTTACTCTGTCTGAAGAAGATCATACACTGGGAAATGCTCTTAGATTCGTGCTATGCCAAGAGTTAGTATCGTCTCTCAAATTTTTTATATATATTACAGAAGAAGTTACATATCTCACACTTAGTTCTCGACTCTCAAATTCTTACTATTGAGCTCATAGTTTAAGAATGAATCTGTTACCTGTATTGTACCATAGTTGTCAAAGTCTGTTATGAACTATTAATTTGATATTCTTATTATAGGCAAAGAGATTTCAAGTAATAGCTGAATCAATCTTTGTTGACATTGTAATGTGATTGTGAATTTGACATTGTATGCCAAATTGTGTCTAAGGATTTAGAAAAAGGTCTTTACTTGCAGTGTTGATGGAGTTGATATGTGTAGTCGATGATTATGTCACTAACAATTACTGTTTTTATTTTCTGTAGTCCAAGAGTAACCATGGCTACATACAACATCAAACATCCTTCACTTGAACGGGTCAGTATCCAAGTTCAGACAACAGGTGCTGTTTTCAAAACCCTGTTCAACTAGTACTTGAAATCCTTCACTTTAAGCTAATGTTCTTGCTAGAGAACTATGTCTGTGTCTAATAACTAAAAAATGTGTTGGCTGTGTGCTTTTATAGGTGATCCGGCGAGGGAGGTTTTTAAAGATGGATGTCAAGAGCTCATGCTCATGAACAGACATGTGAGGAGTGTTTTTGATAAGGCTGTTGCAAAGTTTAAGGTTGAGGAGGCGGTGCGTGAGAAGGCTAAAGAAGAGCTTAAGAAGCAGAGTGATCTTCTTGAGTCCATGGACATTGAAAGCAACTGATTTTATTAAAACAACATACATTTGTATTCTCTATGGAGTTAAAATCTGTTTTGATCTTAAATCGAGATTAATATATTGTCGAGTTCACATATCCACAGACGGAAAATAAACTATGATTATGCTAATCGACAAGGATGTTGCTGAGTGTCAGGCTGAATAATCGTGTTTGAAGGCTGAAGAAGAGTTTATCTTAAGAAGCAGAAGGATTAAATTGAGTCCATGGACAATTTAATCTCTATGGAGTTTAACCATACAAACATTGGTATTCTCTATGGAGTGTTACTGTTTCGATCCTAAATCCAGATTTGTCCATAAAATCTACACAGCAAAATTAACTAAGAAATGTTTGCTGTTTTCGCTAATTAGTCGTCTTCTTCTCGTAATTGACCAAAAATAAGTCGAATTCACAATCCAAAAGCGAAAAATTAGAACAGGATTCAATATAATATGAATACTTCTTGTTTGAGCAAAATAGATGTTTGAATATTGATAATCCTCTTAGCCTAAGCAGAGTACTAATGACGCAAGCGATAGTTACAGAAACTATAATAAAAACTTAGTAGAAGGCTTAAAAAGCAAAACAGCAACAGGTAGTTGAAGTTGAAGTTTTTGTGTTCTGTTTCTTCAATAAGCTTCTTCTTGCTCATACTCAGCTTCTTCATCTTCATATTCTCCTTCTTCATCAGCTGTTGCATCTTGATACTGCTGATACTCAGAGACAAGATCATTCATGTTGCTTTCAGCTTCAGTGAACTCCATTTCATCCATACCTTCACCTGTGTACCAATGCAAGAAAGCTTTCCTCCTGAACATAGCAGTGAATTGCTCGCTGACACGCCTAAACATCTCCTGAATCGATGTTGAGTTACCGATGAAAGTTGAAGCCATCTTCAAACCAGTTGGAGGAATGTCACAGACGGTTGATTTGACATTGTTGGGGATCCATTCCACAAAGTAGGAGGAGTTCTTGTTCTGTACGTTCAGCATCTGTTCATCAACCTCTTTGGTGCTCATTTTGCCACGGAACATAGCTGAAGCAGTGAGGTAACGACCGTGTCTTGGGTCAGCAGCACACATCATGTTCTTAGAATCCCACATTTGCTGGGTGAGCTCTGGCACAGTGAGGTTACGGTATTGCTGAGATCCACGAGAGGTGAGAGGAGCAAATCCCACCATGAAGAAGTGAAGACGAGGGAATGGGATCAGGTTCACAGCTAGCTTGCGAAGATCAGAGTTCAGTTGACCAGGGAACCTAAGACAGCATGTTACACCAGACATAGTTGCAGAGATCAAGTGGTTCAGATCACCAACTGCACCATTCAGCAGACAAACAAAGTATATGTGAGTAACGTTACACAGTAGATTTACTCAATACACAAAAGGGCATTAGCTAATAAAAGCAATTTGAAACATCAAGGAAGACTAATCTCACTCTGATCACATCAGCAAACCCATGTTCAAACTAAAGCATTTAACATCATATTTATGAATAACTATGTCTAACAATCTCAAAATAGAACATTCTGCTTCATACTTGTAAATAACTAAGCATCAAACAAGAATCAGAATAAAACCACAGAAACTAAATAACAATATTGAATACTGATTGAAGAAGAGTGTGATACTTACAACTTGGAGTGCTAAGCTTGAGAGTACGGAAGCAAATGTCATACAAAGCTTCATTATCAAGAACCATACATTCATCAGCGTTTTCAACAAGCTGGTGCACAGAGAGTGTTGCGTTGTATGGCTCCACAACAGTGTCAGACACCTTAGGAGATGGGAACACAGAGAAAGTCATCATCATACGGTCAGGGTACTCTTCCCTGATCTTCGATATCAACAAAGTTCCCATTCCAGAACCAGTTCCTCCTCCTAAGGAATGACACACCTGAAATCCTTTAATCCAAAACAAATACAACCATGAGCAAACGAATCAAATCCCTAATCCGTAATTACCAAATCCCAGACAGTTCAAAATCAGAAACCTAACCTAAAACAATCAAACAATAATCAAACCTAGTTTACAGATCCAGAACCCCTAAATAAGTGATACGAATTAGAATACCTTGAAGGCAGTCACAGTTCTCAGCTTCTTTGCGAACAACGTCAAGGACTGAGTCAATAAGCTCAGCACCTTCGGTGTAGTGACCTTTCGCCCAGTTATTTCCGGCACCGGATTGACCAAAGACGAAATTATCCGGTCGAAAGATCTGACCGTAGGGTCCAGATCTAACACTGTCCATGGTTCCAGGCTCCAAATCCATGAGAACGGCGCGAGGAACGTACCTTCCACAGCTTGCTTCGTTGTAGTAGACATTAATCCTCTCAAGCTGCAGATCGGAATCTCCCTGGTAACGTCCCGTCTGGTCGACGCCATGCTCGACGCAAACCACTTCCCAGAACTTGGAACCGATCTGGTTTCCACACTGACCTCCTTGGATATGAAGAATCTCACGCATCTTCGCCGCTAACGGGAAAACCCTAGAAACTGGATCTACAAAGCGAGGGAGAGAGAGATTTGGAAAAAGGTGGAAAGAAGAAGCTGAGAGGATCTTTTTTAGGGGAGAGAGAGGAAGAGAGGGTCCATTTTATAAAGAAAAGGAGGTTTTAACGGCTAATATTTGGTAATTCAAAATCGGAATATTGTTAATCGACGGTAATCAAGCTGCCACGTACATCGAGGTGGCAACGGGTGGCAAAATTCAAATATTAATGGCTCGTGAAAAAGTTTTTAATCTTTTTTTTGAATTTCGTAAATCTGTTTGTGTAGGGCCCGTTGTTTTTAATGACAGCTGGATTCGATTAAGGGAACAGTTACTAAAACGGCTCCGCACGTGCTTTGAGAGAGACAAAAGCCGTTCCAACCTGGCTACCGCACGTGAGACTTCTTATGGGCCCATTTTCAGAATGGGCTTTACTCTTGCCAAATAAATCCATCATTCTATACCGTATTGTCGTATTGACCATTGACTTAAGAACGGCATGAGCTTCAAACGGCACGCATGCCTTGTCATAACGAAACGTCGTCGTCTTGGTTTACATGTTCTTGATTGAATATGCTTATTGGATCCTGAACCGGAGCCGAACCAAAATACAGGCAATCGGAAAAGGAACAGATTCAAACTTGCTTGACGGTTAAATTGTTCATCGAAAATTTTCTTGAAGATTCGAATCGAGAAGCTGAAGATTTCAGACGAAGTGAAAGTTCGTGGAAGAAGAAGATGTCTGTGCAGGAGTACTTAGACAAGCACATGCTCTCTCGGAAAATCGAAGACGCCGTCAATGCCGCCGTTAGGGCTAAAACCTCAGATCCCGTTCTCTTCATCGTGCGTTTCCTTCGAATTAGCCAGTATCGATTTTGCTTACATCGAAGTGCAATTGTGTTTTTGCCTTAGTTGTGATTCTCAAAAAGTGAAATGCTAAGAATGATTCTGCTAGCTTTTGTTTTACTCGTTGAATTTTGATTGAAAAAGTGCAGGCTAATCATATGAAGAAAGCTGTATCATCAGTGATAACGAAGGTCAAAGCACGACAGATCCTTGATAGCAGAGGAATTCCAACAGTTGAAGTGGATCTACACACTAACAAAGGCGTTTTTCGTGCTTCTGTTCCCAGTGGTGATTCTTCTGGAACGTGAGAATTCAATTATATATTCTTATTACTCTCATTTCTGTGGTAGCTAACAAATCATTAGTTGTTCATTCCTCTATTTGTGATGGTGGATGAGTTTATTTGAAATTTGTTGATGCATGATCTTTATTTTAGTTTCACCTTTTAGAATGGTTGATATACGATTTTCTGATATGATAAGCCTGACATGAGGAGATTGGTTCACTGGTTTAAGGTATGAAGCTATTGAACTACGTGATGGGGACAAAGGAATGTATCTTGGAAACAGTGTGGCTAAAGCTGTTAAGAACATAAATGAAAAGATTTCAGAGGCGTTGATCGGTATGGATCCAAAACTTCAGGGTCAAATCGACCAAGCAATGATAGATTTGGACAAAACTGAAAAGAAGGTAGGTGGGAGCTATGTTGCCTCTTATATTTGGAAATATTAGGATTGTAACGATTTCATTGAATCTATCAAATTTTTTTAGATTTTCTGTTACTATCCTCGCGATTTATTTGATTTAGATATCTTTCAGGGTGAACTTGGGGCCAATGCTATACTTGCTGTGTCAATTGCTGCATGTAAGGCTGGAGCTGCTGAGAAAGAAGTATGAATTTTTCACAACACTTTCTCTTATCCTATGTATTTTATGCCTACTCTAGTTAGGAGATTCTGATTGAAGCTATATATCAGGTCCCTCTGTGCAAGCACCTTTCTGATCTAAGTGGCAGAGCAAACATGGTGTTACCTGTACCTGCCTTCACAGTTTTGAGTGGCGGGAAGCATGCTTCAAATAATTTTGCCATTCAGGTATTCAGCATTAAGTTTGCTATTAACATTTCTATTCAGCCTCTTTCTCATATTTCCTGTCATCTTTTAGTCTTGCTTCTCAAAGTTCTTCAAGAATGCTTTTGGTTTTCAAGTAACTTCATTTACATATGTAATTATTGTTTTCTCTTCATATATTGTTAGGAAATTATGGTTCTCCCAATTGGAGCAAGTAGATTCGAGGAGGCCCTGCAATGGGGATCTGAGACTTATCATCATTTAAAGGTCAGGTTTCAAAGATATGGCTTTATGGAAGTTACTTTTATATTTGCATCGGCAAATTCGTATATAAAGGTGAGAATGATCTATTGCTGTTTATGACAGGCTGTTATTGCAGAAAAGAATGATGGTATGGGTTGTAATGCTGGTGAAGATGGTGGCCTTGCTCCAGATATCTCAAGGTACATATATTGCCCCTATGTGATGTCTAAGCTTATTGCATCTGTTGATTGTAGTGATGTCATTAGTCAAAGTCGAGAAAACTGTGTTTTAGTTTTCTGGGGTAGTGCCTAATATCCGTTATTGCAACTGTATGCAGTCTCAAGGAAGGTTTGGAGCTTGTAAAAGAAGCTATCAACCGAACAGGGTACAATGATAAGATAAAGATAGCAATTGATGTTGCCGCCACTAATTTTTGTATAGGTAATTTTCTGCTTCCTGGGAAACTGGTTTTTATCTGGCTACTTTTAGTCATGGATAGTCTTTGTTTGGTTCTAGGCATTGTCATTCACAATTAGCTTGTGACACGAAAAAGATGTTAGATCATCAAATGTGTAACCCATCAATATCATTCTTTGCAAGTTTCAACTATATTTTACTTTTCTTGTATCTTTTTCTTACCTTGTTGAACGGTTCTTTCGTGAACAGGTACCAAGTATGATCTAGATGTCAATGCTCCAAATAAATCTGGACAAAATTTCAAGTCCGCGGATGATATGATAGACATGTACAAAGAACTTTGTGCTGGTATGCCTGTTCCCGTCTGCAGTATATATATTTGCATCTGTTTGAGTACTCTTACTGTTTTCCGATGACCTTATTCTCTGTTTGATATCTTTTTGGGTTAGAGTATCCAATTGTTTTTATAGAAGACCCTTTTGACAAAGAGGATTGGGAACACACCAAGATTTTTTCCAGCCTTGGAATATGTCAGGTCCAACTCAGTTTCCCCTGCTAAAAATGGTTAACTTAGATTGTGTGCTCACACAATCAGATCTTTACATAAAATAAACTAGGCTAACCATGCCAAAGTATATCTGATTATACAATCACTTTTCTTGTCTAAATCCTCAGTATTATACTGTTGCAGGTTGTAGGTGATGATTTGTTGATGTCAAATCCAAAACGCGTCGAGCGGGCAATTCAGGAATCTGCTTGTAATGCCCTTCTTCTCAAGGTATATCATGCATGCTGGTTTGTGTTTTTGTATTTACTATGAATTGTGTGTGCTAAAAAGTCAAAGACATTATGCATACGGTGATACAGGTGAATCAGATTGGTACAGTAACAGAAGCAATTGAAGTAGTGAGACTGGCAAGGGATGCCCAGTGGGCTGTGGTGACATCTCATAGATGTGGAGAAACAGAGGACTCTTTCATTTCTGACTTATCTGTGGGTCTTGCAACCGGTGTGATCAAAGCTGGTGCTCCTTGCAGAGGAGAACGTACTATGAAGTATAATCAGGTCTGGATCTTTTTATCAAACTAATTTCCTCAGAACCTCATATCTCAGATAATTCAATACATGTAATTAGACTCTGGAATTAAACTGCATTAGTCTTTTGGAGCTTTCAAAACCTTTTATGAGCTCATCGCTTAACCCTTATTTTAAGTTAGCTGAGTTGTGTCATGTAGTGCGGATCCTTAGCAACCTATGTGGTAAATGATTTAGTTTGGTGCAGATATGTAGATTAGTTGCTAGATAGTGTTCTCATTTTATCTTTAGCGTATTCATTGGTTTAAGTTATCTACGTAAAACTGAAAATCACAATTGAAATCTTCCTGTAGTTGCTTCGAATCGAGGAAGAGCTTGGAGATCAAGTAGTGTATGCTGGAGAAGACTGGAGGCTATCGCTGTAGACAATTGCACATGTGATATAACTGTTACATTTCTCAGTCTTACTCCAAAATCTTTGGAGCCTTTATTTCTCACGCAGACAAATTTCTGTGTCTTGAAAGTTAAATTTTGTTGTTTTTTTGCCAGTTTGAAGAACAAAAAGGAAAAAAAAGTGTTAAATAAGTTTTCCCAAATTGCAAAACTAGCCAACCTTTGTCATGATTCCATAGTCATAACATAATAATTCCACAAAACAGACGATTTCAGCAAAGAGAAAACAAACATTCTCAGTATCACTAGTCCATATGGTTCTGTAGCCACCAAAACAAACGTGTTAGGGCTTCATCTCTTCTTCTTCTTCGATCTTAGGTGCCAAATAGTATCGAATGTAACCCATCTCAGCCACCTTATACTCCACCACGACTGGTAACTCCGAGGACAAACTGATTGTCACAGTTTCTGACAATGGAGTTGCCTTTGTGAATGAATTCATGTACCTCAGTGCAAATGAAAGCGAAACAGGCTCGTTCATCTCTATCACAATTGCATCTTCAGGCTGCAAACACATACAAACATAAGGTCACTTCAACATTGTATTGGACAGAGTATAAAACAGCTTTAGATGACTTGTGGCTGTTCTTACTTTGTCGACAGTTGTATTCTGCCTGAGTACAATGTTGGCTGTCCCGATATCACCAGCTGTTGAAAACTTCACCCCTTCTTTTGTCACAGAGATCACAACTACAATCATTAACATCAAAAACCAGAATTATGTTTTGGATAAAACTCAAAACACCATTTTTGAATCATCTATAAGATCACCAGCAGAAACAATAATGCATTTACCTGTGTCGCCAATGCTACTGAGATCTTTGCATATCCTGGAAAATTCACCAGACGGCATTCTCACAATAGAATGATACTCGGCATCAGGTATTCCTAAATGCTCACTGTCGATATCCATCAGCTTCATCTCAAAATCTGCAATCTTGTCTTGCGCTGCATCATCAATACATTCAAATCATGAGATTTGACTTTCTCTAAATCAAGAAATCTTATTCACTTTCAAACTATAGTTTTCAAGAAATGAACTGAATCATTCTCATCAATCTAATACTAGTATATATCAAACGAAACCTTTAAATTAAGAACCAAGTGACCACTAGTATGAACAACAACAAAATCAAAGACTAACAAACATTAATCGAAAACTTACTGGGGCTCTCGAACATGAAGGTGACAGTGTCGCTGCCGTCATCGGCCTTGATAGTGATGATGTCATCATTCCCAGCACATTTCAACATCTTAGACATGTTACCAAGATTCATCCCCATGGAGAGGTTCTTATCGCACCTGTAGTGCTCAAAACCTTCGGATCTCAGAAGAAGAGACACCAGCGCCACGTGGCTCGAATCCATAGCCTGAAGCGAGAAACCTGTACTTGAACAGTCGAAGTTCGCATCGTTCACCAGATCCTTGACTGCTTCTAGAACCTTCTTCAGTAGAGAGCCTTGAACTAATCGAAGCTCCAACATCTTTTCTCGTCTGGGAATCGAAGCTCGGGGTTCGAATTGATCGGTTAGGGTTTTAGGATTCTTGAAATTTCTCGGAGGTGCTGGAAATGTCGCGGGAATCGATATTAGAAGGCGAGATTTTGTGGCGGTATTTTGTCATTTTAGGGTATTTTGTTCCCGCCTATGGATTTAGTGGCTGACGACGAATAATCACCTGTGTGAGCCTGTATCGTTATTTCGGTACACCACCACTTAAGCCTTCAGTTAATGGGTTTTAACTGGGCCACATAAACATTCGGCCCCAATTCTGCCTGTAAAAATTGCAGGGAAAATATTTCATAAAAAACGACCAAATTGTTTTTATTTGTTCGAAGGATCGGTTGATACCGGTTTATTGCGGTTTAAATTGATCTAGATTCAGTATCTTTCTTTTTTTCTTGGTGTATAAAGACATTTTGAACGACCTGTTAAAAAATGGATTCTTCTTCTCAAAACTTGATTCTAGAATTTGCATACTGGCTCAAACTTCGAATTGGTTTTTTAATCAGTTAATTTTGAATTGAATTGGATTAAGTCGGTTTAATCCAATAAAAATAGAATTGAATACTACGAGACCAAAAACAAAAACAAAAAAAAAATATATTTTTGACGATATTAATATCCCCGAGAAAACAAAACGAAAGCAAATCTGCACTTTGCCTTAGATATTCCCGGGTCACCTTCGTGTTCGAGACTGAAAAAATCCAGAAATCAAGAGGAAGAAAAGAGAACTAGGAAATGGCACATAGAATACTGAGAGATCACGAGGCTGATGGATGGGAACGCTCTGATTTCCCAATCATTTGCGAGTCTTGTCTCGGTGACAATCCTTACGTTCGAATGGTAAAATCCTTCGCTTCCTTATCCCTCGAACAAGTTCTGATTTTTTCTTTTTTGTTTGTTTTGTGTTTAGCAATTCGTGAATCTTCATTAAGATATCCTTTCTTTATCCATTTTCGTGCTCATTTAGTCATTTGAATTAATGTTTCTGAGTGTTTGGAGCTGTAAATTTAGTGGTTTTAGGGTTTATGCGATATTGAGTACAAGTCTTAACCTTTACTTTACCTCCAAATTCATAGACTTTTAGTTCGAATTGATATCTTTGGTTCATCGCTTGCGTCTGTAAATAATGTTAAAAGATCTCAAATTTGCTTTTAGAGAATGTAATTTATTGATTACTCTTTGATTGATGTTATTGTGGTTCTTTTGTATGCAGACAAAGGCTGATTATGATAAGGAGTGTAAGATCTGTACCCGACCATTCACGGTTTTCAGGTGGCGACCTGGCCGAGATGCTAGATACAAGAAAACCGAAGTTTGTCAGACATGTTGCAAGCTGAAGAATGTGTGCCAAGTCTGTCTTTTGGATCTTGAGTATGGTCTTCCAGTTCAGGTTAGAGACACGGCGCTCAACATTAGTACTCATGATTCTATCCCAAAAAGCGATGTGAACCGGGAGTTTTTTGCTGAAGAGCATGATCGCAAGGTATGGTGACTCTATCTATATCCGAGCTTCAATCTAACAGTTATGTTGACAGACGTGATTATTGTATTCAAATGATGTTGCTTTCTTATGCAAACAAGAGCTGGACTAGATTATGAATCTTCTTTTGGGAAAATGCGACCTAATGATACCATTCTTAAGCTTCAAAGAACAACGCCGTACTACAAAAGGAACAGAGCACATATTTGTAGTTTCTACATTAGGGGAGAGTGTACAAGAGGTGCCGAGTGTCCTTACCGGCACGAGATGCCTGAAACAGGAGAGCTGTCCCAGCAGAACATAAAAGACCGTTACTATGGGTAAGCAGCTAACTACTGTCTTTCATTTCATTCTATTATGTTTAAGTATGATAACATTGAGCTACCCCCTCAATTTCTTGCTTTGGTATATTATGAAAGAGATGGAAATTGTATCAGTTTGTGTGCCTAAATTTGCTAAATTGCAACTCATATTGGTGACGTTGGAACTGTTTTCTTATCTTATTCTACACATTTTGCAGTGTAAACGATCCTGTAGCATTGAAGTTACTAGGCAAGGCTGGTGAGATGGGCACTCTGGAATCTCCAGAGGATGAAAGCATCAAAACACTTTATGTTGGTGGGCTTAACTCGAGAGTCCTTGAGCAAGACATACGAGATCAATTCTATGCCTATGGAGAAATCGAATCCATCAGAATCTTGGCTGAGAAAGCATGTGCGTTTGTCACATACACAACCCGAGAAGGAGCAGAGAAGGCTGCAGAAGAGCTCAGTAACAGGCTAGTTGTCAATGGTCAGAGACTAAAACTCACATGGGGAAGACCTCAGGTTCCCAAACCTGATCAAGATGGTTCCAACCAACAGGGCAGTGTGGCTCACAGTGGTTTACTACCTCGAGCAGTTATATCTCAGCAGCATAATCAACCTCCACCAATGCAGCAGTACTATATGCACCCACCATCACCACAACCTCCTCATCAAGACAGACCCTTTTACCCATCAATGGACCCTCAGAGAATGGGTGCAGTCATTTCGTCCCAAGACAGCGGTTCAAGCACCAGTGACAACAGAGGAGCTGCTTCATCTTCTTACCCGAGGCCACCACATGGCCATTATTCGCACCAGCCATACCCACCACCACCATATGGAGGATATATGCAACCACCTTACCAGCAGTATCCTCCTCACCACCATGGCCCACCACAAGCTGCTCATCCTTATCCACAACAACTAGGTCCTGGTTCAAGGCCTAATCCTCCTCCAAGCTCAGTCTCTGCTCCACCACCTGACTCTGTGTCTGGACCACCTTCAGGATCCTCTCAGCAATCTTCTGATGCTGCTGTCACTTAAAATGTACTGCCAATTTCTGACTATATCTGTGTTCTGAATTTTTGCTTCTGCTATTCAATTAGTTCCCAATGTATCAGCAAATTGTTTGTTAAATTTTATGATGGAAGTAAGAGAAGAGAATTGTTACAGTTCTTGCTGACTGTATAATTTTGATAACTCAACATCTACATTAAATAGCCAAGCTAAAAAAACCATTGACAACCATTTCACTTGACACTTCTTCTAATTCCTCCCCAAATCACAGCTAAACATCGTCATCATCAGAACTCACTGTTATTACTGAATGGTAGTTTGGTTTTACATCTTTGTAAACTATCTACAAAGGGTCTTTAGATTCACAACCAGAAAGGAGAAAACGACCTAACAGATCCAAAACCAAATTTACCTAACCATAACCATATTATTGAAAACAGACATAACAGTGAAACATTTTACGATCAGTGTTATAATACCAAAAGAAAGATTCAACTCAGAGCTTACTAGCTTGTCTACCAAACAAAGAATGTCGACCTTCTGCTATAATCTCTCCGGTCATCTTGTTTCTCACTACAACGATTGTTCCTTTATAACCTCCTTTCACTCCCAACACTCTCGACGTTATCTCCAATTCCTCCTGTAAACATTTCAAAATCATCCCTTTCTATGACTTTTCAGCAAATCATACGAAACTAAAGATGGAGAAATCTGAGTAGACTTACACCAAGCTTAGCTGTTGAAAGGAATGCAATGGACATGTCCACTGAAACATTCATAGGTAAACCTTCAACATGTACAACAGCTCCACCAACCTCATCCACAAGATTTGCAATCGCTCCATTTGCTAGATTCCCGTCTCTGTCCTGCCATAGTCAAACCTTAAAAGAGATCAGTACCGTCTCTAAAGAAAAAAACAACAAAATCAAGTCCAAGCTACTATATTTTATTCTCAATGAGATATCTTCTTGATTCTGCTCAAGTTTCCAAGAACCACTTTAAAACAAAAATCACACAAATGGCTCAGCAGAGAAGAAATAAACCAAGTCGGATCATACTAATCACCGATTCTCATCTTCAAAAATCTCAAAACTATACCAAGATCTTTCACAATCCCATTAAACCTCAAATTATCTATTTCCAAATCCTTATCACGCTACTTCTATATACTAATCTGAGTTTCTGATCGACTCTGCTCTTCCAAATTCAAATTGTACCAAGACCTAATCACCAGGTTGAATCTACAGTCATCGCAAGTCAAGGATTGAAGAAGACGAACCGTCAAACGAAGAGGAACCTTGAAAGAGCAGGAAACGAAACCCGGGTCAACTCGGTTGACTCGGATTCCTCTGAGGCTAAAATCCTCGTAGAAGCTTCTTCCTTTCACTAATCCTTCCACTCGCAGTTCCTCTGCGTCGTCAACCTCATCTCTCAGTTGCAAATAATCGCGAATTTTCTCCATCATCGTCTTCGTCATTCTTCGACTTCCTCCAAATTGCGAAGTTTTTTCTTTTTTTTTATAAGTAGACAAATTATTTATGCATAAGCCTTCCGGTTGAGGTAGAGGCTTCTATTTTCAATTTATAATTTACATTTTACAATTCTAAATTTTCTTGACTAAATGAAATTATTCCGTATAAAATTTGAAAATCATTTACTAATGTCTTAAAAAGTTATAAATTAGAACTTTTAATTCATCATGCATAATATTTTTTTTATTCTAACTTAAATGGAAGTTGAGTTTATAGTAAAGACAAAATCATCTTTGTAATTTTTATATTTCTACAAGGCAAATGAAAATATAAAGCTGAAGAAAAATCAAACATGTTTAAGAGGACCCTCCTCAGTTGCCGTGGGCTCTAAGGAAATCAAAACACACTCAATAAAACCTATACAAATTTCTCACTATACTTTTGTATAAAACATACATTTTATGATACAACACAAACATAAAGTTTCTACCTACACCAAAATCTTATCATTTCATTTCTCCATTTTTTGTACTCATATTAGCACCTGTAAAAGTGAGTCTCTGCAGCTATATTGGTGCTTAATCCTATAAACCAAGATGGCTTGGTTCTCTTCGTTGACTTTCTTTAAATGCGGTGAATTCTCTGCATCAAAAATGGAGAACAAAGGAAGCGAATCAGATTGTGTTCCTAGTAACAGTACGAACCAAAGCGTTAATAAGAGTGTCCTATGGAGTATCAAAAGAAAACTATTTGGATTCATCTCAATCTTAGTATGAGTTTACCATTTCATCAATTAACTCCATCGGTTTGATTGTTTCTGAGTTCTTCAGCTAATGTATCGATGGGTCGTCTATGATGTTCTTCAGATGTAGACTCATCATTGAATGTTACTTCAGATCCCTGAAGTTTCAAGTTTATTGTTCAGCAAAACAAGAATTTGGACTTCTAGTTAAGTAAACTGATACAATTCATCAGACTTATTTCAGAAAGAAGAAGGGGCCACATCAGAATGAGATTGATGACGTGGACTGTATTCAAGAACGAGGAAAGACTCGGGACATTTAGCTTGGGGAAAGGAATGTTAGAGTTGACCAGAGTTGAATAGGGTTGATGAGAGTTGAATAAGTCTTCAAGGTGGAAGAAGTCTCCGATGAGGAAAGACTCGGGATTAGAAAGAGGCTCTGCTTTTATGATTGGGGTTTGAAATAAGAAGAGACGTTTTGTCTCTTAGGGTTTTTTCATGTAAGACGTTTCCAAGCGATGTGCTTGAAGAGGGGATCGATGTTATCTTCCTTGTAATCATTTTCGTTCAACTCTGTAAACGTTTCCTTCTCTGTTTTGTTGGTTATCACCTTGATAATCTACAGGTCTATTCTAATTGCATATTGAGGTTTCTACAGATATCTAAAATCTATCATAAACACAGAGCAATATAACTTTAGACAGGGAAAACTGCATACCTCTTGAATTGTTCCCGTGGCATCCGAACAAACGTTTTCTACTATAGCTTCCTTAGTTGGCTCAGAATGTTCCTGCAATAGAGAATACAAATCCACGCGTAAAAAAAAGTAGATGTGTGTGCTTTGTATACAGAAAATTGGAACTTACATCTAATTGATTATGAGATGATTCTGCAGGTATCTCCACATTTCTCATCTGACCATCCGATGTATGATCTAGATCCTCAGAATCATTCTGGTCTAGGTGTAACATATCTGGTAACACTGATCTTGGAGAAGTAGCAGATTCTTCAGAGTTTCCATGAAGATTTACATCAGAAGCTTCAGCTTCCGCGAGTTGTTGCATTTCTTCTCCACCATTTCTCTCACAAGGTTCTTCAGATTCTTGATCAGTCCTCTCAGATGGTTCAGGCTCATCAGAGTCATAACTTATCTTTATCTCATCAGCTGAGTTCTCGGGAAGTTCCTTTAACTCCTGGCCAAAAGTTATAAATATTATGTTCAGTGTTTTAGCATTTTAAGAAAAAAACTTCAGCCATTTCCATTAAACTGACCTCTGCTCTTTTGGAGAAAACTTCATCAGGTTGAGGAACCATAGGCTCCAATTTTATTGCTTCTTCAATTTCTGGAGAAGCTAAAGAACTTGTTTCATTTAGATCTTGATCATCTTTCTCCACAGGTAACATTTCAGATCCCCCACCAGTAAAACTCATTTCCTTTCCAATCTCTGATTCATAAACAAACAATGATCTCTCTTCATCATCAGAGTCATTCCCATCAACTGAAGTAGGAGGTGATCCGAGTTCAGAAACCTCAACTTGAAGATCAGAGTCAACGGAATGTGACACCATATGACATTTTCTTGTGCTGTAACCAAAATGCTCCATGTATCTTTGCCTTGCGGTTGCTAGTGAACTCGAACG
>CM051376.1:3569675-3594675 GCA_028015245.1 Cardamine occulta | reverse complement strand
AATACTTCGAGGTACTAAACCCGCAAGAGAGTTTCCAACACTATCATTTCGTTTGCAGAAAGTTCCAGAAGCATCTGATTGGTCTGAGACATTGAAATCTTTCTCTCTTTCTCGCGGAGAAAGGGTTGCGTTCGAGTCACTATCATCGTTTCTGATGGAATCTGTCTCTATCCGTACTTCCCCTGCCTCCATATCATTTCCTGTTCCTCTTGTAAGATCTCTTTCTTTCATTAGAGGTAGTTGATCACTGCTACCTAAATCAACAAGAAAACTCACTAAGAAATACATAATTCCAAATCATAATCTTGTTCAATACAATAACAAAACTAGTAAAAGGTCATAGGAAAGGAGATCTACTCCTTCTGTTTCAGTTCAAATCTAAACATCAATGGAAGAAGATTAATTGAAAGAGAGAAAGAGCATATACCTTGCAGCAGACTAGGCCTACCATCACTTTCATTTCTCCAAGAAGAAGCCAATTTAGAATCTTTTTGAAACTCTGATGGAAAAACTCTGTGATGGAAGCTCTCATGGCGGCAATAGAAGATATCTTTCGGGTTAGCCTCAGCAAACTCTTGCTGAAAACTATCTCCTGTCAGGTTTGGCTTCTCTTCCAATGGATCATAAGGAAGATCAAATGGGTTTCTTCTTGGTAGTAAAACAGAAGGTGCAGAGCCTGGCATGAGAAGACCATTGATTTCATAGTCTTCTTTATTATCCAAACCATAATAGTTTCGACCAATACAAATCCTAGGAACTTCCATATCCATAAGGCTTCTCTCAGCTGCAAGTAGAAACAATCTCCTTGATCGTCTTCTAAGAATCAAATTCTCTAGCCTCTTGTTTCGTTCGATCTCAGATGTCCCAAGATCCATTAAATTCTTTTGATCATCCTCTGTCCACGCTACTGCGACTTGACTTTCTTTTACTTCGTCCTCTTCTTCCTCTTCTTCTTCTTCTGATGATGATGATGATGATGAACATTCTACTTCAGTTTCACCACCATCATCAACACCAACACTTGTTAGCCTCTCCAATGGATCTAAGACAACAACATCATCTCCATTGTTGTCTAGGTCAGAGTCAAATAAGCTTTCTTCTGTTACAAACAATGTCCTATCTCTCTTGAATTTCTCCAGATCCGAAGTGATCATCTCCGGTAATTCCCCATAGAGAGTTGTCAAAATAACCTTACCTCTCTCATCTTCACTAGCCTGAGACGAATCCCAATCTTTCCCAACCTCTTCAACTTTTCTTCTGGCATTTCGTCGAACACTTCGTTGGTGTTTTAACTCAGCCTTCTCTATTCTTCCTGAAACAGATCCCTCTGATAACACACGATCCGTTCTCTTAACCTCCATCGATAAATCATCAATCTTTGAATCATGATTCAAGAGATAAAACGAAGCACAAGCTATCAACGGAGAAGAACAGAGCATGAAATAGAAAACCCAAGGAAGGAAAATGTACAAGATGATCATAAACGCAGAAACACCAGAAACAACTGGGTATCTCTTAACGTATCTGCAAATTGTATTCGTTGAGAATCTAAGAACTTTCCAAACGATAAAGCAGACATCTTTAGCATCAATTCCCATTGTTGTCTTCTTCTTCTTCTTCTAGTGATCAAACAACCCTGAAACTTTGAATCATTATAAGTCCTTGAAACAAAAATAAGCCAAACAATTGAAAATGGAAAAAATCAAAATTTGATGAAGAAGAAGCGAAAAGGCGATGAAGAAGAGAGGTCAAGCTTACCTTTGAAACGATAACCAGTCAAAATGTTTTGGAGGGGTTTTTGGCAGATTTAGAAATTTCCATTCTTTTTCTTAAATACTTTGTCGATGTGGTAGGGAAGGCCATGATTTATGTACGGATCGTGCGGGGAACACAAAACGAGGGTAGTTAGTTGTATACATGTTTTATTCCGACACTTTTGAATTTTGATCACTATTTCATTAAAATTGCAGATCAACCCCGTTATTTCTCAGTTTTTGCAATCATTACTCCGCTTTTTTTAATATTGGGCTTTTCACATTTAAGCCCACCGGCAAGACCCATGACTATTTCTACACGAATTAATTATGAATAGTTTTTTTTTGTCGGTGAATAGTTGATATACATAATACATCATCTCTTTGTAAACACAGTTGGATAATAGTATTAGTTAATTTAATTTTAAATAAACAAGTACAAATGCGTCAATGGTTGTTTAACTTGTAAGATTATCTTTCTATTCGAGAAGAATTCTTATCTTCGAAGATAATATTTTATAATTTATACTTCATTTTGGGGATTTTCTAATTTTTCTAGATATGATACGATGGAATATTAATTCGTGGGTTCTTTGAAATTGAAACATTATCAACTGTATTTGATTTTAGTAAACTGGTAATTAACTAATTATTAATGATTTACGTCCAAAGAAATATTGATATTTGAATATATGGACAAAACAAAATATCAAAGTCGCTTTCAGAGTGAGTAATCAATTTGTATCGTTTGTCAATCATATTTTTGCCAACATTTATAGCATAGTAAGAGCATCATTATTGCAAGAACCCAAATGGAGTTCTTAGAAATTTGTTTATTATTATTTTATTTTGATCGAGAAAGAGAGGTTCTTAAAATTAAAAAACTGTATCTAAAAACTCTTAAATAAGAACCGGTTCTTAACAAGAGTTTCTTAACGCACAATTACCAATAGATTTTTAATTATCATTGCCTTATATATTTGTTTTAGTGGGCATCCTAGTTTAACACACTCTCCTCCTCACGTATCTCATCTTAGAATTGCTGATCAAAGGACAATGCAATCAAATTATCAACAAAATATCTGAGAACGGGACACGTCAGCAAAACCTTCACTTTTTGGGTGCATCGTCCGTGACAATAATCAAAGGATCCAGGAGGTTCGTTCCTTTTTAAAGATCCCCAGTTATTCATCTCTTACTTCTATCACTCGTAAGTGACTCAGTGTGCTTTTTTTTTCTTTTTCTTTTGGTACTAACTCAGTGTGCTTCAAACGAGCCATCCTCTTCCAGGTTTGATTCCTTCTTCTCCACGAATCATTTCTATGCAGTAATCAGATCTATGTTGTTCTCATGCTCGTGAATTTTTTTTTTTTCTGTTTAAAATCCATGGATCGTATATCGTTCGTATGATACTAGCAATTTTGTGTATCTTCTTCAGCTATGGCTTCAGTACAGAGTACTTTGATGTCAGTCGTATGCAACAACAAAACTCACTCTGCTTGGCCTAAGCTTCCAAACTCGTCTTTGTTACCTGGATTCGATGTGGCTGCTACTACTCGATTCAAGAAGGAAACTACAAGCACACGAGCCACTTTGACATTTGATCCACCAACGACTAATTCTGAGAGACCTAAACAGAGAAAACACACCATTGATCCTTCTTCTCCTGATTTTCAACCAATCCCTTCTTTTGAAGAATGCTTTCCTAAGAGCACTAAAGAACACAAGTAATTACTTCACTCAGTTCATATTTTTCTTAGTTTTCTACTGTAAGAGTTGAGAAATCACTGGTTTTGTTTGGTTGTGATTGTTTTCAGGGAAGTTGTTCATGAAGAATCTGGTCATGTGCTTAAAGTTCCCTTTAGACGTGTTCATTTGTCTGGTGGTGAGCCAGCTTTTGATAATTATGACACTAGTGGTCCTCAGAATGTTAACCCACACACTGGTATGTGATTTGAGCTTGTGTTTATGTAAACCATTCATCTTTCTCTTACTATCTATGTGTAAAAAATGAAACTTTCCAAACAGGGCTTGCTAAGCTAAGGAAGGAGTGGATTGATCGCCGAGAGAAGCTAGGAACACCAAGATACACTCAAATGTATTACGCTAAGCAAGGAATCATAACTGAGGAAATGCTCTATTGTGCTGCTAGGGAGAAACTAGACCCTGAGTTTGTGAGATCCGAAGTTGCACGAGGGAGAGCGATTATCCCTTCCAACAAGAAGCATTTGGAGCTGGAACCGATGATTGTTGGTAGAAAGTTCTTGGTTAAGGTGAATGCGAATATTGGGAATTCAGCTGTTGCAAGCTCTATTGAAGAGGAAGTCTACAAGGTTCAATGGGCAACAATGTGGGGAGCTGATACAATCATGGATCTTTCAACTGGTCGTCACATTCACGAGACACGTGAGTGGATCCTAAGGAACTCAGCTGTGCCTGTTGGTACCGTGCCTATTTATCAAGCACTTGAGAAAGTGAATGGAATTGCTGAGAATCTTAGCTGGGAAGTTTTCAGAGAGACTCTGATTGAACAAGCTGAGCAAGGTGTTGACTATTTCACAATCCATGCTGGAGTTTTGCTGCGTTACATTCCCTTAACAGCCAAGCGTATGACTGGGATCGTTTCGCGTGGAGGGTCCATTCATGCTAAATGGTGCTTAGCTTACCACAAGGAGAATTTTGCTTACGAGCACTGGGATGATATTCTGGACATCTGTAACCAGTATGATGTGGCTCTTTCAATTGGGGATGGTCTGAGACCTGGTTCGATTTATGATGCTAATGACACTGCTCAGTTTGCAGAGCTTCTTACTCAAGGTGAACTAACTCGCCGAGCATGGGAAAAGGATGTTCAGGTATACTACAACTACTTATCTAACTCACTTATCTTCATCCAGTTTGTATTTGCATACATATTCTCAATACTGGTTGTTTTTTTGTCAGGTGATGAATGAAGGGCCTGGGCATGTCCCAATGCACAAGATTCCAGAGAATATGCAGAAGCAGTTGGAATGGTGTAACGAGGCACCATTCTACACTCTTGGTCCTTTGACTACTGATATTGCTCCTGGATATGATCACATTACTTCTGCCATTGGTGCTGCTAATATTGGAGCCTTGGGCACAGCTCTTCTTTGCTATGTAACACCAAAAGAGCATCTCGGGTTACCAAACAGGGATGATGTGAAGGCCGGGGTTATAGCGTACAAGATTGCCGCTCATGCAGCTGATCTAGCCAAACAGCATCCACATGCCCAGGCATGGGATGATGCGCTGAGCAAAGCGCGGTTTGAGTTTAGATGGATGGACCAATTTGCTCTGTCCTTGGACCCCATGACTGCTATGTCTTTCCATGATGAAACTCTTCCAGCTGATGGAGCCAAGGTTGCACACTTTTGCTCCATGTGTGGACCTAAGTTTTGCTCTATGAAGATAACAGAAGACATCCGAAAGTATGCAGAGGAGAATGGTTATGGTAGTGCTGAAGAAGCCATCAGACAAGGAATGGATGCTATGAGTGAAGAGTTCAACATTGCAAAGAAAACCATTAGCGGAGAACAGCACGGTGAAGTAGGCGGAGAAATCTACTTACCAGAGAGCTATGTCAAGGCTGCTCATAAATAAAAGGTCAGTATTGTGCTTAGCCGTGCTCGCTCAACAAACATTTTAGTTACCGCTTGCTAGTTTACAAACAATCAGGTTCATAAATCTTCTCTTAAGATTATTTCTGCTGCTTCCTCAGGGAAAGAGTTGAAACAAGACCTCGCTTACCCAAGTCTTGGTGCCTGTTGGACTATACCTGGATAAGGCACAAAATGTCGGTAAGCTTAGTAGTGTCTCTATGTCTTGTCAACTTTAGAACTATCTATGTTTCTGTCTGTTTCTTTGAGTCAGAGTCAGTAATAAAGACAAGATAAGTTGATGTTTTCAATCATTTATGTGATTTGGCTGGTGAATTGACATGCAAAAGCACCAGGGGTGCTTGAACCAGGATAGCCTGCGAAAAGGCGGGCTATCCAGGACCAGGCTGAGAAAGTCCCTTTGAACCTGAACAGGGTAATGCCTGCGCAGGGAGTGTGCAGTTTCTTTTTCTTTTCTGTAGCTTTCTAAAGGAGAAGAAGCTACTGTTGCCGCTCTCTCGAGTCTCAGGCCCACAGTTTCCAACAGTTTAATTCTTATGAGCTAAGAGATTCAGCTTCATTGACTTACATCCATAGAAAAAAGTCTTAAGTAACTAACTGATGCACTATAAGTCAACTAAAGTAATGAATGGTTCAATCAAAAGTTCTTTCAGATTGATAAAAAAAGCTTACGCAACTTTGGGGGCATAAGCTAAATCAAATCTGCTCTGTTAATTTGTTTCTCAACTACACAAATCGGATTTAGAACTTATGATCATGTTTTCTTCCTATACTCCTTTGTTTACTTGCTAAAAAGAAATTTGAGTTGATCATTTGATCGCTTTGAGTATTGGGCAAAGAAATGTAGTGTAGAGAAGAGACCTTTATGAAACTACATTGACGCAGACAACATAAAATAAATGCATCTTTGTCATTTTATGACATACCGCAGAAAAGACGAATGGCATCGACCAGAACAAGCAGATGTGTAGTAAGTAAAGCTCAATCAGATTCCACTGTGGTTCTCATTGTTCAGCTTTCATAAACACAGATGTGAAAACGTTTCCGTATCAATAAAAGATTATGTATTTATGTTATGTTGGAGAACATTTTGGTTTTGATATCAATAAAAGAGGCACCCCTCAAGGAGATATTCAAGTGTGAGTTTTTATCCATTTTGTTCAATTTTTTTGGAGGGCGAGCAATATTAGTTTCTACTTAGAGTCGCTCTCAATGTGTAAAAACGAATGTATCTTATATGAATTCTGAATTTGTGATCAGCTTTGGAAATTGTTAACTTTGCTTCATTTCAGGCCTGAATCATTGGGTATTGTCTTCTTGATCGTGGCGATAATATTTCAGTATTTTGATTTCACTGAAGATTCGATTGTAAGTGTGTATTGTCCTCAGCTTGATCATTATTCTCTTTCAGCTAAATCTCCTTATCAATGTTTCTGAATCTGGCTGATGACTCTGTGCAGTGGCTTGTCGAGTATAATGCAGCACTAGCATCTATTTGCTTCATGATTTTGCTTGGATTTGTAGATGATGTCCTTGATGTGCCTTGGAGAGTGTATGTTCAAATTTTCTATCCATTTTTTTTTGATGATATCCACCCACACGCTTCATTTTTGGTTTACATGTTCTCTCCTGCAATTTAAACAACAGGAAACTTGTCCTGCCATCTTTCGCTACCCTTCCACTGCTGATGGCTTATGCTGGACTTACAACTATTGTTATACCGAAACCTCTAGTTACTTATATTGGCTTGGAAGTGCTTGATCTAGGTACTGATTCTTCTACATGTTACCGTTTTATACTCATTTGTTCACATTTACTTCCATAGTTGTATTTTTGGAGAAGGTACATGATTATGATTAGCTCAATAGATGTTTCACTGTGGCAGGACGGATATGTAAATTATATATGGGGCTACTGGCCGTCTTTTGCACCAATTCTATTAACATTCACGCTGGTCTGAATGGCCTTGAAATCGGTCAAACAGTTGTTATTGCTGCTGCTGTAAGTCCTATGATTCTCTGAATTGTTCTCTTTTTGTTCCTTTCTGGGTTGAGAAATGATGCATCCCAGTTACTTGTAGATCCTGATACACAACGTTATGCAAATTGGAGCATCTGTTGATCCCGAGTATCACCAAGCTCATGCCTTCTCGATATATCTTACTCAACCGCTGATGGCAACATCCCTGGCAATGCTTGCTTACAATTGGTAAAATCCTTCAGTTTCTCTTTTAGACTTAATATTTTCTAGAAGTTGAAGTAATACTTTCTCTGACCAGTTCTCGCCATCTTCTGTTGTTAGGTATCCTTCTTCAGTTTTTGTTGGAGACACTTACACAGTCTTTGCTGGAATGACTATGGCAGTTGTTGGCATTCTGGGTCACTTCAGGTACACTTTCTGAGGCATTTCACTATAACATGGAAACTATCAAACTCTATAGCCTTCTAATGAACATATCATAGTAAATATTTTTCCTTTTAGTTTCTTATACTCTATGCTCAGATTCGTCATTCGCATCATATATCCAGCTAGTGTGTATGACCCTGCAACTGATTCCCATACCATCTTTTCTCTTATGAAATTTTGCTTTTGCAGTGAAACCCTCCTCATCTTCTTTCTTCCTCAAGTTCTGAACTTTCTATTGTCGCTTCCTCAGGTTCATATCTAATCACACTCTTCTTCGGCATACTTATAAGCTTGTGAACTCATGTTTCAACTATCTAACATACTATATATAACTTTTCAGCTTGCTGGCATTGTAAAATGTCCGCGCCATCGTCTCCCGAGGTAACCACCTTTATGTTCTTACCTTTTGTAGATTGATTAAAAAACATAAACATCACTCATTTTGTCTTTTGGAATATCCAGGTTTGATACCACTACCGGATTACTGACTGGAACAAAAGATGGGACACTCGTCAATGTTTACTTGAGGTTATTTGGTCCTAAATCAGAGAAGTCTCTTTGCATCCATCTTCTCGTTTTTCAGGTAGTTCTCAAATACATGTTTATTATCAATTTTGTATCATGAGAATAATCGCTATTGGTTTTGTGATACTCTGTTTTGTTTCTACTACAGGCTCTAGCTTGCGCCTTCTGTTTCATACTTCAGCACTTTCTTGCTGGTTTGTACAAATAAATCTGCAACCTGAAGAATCTATAGATCCATCCTCTCTCTGTTCTTCAAACAAGTCACAAATCCAGAACATTACTTTAGCTCCTTGTATAATATAATATAGCATTGTAATTTTTGGCAGATGTGTAGTAAGTAAAGCTCAATCAGCAACACTCATGAAAATGTTCCACTGTGGTTCTCATTGTTCAGCTTTCATAAACACAGATGTGAAAACGTTTCCGTATCAATAAAAGATTATGTATTTATGTTATATTGGAGTAGAACATGTAACTACATAAGTAAAACGAACATACCAAATACAAAAAAAAAACCTTTTGGAGCCATTGTAGTTTGATATGATACTGATTGGATCACCTCGAGCAGCTAAGAACCTCATCTTTGATCATACATCAATCCAGGGATTGAAGTTTATAGGTGATTGGTAAACACTAAACAGACGTAGAGAGATAGAGACGGCACACTGTTTCCTTTAGGGAATCCTGGACGCTATGATGTTCTTTCGTGGGCTTGTAACTAGTGAAGAAAAAACAGCACGTATGTTATGTCTAAAATATCAAAACGGCTCACAGTTTGATAGTCGACCTGCCTGATCGTCTTCATCCGAAATTGAAAAGATGAGCCTTGCCGTGTCGGTTGCTTTCTTCTTCTCAATCTAAAACCTAATTTCTTCACCGGAAGATGGCGAATTTCGAATCTCAGATCTATCACGAGCGACAACGATTACAATTCTGCCTCTTGCACTCCCTCAACAATCTATTTCAGGTGATCCATCTTTTGTTTCAATTTCAAAATTTCGATGCCCAGAAAATCAACGATTGAGAGTTTTGCTATTGCTCTCGCTTGAATTAGGATAAAGACGCATTCACGCGGGAAAGCTTGAACTCAATCGCAGAGAAGCTCGTGGACGATGATCCAAATAAAGAAGAAACATGGACACCTCTCTCTTTACTCCTAAAGCCTCACCACAATACACTCACTGGTAACTACGACGTAAACGTGATGATTACAGCTCTTGAAGGAAAAGGCAAGAGTGTTGTTTGGCATGATAAGCGTAGTGGAGCTTCTTTAGTTGATCTTGATGCAGATACTTTAATGGGTATTGTGTTGAATGTTCCTGTTAAGCGATATGGTGGACTTTGGAGAAGTAGACATTGGGTTGTGATTAGAAAAATCAATGGATTTTGGTATAATTTGGATAGTGATCTTGTTGTGCCACTGCCGTTTAAAGACGAAGATGAAGTTAGAGGGTTCTTGGATCAAAATCTAAGTTCAGGTGGAGAGGTTTTGTTTGTGAACAATGCTTAAAATTCAGCAACGTGAGTTACTTCTCTCTGTGTGTTACTGAATACACATCAAATGTGAACAATGTTGTAGTTTAAATTCCAATGATAATGTTAGAGAATGTTCAGTGAACTTGCTCCACTTGTGAGTCATTGGAACTAATGACCTTCATGCTAAATCTTTGCACTTTCTACTCTAAGACTTGATGGAGTAGTTTTTTGTATTCCTTATCGCGCTTTTGGCATTTTGAAATCTGCCATATATATGTCAGTCACTTTCCATTAGCAGTATCTAACCACTGACTATTCAATCATTCGTTGATAATATTGTTCTGATCTCAGTGGAGTGTTTTCACATGTTATCATCTTTTTGCTGATATTCTTGTGCCCATCATTGACATTTGTTCTCATTCTCTCTTCTTTTTTCTCCCTTTTTATTTGTGTAGCCTCAAGTCTCAAGTAAGGTATCTGCAATCTATAAAGGTTAGTTTTATCTCGGCCTCTCCAAGAGTCAAAAGAATTTGTTCACATTTATTTTTTGAGTGATCATCAAAATGGAACCATACCGAAAGGTTGCTTCATAGAAAGAACCTTTTAATTGGCTTAAACAAATGGTTTTATTCCCTCTGTGGACCATCTTATACTTACTTTCCACAATGTAAATGTAGAAAAACTAAGCAAAGCCTTCTTCTTTTGCTCTTGGCCAGCTTAGTTTTCCAAATTTCTGCGCTTTAGTTTTTGATATCGTTATATATGTTAGTTATTACAATTCTTTTGACATAAAAAGTATCTAAAATAAATTCGAAATAGAACCCACCTACTCTTTTTTTGTATATGCTTTTAATATCTACAGTAATCATGGCTTTAATAGTAATCAAGTCATTATTGATACATTATTAATAATCATGGCTTCTCTGATTTCTCTACGTGAACTCTATCAGCAACTGTTTTAGCATCAATCCCTGTATATATAAAACCCCTTGCTCACCTCAAGTTTGTTCTCATAAACTACTCTCACTCTCTCTTAATATGTCAGCTACAGGAACAAAACAGTTCAATGCAAACACTAGACCAGTTACTTCTGGTAAGCAATCCTCAGTCAAGGGACAATATGGTAAGAATCCGGGATGCACAACGAGCTGTGGCTTTAGGCTACCGAGGAAAACAGAAGTCACAGCGGCAAGACTGATCAAGCATCTCAGCTACACATTCATTAAGGGCTTACGTCTGGTGGTGCTGAGGAAGAAGAGGAAGAAGAAGAGATCTCCACCATTGAAGGCTTCTTCTTCCGGTATATCTCAGCCTTTGGCCATCTCTATTGGTAATGATACTCATAGATCAGAGGCGATAGAGGATTGCATACAGTTCATCAACTCATCGACCTCGTTCACAAGATCAACTTCTGCCAGTGGCTGTACATCTTAAGTTATACTATACAGTTATACAAGACTCTATTGGTCACTCTGATGGCTATGCAATAACATATTAGATATTGCATGTGATATCTATATAAATTTTATATATAGAGCAGAAAAGAGATTTAAGTGATCATGAGAAACGTGGATAGTGTGAGCTTTGTTTCTGTACAAAAAATCATCTGTATATCTTTCATCTACATAGTAATCGATCATATGCGTTTGTCCTAAATCAACGAGCAGAAATTTTCCTGAAGATTTTTCTAGCAAAAAAGGAATATTCTGGCAAGCTCTCAAGACTGCAATCATAGACTGGCGTGAGGTGAAACATGATGAGGTCTTGGAGCTGAACTATTCACTGATAAATCACTATTCTCGGAATCAATCAATCGATTATCTTCTCTCCGGTTGAAAATAGGTTCCAAACGACGGTCCCGACAAGGTAAAGACCGACCGAAATCGTGAAAACGTCATCCCAAGAACCTGAGGCATTTCATGTCATTCTTAATTTCATTAGAAACACACAAAAAAAAAAAAAGACTTGGTAGAGTTTGAAAAAGATTAAGCAAAGGATTGTCAGAATCAAGAAGTGTTGAGAGTCCTGACCGTGCTGTAGGATGTGACCAGTCGCGGCTGTGCCAAGAACTCCGGCTAGTACTCCAGCAGTATTAGACAAACCAAGTAACACTCCCTGACCACACCAACAACAACAACATCAACGTGCTAATCCATTTGCTTTTGAGTAGCATAGATTGATTACGACTTGAGAGTAATTGATTACACTTACAGAGTATCTAGGAGCAATGTCTTGATGGTTAGAGTATAGACCAGACTGTGAAAACGCATCAGTCCCCTGGCTACAAGCCATACACAAAACAGCCATTGCAGGAGAATCTATGTGTTTCAACTGTGTTAGGAAGAACGCTGGTCCAAGAAACCCAATTGTTTGCATTATCTGAAATCATCATAGAAACAGAAGAAAAGAATTATCGAATGAACTATATTGTATTAAAGTGGACTGAAGAAGTGATATGCAAGTACCTTGCGGACATTCGTGACAGAGAAACCTCGGCTGACAAGTGTATCGGCGATCCAACCTCCAGCATTTGCAGAAATCGCCATTGTCATCCATGGAAATACTGAGAGAAGCCCTGATTCCATTAGGTTGAACTTCAGGACCTGCCTCACAATGTCCATAATTTAATAAACAGAAAAAAAAAGTTAAAAACATCAATTCTCCTTGAATAAAGATAGTAATAGAACTGACTTGATGGTAATAAGTTGGCATCCAGGTTAAGAGAATGAATGTTCCCCAGTTGTGACAAAAGTGGCAACAAATGAGAGCCCAAACCGGCGGTTTTGACAAAATCAGCCTCCATGGGATCGACTTCACTGGCTCTTTGCTGGCACAGTTGTCTGCAATTAGCTTTCTTTCTTCAGGAAGCAACGTTAGATCTTCTACTGGTGAACTCTCTGCCTGTAGTTGGTTACAAGTAACAAACACACATTATTGGTATGAGATTTGGACTCTACAAATAGTTAAGAGCAGAGGAAAAATCTGACCTTAGTTAGCCACAGAGTCAGCCATACAGTTCCAAGAGACCCAAAAGAGTAAAACACAGAAGGCCATCCAAACTGATGAATCAAGAAAGGCGAAAAAGCTAAACCGATGACCGATCCAAGGTACATTCCACTGTAAACAAGCGCAAGAGATCTACTTCTTTCTTGCACAGGCACCCATTTCGACAGTATATTGTTCATAGCAGGCATTGCAACACCCTGGAGAAACCATATAATACTTACTTCTCCTTATCAACATACACAATCCAAGACAGATATCTTACATCTTATAAAGGAATCAATCACAAACCTCGCCAATTCCCATGAAAGCACGAACAACAAGCAAGAACGGAAGACCGAGTTTAGCTGCTATAGGAGTAAGAATCGTGGCGATTGACCACCACATAACACCAAAGCCAAGAACCATTTTGCCTCCTACAGTGTCTGCCCATATCCCACCAGCTATCTATCATATCAACAAGCCATTGATTCAAATACATTACCTTATTGATTCACAAGTAATAGTAAGTGAGAATCATTTGAAAAACATTGATCATCTAAAAATAGAAACTGGACAAGGCAATAGATTCTATACCAAGAACAGAATATATATGACATCCACATAAGATCAAGATTTGCTCATAATCTATGCAAATGGATACCAAGAACCTCTGATTAAGGAATCAATGAAAAGCTTACCTGAGTGAGAAGGTAACCCCAAAAGAAAGAAGACTGAATCAAACCAACAGTTGCCGGATTCCAACCATACTCAGCTGACATCGGAAGTATAGCTATGCTCATATTCACCTGTAAAACATCATCTTCCCCAAATTGATAACTCCAATTCCAAATTGACCAATCTCGACTCCACTAACAATTTCAATCTACGGTCAAGCTTACTCTATCCATATTGCAGAGAAGAAAAGCTGAGAAACAGAGAAGCACTATCACCCACCGCTTCGGAAACTCCTTCCACCATGGGACGACGACCGAGCTAGAAGAATCGGAAACGACGTCGTTTCTATTAACTCTTTCTCCATCTCCGTAAACTACGCTTTCTCTCTTGTCGGAGCTCCGAACCAACACCCGGAAAACGCGGGACCTATTCCGCGGGTAGATGCATACACGTAACGACTTCGAAGCTGGTTTGAGATTACGAAGGTTGGTTTTCTCAGGTGGACGATTTGAAGTGTAGAGTGAGTGGAGATTTGGAGAGTAGAGAAGAGCTCTCGCGTTCATGGCGGAGATAGATATTTTGTTTTCTCCACTGTTTCTTTTTCTTCTTCTGCTTACTCTTTTCTTTGAGAGAGAGGAACTGATTTTTTTGAAAGGTCGTGGCTGATGTGACGACACGTGGCGGTTTGATACTGGCTAGGTGAAGATGTGTTATAATCTAACGGAAAGTAACGGTCAATAGAATTATTGGGAGGTCCATTACTAACTAAGAATATAAAGCCCATATGAGGCCCATAAATGAAGACCTCATGAATACTGAAGTAGGCCTATTAAAACAAAAGAAAATACACCATTAGCAATAATTTACTTTCCGTAATACAGTATTTAAGGATATGAACAATGATTGGCTTTAAGTGGAATAAAGGCAGTGGAACCCAATCCCCCCCCCCACTAATTGTGTACATAAAGATGTGAAATGATGTTTAATCCGATAATTAATTACTCTATTTGTTTTATTATAAGTGTTGTTTTGTATTTTCAATGCATTTTTTGACAAAATTTAAATTTTTACCCTTCTTATTTTAATTTAATGACCAATAGAAAAAATATATAATATATTAATGAAGGATGAAAAAAAAATCATTGTTTTCTTAATTAGTGTGCAAAAATCTTAAATTACAAATAAAATTAAACAGAGAGAATATGTAAAAAGGAAATTAGCAGAAATAATTGTACTTTAATCCGATAAAATCTATATATATAAAGTAAAATATGCTCTCTTCACGTGATACCACCTCATCTTTCTCAATCTCTAAAACTTTGATACATCATCATCATTAAACTAATTATTTTCTCTTCTATTCTAACTCTTACTAATCTTTTAAATAAGCTTATCTATTTATGAAACTACATGCCCAATTTAAAAAGTCCAAAACACCACATCTATATATAAAATCCAAACATCTATATATAAGAAAATCAAAAATAAAAAAAATTCTTAAAATATTTACTAAAAGAGAGCATGAGACATTTTTTGTTAACAATTACATATATACACGTAAAGACTGCTCCATTTTAATTAACTACATATTTATTGCTTAAAATGCAAAAACTCACTACTTAGACCTTGATTGATAGTACATTTATAAGAGCATTAATTTTTTTATTTGTCAATCAACTATTGTTAACATAGTATAAACGAGAGCATTTAAAAATAAAACGAAAAGAAACTGAACTTTAAAATAGAAATATAGTATTCTTGAGAATTTTAAAATTTAGAAAAAAAAAAACAAAATACATACATATCAATTCATGAGCTTAAAAATATACGGAAAATTATCAACCACCAAAAAATGGAGGGCAACCACTACACAATATATCAAAAAAAAAACAAAAATAAAGAATTCCAATATTGATTACCAATAATCCAAATCTCTAATCAAAATCCTGCCCGAAAATAATCCACCCCTAATCTAAATCACGCTCGAAGGACGGGTCACCACCTACTAGTAAATAAACATCAATTTCTACAAAATTAAGTGTAGGTTCAATTTGTATGAAACGGATGGGGAGTTAATGTTGAAGAAGACTAGACAGAGGAAAATGTCAATCAAATTGGTACCGTTTGATGTTAGTCGACAATCCTTGATATTTTTTTTTTCATTATTATTTTTTCCCAATTTTTCTCACTATTTTTAGTCTACTTGTTTTTGTAATTTAACGAAATGTAGAAAAGAACAATAATTGAATCGTAAGTATGTAGATAGAAGAAAGAATCTAAACTTGTAAGTTGTAACAAAATCAAAATTAGAAAGAAAAAAATTAACTTTTTTTTTATTAATGGAGGTCCAAGATTAGGGTATGAGAAATGATGATTTAAGATTGTGGTGCGGCAGATTTACTCGTCGAATGGTGTCCCTTCTTGTCTACCATAAGTGCTCCCTAGCTTAGGCTTTATGAGTTATGACTACCACTTTTATTTATTTTATTCTTCTTTAACTCGTCATTATTAATTATTGTGTATCGTTAAATAATTCTTTTTTTGCATGCGTTATCCATTTACCAACATCCAACTTTTTGAAGTGACAAGGTCTTCTCAATTCTAAACCAAACGTAAAATTACTGATATCAGTAATTCATAACTCCTTATATATCACCAGAGGCGGACCGAATGAAGTATTAAGGGGGTCAGTTGGCCCCAGTTAAATATTAAGATTAATATATTATGCAGGTATTTATCTAAAGTGTCAGCAGTAAATGTGGTAATTCCTTAGAGAATGACACCCCAAAACTCATATTCCATTCTATCAATTAACATTTTTGTTTAATTTTTCCTTTTTTGGCAACTTACATGTCTCATAAGTTTTATATTTATGTTTTTTGTTATTTTCTCAAAAATAACAGTATGTTTTTGTAATTGACTGCACCCTTTTCTTAATTTAAAATAACATTATTTTTTTGTTTGTTTAAATACTATCATGCACAAAATGAAATTTTGTTGACTCTGATAAAATTAGTTTCTGGCGATACCAATACTTATGGTAGACAAGAAGGGACACCTTCGATGTAGCATACGGATCATGTAGTCATATCTTCTCGTTTTGGCAATACGTAACAGTCTAGGTGTAAACTAAAACCTAAGTTATGGTATTTGATTCAAATACGTCCATTCATATATATGAATAAACAACAATAATTATAGTTTCATGTTACTATTAATTTAGGGCGGTACCAGTAAACAATAAGACGAGATTCAGTTGAAGAAGCTAAAAACGCAAACTTAGACCGTAAGAAACAACAATGCCCACCTCATGTGGATGGAGACAGGAAGAGCTTCGTAATGGCCTACTTCCGAAAGTACATACTTCCACACGTGGCCCACTTCTTCAATTATCATTCACCATTTCAATCATTCATCACTAACTCTTCTTTCCCTCTTATTTTATTTCTACATTTATTAGCTAACCGACATATAAGTCAAATTACACTTTCTTAATTTGGTTGTGTATGAAAAAAAAAAATATGTTGTTATATATGTACAATGTGGCGATTCTCTACCGACAGTGTGATGAAACTAAATAATTGATATCAATCTAAACTGATCCAGCCAAGTGGTAGTAATCAATCTGATGACCGTAATCCTACTAGTTGAGTCTAGGAATATTGATTTTTAGTATGCTAATTAATCTCTGTTTTCTATCAATCCAGGAATTGCTTTGCATATTGATAGCCTTTACTTCTGATCATAGTGTCAAATGTTATGACTTTCATCAAAAATGTAGTTTATTTTTCAGAGTAACTATACAGAAAAGATTTGGAAAGAAACATGGTGCGGCAAAAATAACGATTGATTGAGATAAAACAAGAAGGTGATGGCATTTAATTTAGATAACTTAATTAATTAACACCTCTAACTGCCATTTATTATTTCGGTTTTTTTTCCTGAAAGCGAAACCTTAACCTATATTTTTGTCCTCTTCGGTGTAATAAACCACAAAAGCCTAATTAAGCTGAATAAACATTAATTTTACAAAGTAAGATACTGTATTTATTTTCTTTACTAATTCGTTTTGATCATATGCATGTATATGTGCATTGATCTAAGTGAACTGTGATTCTGTGAACATATGCATTGAGGAGCTCAGATTAGATTTGAGACGACATGTGCACGTGTTCTTCTGTCTACGTCCATATCCCAAGTAACAAAATTTACGAAACCAAATAAAATAATTCTGCAGCCTTGGATTCCTCAGCACAGTTTCGAGTTTGGCTTCTACTAAATACAATGTATAACATAATATAGATGGAAAATTAGATAACATCGTACAAATAATTGAGAAAAAAATGGAAAATAGACTCTGTATAGAAAGAACAAGAAGAAAATGACTATATGCAATATTTGTGAAGGGGAAATGCGTAATAAAAATTTCTAGATACGAAAATAGAATAAAACACAATTCGAATTTTGTTAAGCCTATATCATTCAAATGCAAAATTAAGATTTTATCTGTAAATTCAGTGAAGGAAAAAAAAACAATGTACACTCACTCGGATGCACACAGGAGACACGACCCAAGGCATCGGTAAGATTCGCAAAAACATACAAAATAAATTAAATTTTATTATAATTAAAGAGGAGACAAATATTCTAACAAAAAAAAATCAAACGCAGAAAACTAAAATAAAAAGACATGAAATAGCGTCGCATCTACTCTTCAACCTTTAGTATCTCTCTTGTCTTCATCATTTCTTCTTCTTTACAGCTCTGACTTCTCCAATGGTGGAAACTGCCATTTACTAACTTCATCTCTCTCTCTCTCTCTCTCTCAACATACCAACTCCAAAGTCTAAAGCTCGATAACAACTCTCGTCAATGGCGGCGCGAAAACTCGGTTCGTTGTTACGTCAGCATTTTCTATCTCTCTTCTTTCTCGTCCTCGGCTGTTTCTTCTTCCCTAAAGGATTAGACTGTAGACAGAAGAGGAGGAAGAAGAAGCTTAGAATAGTTTCTTCATCTTCTTCTTCTGCTTCTGCTCTATCCTCTTCTTGGACGTATTTAAAACGAGTTTTCTTATCCACGACGAGGATATCTAAATCCCGTAACCAAACACACCCAAACGTTACTTTAACTTCCGCCAGATCATCTCAGAACTCTCTCGTCACTCTCGTCCAGCCAGAGGCTATAAATCAACCCGACCCGGATACCCGTATTCAACAAACCGGGTTTTCGTGCTCTGAGTTCGAGATCTCGTCTGATAATCCTCTGTTTCTCCCTCTACGCAATGAGATTTTTCCTTGTAACTCGTGTGGTGAGATTTTCCATAAAATTCAACTTCTCGAGCAACATATCACGGTTAAGCACGCCGTATCGGAGCTTATCGACGGCGAATCGAGCACGAACATCGTCAAGATCATATTCAAATCAGGTTGGCCTGAACAAGGTAATAAAACTCCGGAGATCCATCGGATTCTTAAAATTCACAACAGTCCAAAGATTCTCACGAGATTTGAAGAATATCGTGAGTTTGTTAAAGCTAAAGCCGCTCGTAGTAACGGCGGGTCACGGTGGGACGACGAACGATGTGTCGCCGACGGGAACGAGCTTTTGAGATTCTATTGCTCGACGTTCATGTGTAACTTAGGGCAAAACGGTAATTCTAATCTCTGTGGTCATCAGTACTGTAGTATCTGTGGGATCATCGGATCTGGATTCTCGCCGAAGCTCGACGGAATTGCGACGTTAGCGACGGGATGGAGAGGACACGTGGCGGTTCCTGAGGACGTGGAGGAAGAGTTTGGGTTTATGAATGTGAAACGGGCGATGTTGGTTTGTCGGGTCGTAGCGGGTCGGGTCGGGTGTGATTTGATTGGGGATGACGTGGACAAGAGTGATGGAGGATACGATTCTCTAGTTGGACAGACTGGGAGCAAAAGTGGGGCCTTGTTGAGGATCGACGATGATGAGCTTTTGGTGTTTAATCCAAGGGCTGTGCTTCCTTGTTTTGTAATAGTGTATACTGTGTAAGCGGTTGTGATCGTGTGTGTCTATATTTGTTACTGTTTTTTTTTATAGCTCGCGAGGTTTTGTGAAGTGTAAAAACTTTGTGGTGGCATCTTTTGTGAGGTTATGTGACTAAAGATTCGGATATAATATTTTAATTTTAGTTCAACTAAAACATTTAGTCTAATAGTTTCTGTTATAGTTGATTTCTTTGAATCCAATTGATGTTAATTAGAAAACATAAGCACAAGACCAAATCATAGAGGGGTTAACCAGTAGATGATCCTCTCTCTTTTTTTTTCCTTTGTTGAATAATTGATTAAAGGAACAAGAAAATGCTAGACAACTATGAATATAAAAAGTTTAACTAAAGTAAACACTTTTTTTTTTCTTTTTTTGGTCAAGCTAAAGAAAACACTTTAAGATGGTGTTTAGTGCTTTAATAGGGAAGTTGGTGTTGAAAAAATAACTCTTGTAATTATTTTTAAAAAATGGAATGAGAAACTTCATCAAGAATTGAGAGAGTGAATACAGTCGATTTCAGTTTATGCTTTTTCAATGTCATATAAAATTGAACAATTTGTAATTGAATAAGGCCACAGGCCCAAAAGTCACACAGATACAACAAGGGGCCTCCTTCTGTAACATTGTTTATTTTTATTTTTGGGGCAGTACCCTATGTGCAAACAATAAAAGAAAAGTATTGAATATACAAAAACGAAAAGAAAAGGAGTACACTTGGTTCGACGACACAGGCCCAACGGAAGACTCATAGTGGGATCAACTCCAATCTCACGTACTCTATCTCATTCAGCCACATGCTCAACTACCACAAAACCAAACCAAACCGAACCCTGAAGATTTTTTCTTCATTTCCTCTAGACTGATCGCAACCAAAAGGATTAATAAATAGCCCACCGTTCCTTTGTGACACAGCCCATGACAAACATGCATACATAATAATACATACATAGTATGCACATATGTTCATATTTATTAGTTTGTACATAATGTCTATTAAGAGTTTATTGATTGTCACTTTGTTGGACCCTCTTAGTCTTATCTAAATGGTGTCTTCCTGAGACTCGTCGAGAGGGAAACACGTGTCGTCACCTCCAGTGTTCCACAAGAAATTGGCGTAACTAGCGGCGTAGTAAGAGTTGGTTGGATCGGCATCAATTGCTTCCAAGAAAGTCTCCTCAGCCGCCCAAAGATCGTCCCGTTCTCTCCATAGGAACGTCGCGTATTTACTTAGCGCCTCCGCGTCTTTAGGCTCCACTTCTACCGCTCTCTTGAAGTACTCTTCCGCTCTGTTGCACAATTGTCATAAGGAATCACGTGAGAACTTATTCAATTGAGATAAGTAATGACATGTGGAACGTATTAAAGATATAGATGAAATGAACAAAGCCAAAAGAGTTGCGTATGAAACTTAAACTTTCATATGATGATGTGAAGTGGGCAATGGTTACAGAATGTGATAGAATTGTCTAATATTAATCATATTAGCAAAAAAAGTTGGTTACGATAGCTTAAGAGACCGTACCAATAAAATCCACAATGCTTATAATTGTGATTAATCCAATTACAAGCGAATGCTACATTTTAACAATACTTACTAGTTACTAGTCACTTACAACCACCTTTATGTACACTAATAATGTTAGCTATACAATAGAGTCAATGACAAAAACATGGGGTTAATACGATTGGGTGGGGAATAAACCTAGAAGACAAATTGTGAGGCAGCGACTTTTGACAAAGTCACCTTTTACTTGTTGGGTTTTGGTGGGGAGTCTTCAAAACTCCACCACATACTCCACTATCACTAAACCCAAAAACTCAAAAGCTAATTGGCTTATTGTATTCCCTGTTAGATATTTATGTAATATCTTCTTACTCGAAGAGGAAAAGAATTGGTTTTACTCTATTGATTGGTTATATTCAGCTGATACGATTATGACAATTTAAGATTTAAAAATCAAATTATGATTTTCTACAATATGCCCCACTAGTGAATAGAGAAATCATCGAGGACCGCGCCTACTTTTGACTCTTACCATCTACTTGCAGCCTCACAATTCACAACCCAAAGAATCTAAAAGGAAGATTCGACCCTACCTCATTAATCATATTTACTTAAGCTAAAAAATCTACAAAGTAACATAATTTAACCGAAATAACATGATTAAGTAAATGTTAAGTTACCTGTCATGGTCATTAGAGACGAGGTACAAGAACTGAGCATAGTTGGCAAGAAGGAGAGGATTTTCAGGCTCCTGAGACAATCCCGTTTGGTACATAAGCTCTGTTTTGAAGTAATCTGTATCTTCCTCTGCCTCTACTCGAGCCTCTACATGAGACACGAACCGCTTCCTCGTCTCATGATCCAACGAATCGTCAATCTTTGAAAACTGCATTCGTTCTGCTTCCTCCACCATTGAATTCCATAGCCTATGTTCATCTTGTCCTGATATTGACGTATCTGACTCTGTAGTATTCGTTGACCCAACAGTTGACGATGACAAGTTAGAACCTCCTTCTGGTATGATTGTTCTAGACTGTTCTGATCCATCGAATCCATCACCATCTGTTCCACTTAACACTGGCCTGATGTTACCACCACCACCATTGTTGTTGCCACCAACAGAAGTTGTATTCCCGTTGGGAGACGATACAAAGAACGTTTTCACAATCGAAGAATCGAACTTTGTTTCATCTGTTTCACTGGCAGTCATTAGCTCTGTAACGGTGGTCGTCGTCGGAGGAGGAGCGGCTAAAGCAGAGTTGTTCCCAATCGAATAAACAGTGAAATTGGCTAAGAGTATCATTACGTAAACCATTAACATAGGCGTTGCTGAGAAAACTTGTTGAAACAACCAAACGAATGATGCGTGCATTTCTTCTCTTACTCTTAGCAAGATTCCTTGTAAGTCTTCGTAGAAGAGAATCTCTCGCATATGTAAAGTAAAGCTTTGAAGTTCACGAATCATGAACACCATTGACGAAAACGCTTTATTCATCGAGCAACACGCTGATTCGCCGGCTTGTTTGATTCCTTCTTCCCATTGTCGTTTCTTCTTTATGATCCGAAGCGAAAGAGGAAGATCAACGCTGTTTGCTTTCATTTCTATACTTGACAAGTGTAGCATCTCTTGCCATGGCGGCTCGATTGAATTAGGTTTCTCCATTACGCTGAAATCGTGAATTATCATCGGCTCTGAATCGGTTTTGTCGTCGTTTAGGTTTGGGACATTGAATCTGAGAGTTAGCTCTTGGATCTTTTTCGAAAACTCTTCATCTGAGAATGGATCTAAGCTTGCGCTACAAACTCTTCGAATTGACTGAGATTTGGTCCGTGTAGATGATGATTCCCATAGTTCGCAGGACTTAGAACGATGAAGCTTCATCGATGGAGTTCCGAATAGAGCAGAACGGTTCAGTCTCTGCGGCACGAAACGACAAGATAGAAACCGTCCGTCGTGTACGGTGCTACGTCGTTTTGAAGAAGATGTAATAGCTCCGGAAGCTAGGGTTTGAGAAGGAGAAGAAGAATGATGAACTATAGGCTGAGTCGTCCATTTAAGAAAAGGAGACGACGAAGCTACTTTCACCCCCATACTCAATTCCTAATTGAGATCAAATCAGGATTTGAAGTTTCAAACACAGATGCTAGTAGTCTCTGTAACAATGGCGTTTCCTTATAGATTCACGAGTTCCTGTAAATCAAAAGAGAAAATGGAATGCGTCAAACACAATCAAAATTGGAGAAGAGAGCTTTTAAAATCCACTCATCATCACGCGATTGAATCATTAAAGATCGTACAAAGCTAAATAAATGTCACGAGAATCTCGATGAAAATTTCGAAATAATTTTCTAGAGAAAGCTTCGATTCAACGAAATAGAGAGTTGAACGAGAGAAATAGGCGAAAAAACTCACCCTCAAAGTCAAAGAACGGAAACTTTCTCGAAATTTCTCGCAAGAGAAAAAACTTTCTCGGGAAAATATTGAAGCTGTGCACGAGGCAGAAGCTTCACTTTATTAGTAGAAGGCAGAGAGAGAGAGTGAGACGATGATATTTATATACAGATACGATGGAAGGGTTTGTATTTGTTGCACGAGTTTATCAAAAATATCGAAATTTTTTAAAATTAATGGAAATGCTCAAAATATCACCGGGTTAAAGCCGGTGAAACAATGACGCTTAGAACCTGACAAACAAGTTAGCCGGTTTCCATAACCGACTCACATGATAAACCGGAGAGTCTTTAGGATTTTTTTGCATTTTAGGGAGATTATGGTTTATAGGAAAAAGGGGGAGATTATGATTTAATTTACACCGTTACTCTATAAAATATTCCATATCTTTAGTTCATAATGTTTTTTGGTTCAAAGATCACAACAGATATATTTTGTCATTTTCCAACAGTCAAACTCGAATTCGTGACTTACATCCAATTTTGAAAATTTTATATATATACGAAAATGTATTTAATAATCGCATAACCAAACATAGTTTAAAACACCAAAACTAAAATTACTCAAAGTTAAACAAAAATATAAATATCGAAATTACAAAAAGTGAAAAAAACAAACCAAACTATAATCTCGGTCCTAACTTGATAACGTATTACTAAATCCGGACTAAACTGAAATCTCAACAATCTAATCCAAAATGGACCTAAGGTTAATTATAGTTTGGGCATACTTTCACAAACTAAATCAAAACCGAACCAAACTAAACAAAAAAAAAACTAATATTAAGGAATACACAAGTGGTTAAATCTCGTTAGAACGTGCCAAATGAAGGGAGTAAAAGATTGACGGTGGAGAAGGAGAGAAAGATTTGCACCAACTTCCCATAATTTAACGTCGTTGAGACAGAGACGTTAGAAGAAGGTGAAGAATTGACGGCTCTCGTTTTGGTATTATTACTATTTTCCTTATGGTAGTCTTAACGGTTGATATTTATTGTTCTTTCATTGGACTCTTCTCACCTCCTTGATATTAATTCATTCCTTTAGTTTATTCAATTCCATTTATAACAAAGTAAGGTGGAATCTTGCCTCGTCTTAATTTTCGTATTTTTCTTTATTTATTATGGTCTATATTTGGACCGTTGAAAATAATTCTTAAAGAAAAAAAAAAAACTTTGGGAACACATGGATTCTATATGACATAGTTTAGCTCGTCTCGTGACTGGTTTTAGAAATATCGGATGTGAAATGTGTTGTTGAGATTACTAAGCATAGTCAAAATAGACATGGAGTGTGAACTAAATTTGAAATTGAAGTTAGTTAAGGCCACGTTATTATTTAAAAAGATGAAGTTTATAGAATTTTTTACTTTAAATATTAGAGATAATATCTCACATGGTGTGGATAAGCATCTTAAGTGATATATAAAAGATATGTGTCAATTCATTCATTGTTAATTGGTTTTGAGTTGGAAGTGCATAATCTAATATAATATTAAAACCCGATTATACTATATCAAATCTGATCCATAATCGATCCAATCCAAAAATTTGGTCCGC
>CM051376.1:3494575-3569575 GCA_028015245.1 Cardamine occulta | reverse complement strand
CAATCCATACCCGAATATACTAAAATTAATGGCTAGAAGTGTAATCTTCTCCAATGGGCATATTAAAGATAATGTTCCATAGAATATGAGTAAAGATATATCAAATTTAATCAAAAATACTGAGTTCACATTTAAAACATACATACGGTATCTTGTTGAAAAGGAATTAATTACCTAGTTCGACATTATCACTGTCATACGAATAATTTGGATTTTTTTATTTCTTATAGTATAGAAATGACTGGCTTAGAGATATGCTATAATTAATTAATGTGGAATTACTGAAATATGGAAAAGCAAGAGATACACGTTTTCATCAACTATTAATAATCAACAAACAGTAACTAAAAGAAACATCAGATGATATAAACCGATTTAAAACTACTTAGACCCAAATTGGCTAGCTTAACGTTTTCAAGCGTTTTCCCATCATTCATATCTTTTGCATCTTCCAGAAATTTGATTAATTAAGAAGTGAGTTTTTAAATTATAAAGCATTATCATCAATTTTGATGTGGACCATCGTTGTACGGTAGGCTACATATGCGGGATCCACATTTCTGTTTAAATATTCTTGTATTTTCAGTATGGCCCGTCAATTTAAGTTATATGTAATGTCATTATATATATATATATTTTTGTTAAAGGATTTTATATATATTCTTTTTAGATAATACATGTGGGGTTATTTTTTTTTTTTTTGAGAAATTTACAATTCAAAAAAGGTGAAAATTAGTTGGTTATAATATGTACGTGATGCAAGTATTTGCTAATGGGCAACGACAAGGAAAACCAGAGTATTAAGACAAATCGTAAAATCAAACGCTAAATGTCCTAAAATGTATGGAGGGTAAGAAAAACAAGGAGAAAATGATAGAATACACCATGTGATAAGGTTTATGAGAATTGATATGATGGGCGATGAGAAAAAAAAAATATGATGGGCATTAATGATTTCAAATATGTAGTTACAAAACTTTAAAACGTTTAAAATAGTTGTACTAACTAATTTGAGCATAATGATAGGAAACTTGATAGTTACATGTTAAAATGCTAACTATTTACAAGTGAGGTACATACGTATAGGCTACATATTTAAATGTTTCCTTCTTTGACAAACGTAAGACTAAATAACTAATGTTGGGGGATAGAAATTTGGTTTTTCGTTTTTTTTTTGGTTCTCCTTTTTTGTGTGTGTTTGTTCTTAAGCAGTTTTTGGAGACGACTTCTAAAAGATTCTCTACATTTCAGTCAGAATGAATTCGAAAACAATCTAGTTTAGGGAGCAACCACATAAAATGATGAGCAGTTATTCTTTGTTTGGAGATATTTTTAGATTCTCAAAGAGTGTTTTAAAGTGTCTGGTGGTGATTGGGTTACGTAATATATGTTTGTCTATCGTAGTTTTGACTTCCAAATAAAAATATGCGAATAAGAGCGAGATATCACATACTAGTTATCCGAGAAATATGGTCTTGTATCGGCCTCCTAAAAAATAATCATGATTGGTATATTGTTGGTGATCTCTAGCTAGTTGGGTTTGAAATGGATACGTATTATCCAGATTTGGAGTAAACATCATTTTGCAAGTATTATACACAATTTCAACGTCAGTATCTCATAAACTCAATTTTTTAAAAATATATAAATGGTACAAAATCTCGAATTTAATTTGGAAAAGAATAAATTATTTTACTTTATTTTTTTAACTATTTTGTTCTTTTGATTGATAAAAAAATCGTACAACTCAACTTTTTTTGAATAATAATAAAAAAAAAACGAAATCCAAAGTTGATTAATATGTAATTTTTTTTCTTAATTTCGTACAAGTCTTATTTACTTTAACACAAACAGTATAGCCAAATTATGCTGACATGGTGGCTCTTAATAGGATGCTATAGCCAATTTGAAAAACGAACGGAAAGAGACATTATAAATGCCACCTCTTTTATTATCTCTTATCTTCTTTCCTACCTAGTATTTATCAAACATTTCCTTCAGTTTCCTTCTTATATATATCTATGCATTGATTTTTTGGCTGCATAACGTATGATATATCATCGATTTATGTGGATATCCTTCTTCTACCAAAATATTTTATGAACCAGATATAGATGAAAAATATCTCCACATCGTTTCTATGTCGATATCTCATACTTGAATGATCATATATGAGGAAATAAATAAATATAAGTGCATTGACATTTGACACATCGATCACCTAACTTTTCTATCTTCTATTTATGATTCTTTCTTTTTTCAATATTATGTAGTTTCTGATTTATCATCAACGAATTAAGGGCAACATAGATATATAAAGTTGCTTCACTTTTTGTGTACTATGTAAAAAGTGATAAAACTAGTAGGCAAAAGTAAAAGTTTGCAAGAACTCACTAAGCATACACCGAAGTGAACGAACCAAAATCGTAGGAGAGGTTCATATCATATGATATATCATCGATTTGTTTTGCACTGACGTAAATAATATTATCACTTTTCTCAATCTTTCTTGTTCTTCCGGGATTGCCAAAAAGAATCGATGGTAATGTGTTAATAGAGGATACTTTTATGTTTTGAAATGGGCCTTTTATTAGGCCCAAAATAGTTCAAGGTAATATGGCCCAATAAAATTGCCGCGAAGCCGATGGTTCAAAACGGTAGCTTCACAAAACCGGGCGGCCAAAAAAATGTCAGTGTAATTTTCGTTTTCCCGCTACTTCCATTTTCCCTCTATTGTTTATTTTTTTTTCTTTATTTTTCTTATCTCATTTCCTCTTTCGATATCTCTTAAAAACCAGTATCCACCATGAGATTGATTCTTCACTTCGACTCTATTGGATCTCGATCTCCCGCCTTTTTTCTGCCTCCTTCTCTTAACCTACAATGCCTACCATCGCTGAACCCAGTTCATCCATGGCCGCCAGATCGGAGAACATTAGAGGTCTTAGATCCGCCGAAGTCAACACTCCTCGGAAACGAAAGTTGAGATCTGATTCCGCCGCGGAGGTTGCATCGACGGCAGCCTTGCCTGAGAATTCGATTTCTACGCCGATGAAATGGAAATCGCCTCGACGATGTACTGTTTCAAGCCCCTGGATGTCTAAGGAGGTAGTTTATGAGCTCCTTGATTTGCGATTAAACTTTGTATATTTGTGAGAGAATCAATCCGATTTTAGTTATTGATCGATATCTCCTATGTATCAATTAGTCCGAATCTCGTCAACTGTTAGATCCGAGTTATTTTTGTTTTCCTGGAATTTATAATGATTCCTTATTGTTTTCTGATTGCAGGAGATTAAGGAAGATTCTGATGAAATTTTGGCGAGTCCGGTGAAAAAATTATCTGATTGTTTAGATGTTAATTCAAAGTGGAATCCTAGAGGTATAATCGATCCTTCTGAATTTTTAATGTTGAGTTGGTTTTAAGGATCTCAGTTAATTGATTGTATAATTGATGTATTTGAATGTTTAGATGATGAACAAATGAAAGCTGTGAAGGAAGCATTGCATGTGTCTAAAGCACCATCAACTGTTGTTTGCCGTGAGAATGAGCAAAGACGAGTGTTTGAGTTTGTGAAAGGTTGCATGGAACAGAAGAAGGCTGGGAGTTTGTATATTTGTGGCTGTCCTGGAACTGGGAAGTCACTATCGATGGAGAAAGTTAGACAACAAGCTGAAGATTGGGCAAATCAGGTATTCAATCTTGAGCGTGTTTTGAGAACTTGTGATTAGTGTTAATCTAACAATAGAGAGACTGATGCTTCATGAATTTTTATAGGCTGGTTTGCCTTGTCCTGAAACAGTGTCTGTTAATTGCACATCATTGACAAAAACAGCAGATATTTTCTCCAAGGTAAGGCCTTCTGCAATCAAAAATTTGTCAAATTTCTTCGTCTAATTTCAATGTAGTTGTTTATTGGGTTATTTTGTTTTCAGATACTTGGTAAAAACAACTCCAGGAAGAGAGCTAATGGCTCATCTTCACCTCTACAACAACTTCAGATATTGTTTTCTCAAAAGCAACAATCATCCAGCTCAAAGATGATGTATGTTCTTGTTTTTATTTGTCTGTGTTTTAGACTTTTAGTGACCTGCTAGATTTAAATTAGTTGCGGTGTTTCTCATTCAAACTTTATCTGCAGGCTAATAATTGCAGATGAGATGGATTACTTGATCACAAGAGATCGAGGTGTCCTTCATGAGCTTTTTATGCTCACAACTTTGCCATTTTCAAGGTGTATACTTATAGGTACCGTCTTTTGCTTTATTACATCGTTTTATAATCAGTTCCCTGTGGTCATTCAAATTTGTAAGTTAAATTTTTTGTATTTTCCTGTAGGTGTAGCAAATGCAATAGACCTTGCAGATCGTTTCCTTCCAAAATTGAAGTCTCTTAATTGTAAGAATTTCTCCATCATTGTGTATTGTTTAAACATTCTTGTTTCTTCACCATATTTCCTAAAGCGTTGATGAAGAATTAAAGTTGAGTTTACTCCTTTAACTCATTATTTCAATTAATGCAGGCAAACCTTTGGTTGTCACTTTCCGTGCCTATTCAAAGGAGCAGATCCTAAGGATACTACAGGAAAGGCTTTTGGTAAGTCTACCTCAACTCTGTGGTATAAGATACCTTAGATGAGAGAAGAATGGCTTGTTGAGTGTATTAGGATGACACTACATATGAGGATAAATCTATCGCCACTGCCATTTTTTCTGTTTCAGAGCAGTTGGTATTCAAAGAATTATGGAGAAAATATGCATAGTAGATTCAGAAATATGTCTATAACAAACTTTGACCAACTTCAGAACCTTGGAACTGTATGATGATACAGTGATTTAAACTCACAGTACTTTCTACGTTGATCTTAAGTTATTATTTTCACTGTTGTAACAGGCACTTCCATTTGTTGCATTCCAGTCAAATGCCTTGGAGATTTGCGCCAGAGTAAGAATATATATATGCCATTTTTCTCTCCCAGTCCAGTCAAACCTTGTTTTCATTTTGACATTATTTATTGATATTCATATTTTTGCATTGTCCCAGAAAGTATCAGCTGCATCAGGAGACATGAGAAAAGCTCTATGTGTCTGCAGGTGAATTCTCTATGGAAAGACCTGTCTTTGTAGTTTGTTCTTTGTATCGCAACAAGATGAATGAGATAGTTATGACTTTATGTATTGTAATTTACTCTTGAAACCGCTGCACTAAAGGCGACAATTCCAGTTTACTCACATTGATTCAATTTCCAGGAGCGCCTTAGAAATCTTAGAAATAGAAGTTAGAGGATCAATAGAGCAAGAATCACAAGGTCCAGTTCCAGAGGATCAATTGGTTAGTATTTTACTCTCTACTTTACTCAGTTCCCTTACTGATGTTTACCATGGTTGTTCTTTAATTGTTATTGTCGATAATTCTACAGGTTAAGATGAATCATATGATAGCTGCATTGTCAAAGACGTTTAAATCTCCAGTAGTTGACACCATTCAGTCTCTCCCTCAACACCAACAAGTAAGTTTACACATCAACACACTTCTTACAACATGTTTTTACACAGAATTATGCAAATATTTAGCTTTAAGAAAACAAACATGAGTTCACAAAGACACTTAAGACCCGTGTTGGTGTTTATTACATGGTTCTATGACTTATTGTCTAACAAGACTGAATCAGAAAAGTATGTAGTGGACTGAAATCACATGCTTCTATTGAAAAATTACAGATCATAGTCTGTTCAGCTGCAAAGGCCTTTAGAGGAAGCAAAAAGGATAGAAGCATTGCAGAGGTAAATCTTCATTGAATAAACAATACACAAACACAGCTTCATAAAGTAGATATTGTACATAATATTACTTTTTTACTATACATGGAAATCTGTAAATCTACGATGATAACTCCAGCTGGAATTACAGAGTTCACTAACATGTGTACAGTGCTAAACGACCACCAGGTAGTAATTTTAAAAAATTTTTTTTGCTTGATAAAATCTCATTTCTTCCGGACATGTGATTTATAAAACCATAAATTAAATCATAGTGGGGTTTTTTTTTTTAAAAATTAATTTTTTTTTAGTCAAGCTCGAGACGATAAGCTAAAAAGAGTGAGCCTTAGAGTAGATGAAGCAGACATCACATTTGCTCTTAAGGTATGTTTTGTATTCCCAAACTAATTACAAACTATTTCCCGAAATACAGTTTCTTAATTTTAACACATTCTCTTTTTATTGCACAACAGGAAATTCGATTCTTCCGCAATTGTCTTCTTTGATGAAGATACTGAGTTATAGTGATGTATTTCTTCATTCTTTACAGAATACAAGAGTAAAAACTCAGTACACATAAATTATTTTCTTCTGTTATATAAATGTAAACAAAATGTACTCTTTTATTCGATCACTAATAAGAGCAGAAGTTAAACACTACATCATTGTAAAAAACAAAAATTTATAATTCCAAGATGAAAAACAATTAACAACATGAATCTAAATTGTTACAGACACACAACTAAATGGTAATTAACCTAAAGAACAGAACAAGTTAGAATTAAAAAAATGAAAACACAAATTAACTTTGCTCAATCCAACTGCGTTTTGACTAAAATTGGAGCAATTCAATTTCTTCATCACTGAAAAATTCTCCGACATCAATCATCAACCCGTCTTCTTCGTTGGTTGAAAAACGATCTGGAAGAAGAGTAACCTGAAGATTGTTGTTGCCGTTATTAAGACTAAACACATTGTCGTCGTCGTTGCATAGAATTTCCCAAAAGCTTAGATCCTCATTGAAGGTTTCTTGGCGTACACTCATTCCCTTATTATCTTTCTCTGTTTCCCATAAGCAGTTAACAAATCCAAGATCATCATTCACCAAGTAACGAGGTTGATCATATGAGTACTCTCCGTAGATCTCTTCAACAGAGAAGTTAGGGTTTTGATCAAAACAAGTAATTACATGTGAAGAAGGCTCGTCATCATTCTTCTCTAGGGATAAGTAAGAGTTCTGATCAATAGGAGCAATTTCTGAGTAGTTAGGGTTTTGACAGCCATGGAACCCGTCGAGAGAACCGATTTGCGAACAAGACGACACGTCATTAGATATCTCACCGGTGCTAGGGTTTTGATGGGAATTAGAAACAAATTCTGAATTTTCTTTCTTCTCGAGAAGAGTCATTATATGCTTCTTCATTCTCTGTAAACGATCCTCTATAATGTTTAGTTCAGAGAGATCGTTACAAGAATGGTAGAGATCTGTAGGTTTTTCTTCCCACCAAAACCCAACTTTGGATTGAGGTTTAATCTTGAGAGGAGCCTTGCCGTTAAAGTAACAATTGGCAATTTCTGAAGCTGGAGAGTAACCGGAGAAGGAGTAAACTACGTCGGAGTTCTCAGCCGGTGAGGTTACGAAAACGGCGATGTTAGCTCCGGCGAAAAGGCAGAGATCAGCCGCTTTTGAAAAGAGTGTTTGACGGCGTTTGCTACAAGCCACCGATCGTTGTTGTTTTGTTTCTCGTTTCTTTATTTCTATCTTACTCTTCGTTCCTCTTTTAACCATTGTTGCGCACTCTGACACTTTCGACGGCATTATTAGGTTTACGGAGAAAAGAAAAGTGAGAGAATGGTAACGTGAAAGAGAAAGAGAGAGTAACGAAAGATATATATCGGACTTGAGGACTCAGTCAAACTTTAAAGTTTTTTTCTTTTTTTCACTTTTCTCATAAAGTCAGACTTATTTTTGTATGCACTTAACTTAAGACACTTAAAAAAAAAAAAACAGCTTAGCTACTCATTTTTTTTTAAGTTTCTAAATATCAGTAGTAATAAGAAAAAATTATATATAACTAAAATGATAAAATCAATAACATTTTATCGATACTTGAATAAAATATTTTCATTTCATTTTAAAATTTGTAATGCCTTTTAAAATTTTCTTATATTCTTCAATAAATGTTGAATCATATTTTCTCAAAAACATTTGATATTTATTTTGTTTTTGTTGTATTGATATCTTTCGGAAATTGATAAAATCTACAACTTAAATTTCAAAACCACTAATTAAATAACACATTACTATTTAAATTCCGAATTTTAATATTACCACTAATTTTGGTGAAATTTCAAAGTTAAAACCAGATCATGAATCCAGCAAACGCCCTACTTTATTTTTGGGAATATGTTGCCATTTATTTTAATTTTGCTTAAAAAAAAAATAGATGTGTGGAAAATAAAATAAAGTTAAAATTAGATGTGTTAAAAAAAAAACAGAGTTCACGGCTTTGAATGTGTGTTTTCTCCCACAGTCTTCTTTAAACTGTTTAGCGAAAGAGTTCACGGAGATGTCGGCCGTTTCATTCTCCTCCGTCAAATCTGATTTCTCCGCCGTCGAAACCGTAGCCGTAACACACCATCGGCCGCCGCCGCCAGCACCTCCTTCACTCCGGTTTCCGTCGTCGCTCACTTCCCCGGCCGCTACTTCTTCTCTTCACTTTGACCGTGGATCATCTATCTCCCGATCAAAACTCCTCCCAGTCTCGCGTCTTCCTTCTATCAAATGCTCTTCTTCTTCATCTACTCCATCTTTAGGTATACTAAAACTCTTCTCCCTCATTAGCATCTCTCAGTTGACGTTAGAAATTCCGATCGGAGTTTAACTTCTTCTTCACCAACAGATTTATCGGAAGATCAGTTCACTAAATTTAAGGCAGCAGCGGAGAAAGGAAACTTAGTTCCTCTATACAAATGCGTATTCTCGGATCATTTGACTCCGATACTTGCGTATCGATGTTTAGTGAAAGAAGACGATAGAGATGCTCCTAGCTTCTTGTTTGAATCAGTGGAGCCTGGTTTGCAATCCTCCAATATCGTAAGCCTTTGACGTGTTTCCATTTCTTGCATTTTGATTGGGCTCCATGAATTGAATTTTGAAATTTCAATAGGGGAGGTATAGTGTAGTTGGAGCTCAGCCTACAATAGAGATCGTGGGAAAGGGAAATGTAGTTACTGTGATGGATCATGGAGCTGGTATTAGGACAGAGGAGGAAGTGGAAGATCCAATGATGGTTCCTCAAAGAATCATGGAGGAATGGAAACCACAACGCATTGATGAATTGCCAGAAGCTTTCTGCGGTAAGCGAAGATAATGTTTGTTTCTTTAGGTATTACGCGAAAATGTAGCGGTGATGATTCCTCAGATGGTTGATTGATGATAATTCTGAAGGTTTTCTCCTTTGTTAACCAGGGGGTTGGGTTGGATACTTCTCGTATGATACTGTGCGTTATGTTGAGAAGAAGAAGTTACCATTTTCAAATGCTCCAGATGATGATAGGAGTCTTCCTGATGTTCATTTGGGACTTTATGATGATGTGATCGTGTTTGATCATGTTGAGAAGGTACAATACTGTTGTTTATTTGTATATTTCTATGGATTATTGATAGACGGTTTTATCTAAACACATTTGGAAATAGTTTGATTTGATTGTGATACCATTGAATTATTGTTGAGCACAGAAAGCATATGTGATCCATTGGGTGCGGATAGATAAGGATCGTTCTGTTGAAGATAATTTTATTGATGGAATGAATCGTTTGGAATCTCTAACCTCTAGAATTCAAGACCAAAAACCGTGAGTAGATTGTTCTACCAGTCTTTGGATTATAATTTTTTCTTTTTTATTTGTAAATTATGTTTTGAGCTTACATGTTTCTTTTGATTGCAGTCCCAAGATGCCTACTGGTTTCATAAAACTACGCACTCAGGTATTCGGTCCTAAATTGGAGAAATCGACTATGACAAGTGAGGCATACAAGGAGGCAGTGTTGGAAGCCAAAGAACATATCTTGGCTGGGGACATCTTTCAGATCGTTCTTAGTCAGAGATTTGAAAGGCGGACATTCGCGGACCCATTTGAGATATATAGAGCTCTTAGGATTGTAAATCCAAGCCCATATATGGCCTATTTACAGGTATACACTCCTTTGGTCCTTGTTTCCTTACATATTTTCTTAAAACTAATATTACTAATCTCTGCATTTCTCTCTTTTTTCTCTGTGTGTGTTTAATTTACAGGCTAGAGGATGCATATTAGTTGCATCAAGTCCAGAAATATTGTTACGTTCGAAAAATGTAAGTGTTGCCTGCTCTCTACTCTAATCTTTGGTTCAGTTAATCTTTAAACTCCATCTTCTTTATTTACTTGGCTCAATATGTGTATTCCTTCCGCTACAGAGGAAAATTACCAATCGGCCCCTTGCTGGAACTGTCAGAAGAGGAAAGACACCCAAAGAAGATCTAATGCTTGAAAAAGAACTCTTAAGCGATGAAAAACAGTGTGCAGAGCATATTATGCTTGTTGATTTGGGAAGGAACGATGTTGGCAAGGTTCCTCACTTTACCACTGCTCAAATCTTCTTTCATTTTCAGTCTCACCCTCTTCTTTTGGAAGCTAAGATGCAGTTTTCTAACTAGTTGGACTTTCATGTGAACTCAGGTTTCAAAGCCCGGTTCTGTGGAGGTTGAGAAGCTCATGAATATAGAACGGTATTCACATGTCATGCACATAAGCTCCACGGTATGCCCCTATTGCAACTTTACAAGTAAACAAACTTTAAATTCTAAAGTCCTCTTGCCTCAATGGACTTTTGGATTAAGCTTTTTATTTTCCCACTCTTGTTAGTTTATAAGAGATCACAGTTAAATAAGGAAAATTTTCGAATTGATGTGATGTTGAAGCCTGGTTCTGTCTAGAATATAGAAACAATGAATATGTAACTTCACATGTTATGTCCATTTCTGTTTTGTCTCATAACAAATCTTCTTCTTCGCAGGTAAAAGGCGATTTACTCGATCATCTAACAAGCTGGGACGCTCTTAGAGCTGCACTTCCCGTTGGAACAGTCAGCGGAGCCCCAAAGGTTTTCTCTCACAATACCACAAACTCACTACACATTCTTCACCATACTCAAAAATCATTTGATACACAGGTAAAAGCGATGGAGCTGATAGATGAACTGGAAGTAACAAGGCGTGGTCCTTATAGTGGAGGCTTTGGAGGCATTTCGTTTAATGGAGACATGGACATTGCCTTGGCTCTCAGAACAATGGTCTTCCCAACAAATTCTCGTTATGACACATTGTACTCTTACAAGCATCCTCAGAGACGTCGAGAGTGGATTGCTCATATTCAGGCTGGAGCTGGGGTTGTTGCAGACAGTAACCCTGATGATGAACAGAGAGAGTGTGAGAACAAAGCAGCGGCTTTAGCCCGAGCCATTGATCTTGCCGAGTCTTCCTTTCTTGATACACCTGAGGTTACCACTATCACACCTCGCATCAACAATGTCTGAGCATAAGCATTCTTGTTTTTTTACTTTTGATTTCACGTTTACTTACTCAGAAGTCTCAGATAGCTGTTTGATTTGCGTGATTTTTTTTAATTAGTAAAATTTACTACTATTTATTACGAATAGTTTTCAAGGTTTGAACTTTCTCGGACCAAAAGTTGCTAGATTTTATGGCTCTTAATATTACAATATGTAACAGATATTTACAATAAATTTCATATGATCATGCAAGTCACATGCTATTTTGCATAGAATTTATTCGATAATGCATTATTTAATACGTAGCATAATTTTACGGAATGTGAAAGTGTTTTAGTCAATTCATTATTTTTGGTCAAAGTCAAAACATGTTAAGATCTTTCGGTTTCATCAGTTGATTACTATCCAATATAAATGAAAATTAAAAATGAGTTAGTATGAATACCCCATTCTCATTTGATTGTATTTCAAATCTTAATTAGTTAGCAAAATTAGAACGTTGACCAAGGGATTTTTTAACTCACGAAACGAATTTAGAAAATTTAAGTTATCTATTGATAACAAAAAAAACAAAAAAAGAGACAAAATTTTAAATTGTGAAACTGTTTCGTGGAAATTTAACCAATTCGTAAGTCTACGGAAGGTAAAGAATATAGTTGAGAATCGTATGTTTTATTGATCAAATATCGATTACGAATCACAAGACACATGATATTATCAATCAATCTATGAACCCTAATTGTGATAGAGGTTGATCGCTGATAGTCTTGCGGTTTCTTGCTCTTGCTTTCGATTTCTTGTCTCTTTTATTTGTGTCTTCGCTTCTTTATTTATGGAGACATGCTCCTTATTTCTAATCCTCCTGAGATTTGGAGTCGGTAGCTAGATTCTCTCTTTGATAAGGTCGCTTGCGATATTCGCGGATAACACCAAATCTGTCTTGATATAATTGATTTTGTTTGGATAAGATTCATGTTGATCTTGTTTGGTATCTTGGAGAATATTCTATTATTTTTCCGATTACATCGGGTTTGTCTGATTTATCTTGGACTTTATCCAATAAGTCATGATGATAAAATTATATTTAACAATTTACCCCTCTCTATTTTCTTAGTAAGAATTTATAGAGTAGTTAAGATAATGAGTAATATTTTATCTTAATTTTCTGAGTTTATCAAAATTCGTAACATAACACATATGTATATACAAATTACATATATATATATTTTATTTAGAAAGATAAATTTGATGTAAAATTGTCATAATTGAATTCATAAGAAATAACAACATTTAATATTACTAACTTTTTCACTAATTGGGAACCAAGATGAAAACACATGGGCTTGTTGGTTATGTGACCCATCAAACCAAACATGAATTAAGATACATTTTGTATGTGTCTCCTTAAAGGAAATCTAACCACTTCTTCTCATTCCTTTCTTCCTCGGCGCGGGGCAGCTTTTCTCCAAAGGTAAGTTTTTTTTATCCCCTTACACAATGCAAAAATTCTACATGTCTTTCTAAATTGCATTTCTCCATTGTTGTAGAAAATGACATTATCATCTCCATTCACTAGAAACAATTGTAGATCTATGCATCAATTCTTTTTGGCTCTTGTTGATATCATAACCATTTTATCTAAATCAATCATTTGCTTAAAGAAAATTTATATTGAGTAATTTAAATATGCACCATCTTAGGTCTTTACACAAAAAAGTTATTTGGAACTTACTTGATAGAGACCTAAGGAAAATAATTCATGAAAACTTTGAGTGAAAAGCCCAAAGTATTTAGACTAAACTGTGACGAAAGATGTATTTGGGAAGAGAAAGATAAAGTCGATGAGAAGTTGACGATTTTTGGGAGTTTTCTGTGCATCCAAGTTACGAGAAAACCTTACGAAACACATAAGAAACTAGCTACTTTTATTGGGTCTGATCATCAGATTGATTTATATGTATTTTTTTGATAATAAAAGGAATCTTCATATGTATTTCTTTGATAATAAAGGTATTTCTAAGTTATTCTTCTATCCCATTTTAGAATAGTAGGAGAAGCTTTCAAAATGTTTTGATTGAATCGCCCTAACAATGTTTAAGATTTTATCTAATCTTTATCTAATCAATCATTAGACAAATATAACTTTGAAAGACTTTTAGCCGTTCTACCAAAATTTTTGAAAACTAGTTTTTTTCTGAACTCATAGATTTATTAAATGAGTGCCATTTTTCTTTGCTCAAAATAACCATTTTATTATATAACCAATAGTAAATTATGGCATAAAGATATCAAAATTGTAAGGAGGAAGAAATAAGTGAGTACCTTTTCATATTCTCATACTTGAAGTAAGTAGAACATACTATTTTATTCATCTTTTCCATCAATGCAGCATATGACACTTCCAAATTGTCAATTTGTTTTGTCTGATTTGGTAACTCAGAGCTTGGCGTGTTTGATGCATTCGTCAGATGCAAATTTCATGTGAGCTAATATTAAGTTTGGTGCAGATATCATTAAGTTCAAACTTGAAATTCTTTCAAAATCTTTTAAGCAGAGTGAGCAATCATCCTTGTTGTGGAATTCACCGTCGTAAAAGTTTCTCTCATCCTCCCTAGCAAACATGTTTTCCAAAAGCAGATTTTAATATCCAAGATGAGATACATGATTAACACGGGAGATATTTTGTCTGATAAAAAAACATGTCTTAATTAATTAGTGATATGAATTTGACAAAAATAGGTTGTTTCCAGAGTTGGTATGATAAAATTCTCTAAATTATATGGTCTAAATTTCAAAGCCGTTTAAAAATTTTTGATGACTACTATTTTAAAGTACTTAAAAAAAATCTTAACACTTTTTCACTACAAAGTCTAATTCAATTACATTTTATCAACAAAATTTGAATTTCTAACCTATTTTTTAGCAAAAGAAATTACATATTATAAGACTTTCCTTACCATCATCGGACTCAACATAGAAAATGATATAAATAAATAAAAGTAAACCGTTTTTAGTAAATTGAGAAACAACTTTAGTTACGAAATTCCAAATTTCCTAAACACTTATTGCGTGGCCGAGAAGACGCAGATAACTAGCGTCAGCGACCGACTTCATTGAAAAAAGCGACCAAAACGCTGCGTTTTCTTAACCATTTTGGTGGGATTTACCGAATCACACACAAATAATAGAGAGCAATAAAGGAATCGCGCGATAAGGTCAGTTGAGAGAACTCAGAGACGGAGAAGAAGAAGTCGTCTTTGAGATTTTGAGGAAGACGATGGAGAGTATATGGCGAATCGCGACGGGTCAAGATCCAAATCGAGAAGATTACGAAGGGATCGAGTTCTGGTCTAACCCTGAGCGTTCTGGTTGGCTCACGAAGCAAGGCGATTACATTAAAACCTGGCGCCGCCGTTGGTTCGTTCTCAAACGAGGGAAGCTTCTCTGGTTTAAGGATCAAGCCGCTGCTGGAATTCGTGGATCTACGCCGCGTGGCGTGATCTCCGTTGGTGATTGTCTTACCGTGAAAGGAGCTGAGGATGTTGTGAATAAGCCTTTTGCGTTTGAGTTATCTAGTGGTAGCTACACGATGTTCTTCATCGCTGATAATGAGAAGGAGAAAGAAGATTGGATTAATTCGATTGGAAGATCGATTGTGCAGCACTCGAGATCTGTGACTGATTCTGAAGTCCTTGATTATGATCACAGGCAGTGACTTTAAGCTTAATTCAATCTCTTATGGTTTTTCAATGTTTGATTTTGTCTCTCAGTCTCTCTCGTTTGGAATGTAACAATCAGTTGTTGCTTAATTCTGCTGTTATTGTATCTTTGATCCGTGATGTATGAATGCCTCAAAGTTTCAGATCGATTGTTCTCTTTTGTTATCATTTTTCTCTTCTTTGTAAACAATTTTGTTGTCCAGCTTGTATAAGTTCGATCTATTTGCTTTACTTTTTGATCAATTCGACAAGTGATTGATGTATTTTGTTATTGGTTTGACTCAAAAAGTAGAAGCTTTGTAGGGTTCTGAAGGAGGTTTTGGTCTCTGCAACGTGTTAGATCAGTAAGATAACATTACCAGAACAAGAGCTTCTCGGATTCTCTCATTCCATTTCACTGGTTTTGGAGACTGATTTATTGAAATGGGGAAAGAGAGAGATACAAGAAAGTAGCTTTCTTTGTTGTGGGTCCAACTCTGTCATCTTTATCTGCCGGCCACTAGTTTTTAACTTTTTAAAGTGATCTTTGCTCTCGAGATTGCCAAGGGCCACCTCAATGTTAGGTATGAGAAGCGCGTCAGCAATAATCACATGTGACAAAAGTCAAGATTGAGGTAAACTAATTATCTTCTTTAACATGTAGATGGAGGAAGAAAGAACAAAAGCTATATGTTGTTAGAGATGAGGAATGCAGAGCTCATCTTCATTCCAACACCAACTGTTGGTCATCTTGTTCCGTTTATTGAATTTGCTAGACGTCTCATTGAACAGGATGATAGGATCCGTATCACCATCGTCTTGATGAAACTACAAGGTCAGTCCCATTTGGAAACTTATGTTAAGTCAATTGCCTCCTCTCAGCCTTTTGTTAGATTTGTTGATGTCCCTGAATTAGAGGAGAAACCTACACTTGCTAGACAGGCTGTGGAAGCCTATGTATACGATGTTGTTGAGAAAAATATCCCTCTTGTGAGAGATATAATCATGGGTATCTTATCTTCTACTGCATTGGATGGGGTTGTGGTCAAAGGATTAGTTGCTGATTTTTTCTGTCTCCCCATGATTGATGTTGCAAAAGATGTAAGTCTCCCTTTTTATATGTTCTTGACTACAAATTCTGGGTTCCTAGCTATGATGCAATACCTAGCAGATAGACATAAGAAAGATACGTCGGTTTTTGTAAGAAATTCTGAAGAAATGCTGTCGATTCCTGGCATTGTAAACCCTGTCCCAGTCAAAGTTCTGCCTTCAGCTCTGTTTGTTGAAGATGGTTATGATGCTTATGTTAAACTGGCAACATTGTTTGCTAAGACTAAGGGAATCGTAGTGAATACCTCCTTTGATATTGAGCCTTACTCTGTGAACCATTTTCATCATGAACGGAACTACCCTTCTGTGTATGCTGTTGGCCCCTTATTTAACCCGAAGGCCCATCCTCATCCAGATCAGGACCTCGCTCATCGTGACGAGTTGATAAAGTGGCTTGATGATCAGCCCGAGGCATCGGTTATATTCCTTTGTTTTGGGAGTATGGGCAGGTTAAGAGGTCCGCTAGTGAAGGAAATAGCACATGGACTTGAGCTATGTCAGTACAGATTTCTCTGGTCACTCCGCGCTGAAGAAGTCACAAACGATGAACTTTTGCCAGAGGGATTCCTTGACCGTGTCAGTGGACGGGGAATGATATGCAATTGGTCTCCTCAGGTGGAAATATTAGCCCACAAGGCAGTGGGAGGTTTTGTGTCTCACTGTGGATGGAACTCAATAGTAGAGAGTTTATGGTTTGGTGTGCCAATTGTGACATGGCCAATGTATGCAGAGCAACAGCTCAATGCATTTCTGATGGTGAAGGAGCTGAAGCTAGCAGTGGAGATGAAGCTTGATTACAGGGCACATAGTGATGAGCTTGTAAGTGCAAACGAGATAGACACAGCGATTCGTTGTGTAATGAGCAAGGATAATAATGTTGTGAGGAAGAGAGTGATGGATACATCTCAGATGGCGCGGAAAGCTATGTTCTATGGTGGATCTTCGTATTTGGCTATTGAGAAATTCATACAGGACGTTGTAGGAATTAAGCCTTAGCCTTATTCTTATCATTAACCTTCTTTATGCTACAGATTACAGTCCTTTGATTTGCTTATCTTTGTAAGATTGTTCCTTTTTTGGGAATGTAAACATATATTGCTATCTTTGTTTATAATGTTCGTTAAATTTAGTGTTGGTATGATACATTGAATCATTGTCGCATCGAGTTACAAATCTGACAGAATTATTAAAAAAAGGGCTTAGTGCGCAAAGAAACGCTTTACGGAAAAAATAAACATATTGATATGAACCAAAAGGATTTAGGCAAAGCAGGATAATTGTTAAAAGTTAATATTTTATTAATCATAAGAAACCCTTAATAGGCCAAAGTACATAAATCAAAATAGAAAAATAAAAAATACCTTAAACCTAAATAAAAAAGCACCAAAGTCATAATCCGTATCGCATATATGTATCGCGATTTTCTTATAATTGAAACAAAAACATTAGAACTAACGAACTATTAATTCATGACCTATTTATAGATGCAACTATTATAACTAGGGTCCCAAGTAGTCAATATGCCGCTATTTGGGAAAAAGAAAAAGCATGCATCGTTGGTTCGGCCATGGCTTTCGTAATAAGAGTTCATCAAATATGAAGCATGGCTAAACGTAGTGTTGGGCTTAAAACAAGCTCCACTTGGTAGGATTGGTCTGCAATCAACTCCAATAGCGCAAGCAAAAGTGATGTTATCTTCTAGTTGCTTATCATTCGAATTCGAAGCTGCTATACACCATTGCTTAGAGCTTGCCACGGGAAGGTGATGGATCATGGTGGAAGAGAGGAGGATGACGAAGAGCGACATCAACGGCGACATTTTTGCTATTTCTTTAAAGTGAAAGTTCTATAAGATTCGTATAAGGGATGGTTTGTTTATTGTGAGAGGTGATATGCATATTTATACAATAGTAATGTACGAAGGAAAAGGAAAGATGAATATTGTTCATAAATGAGGAAGATTTTTTAGAAGGTGATTTTGGTCTACCAAATCTTCCTTTACATATATGAATGTATAGCGAGTTTTTTGCCATTTCTTAAAAGTGAAAATTCTATAAGCTTTGTATAACGTAATGATTTGCTATTTTATTTTTTTGACATGCCATTTTTTTTTACATATTTTATACAAGAGTAATGTATGAAGGAAATGGTAAATATGCATATTTGTATACATAACTGTGGAAGATTTGTAGGAGATGATATTGGTCTATTCAAATCTTCCTTTTCACATGGAATCTTTTTTTTTTTTTTGGTTAAAAACGGGAATTACCTAGTTGTCACCAAATTAAGCTTTTTCATCTATTTTCTGTTAAACCGTCAAAATTTGAATGTGATGTACTTTTGTATTGAAAATAAACTGTGTAGTTTTATGTTGAAAACTCTATATGGTCTGGGAATCGAACCCTATACCTATTGTAGAAACTTTTAAACACTTAACCAGTGGGCAAGAGTGCTTCCGCAAACCGTCAAAATTTGAATGCAATGTATTTTTGTACAGAAAATAAAACTTTGTGTAGTTTTACGTTGAAAACTCTATGTGGTTAGCTTAAAAATCGAAATATGGGACTACAGATTGATCACTCAATATTTTAAAATATATACAAAAAAGGAAAAATATCTCTCAACTTTAAAATATATGCAATCATTTTTCTTCTTCATTAAACTTAAAAAATATTTGAAAATATATTGCGAGTTTTCATAATTATATAACTGGATAAAAAAAAAATTGGCACTGTGAAATTATTCATCCTAACACATATTTATGTGTTACACCTATCAAATCCAATTACATATTTCAAAGTCCAAAGACACAACCACCATAGCTAGGGTCTTTAGCAATGACTATTCCGGTACTGCCGAAAATGAAATTGCATGCCTCATCGACGCGGCCATGTCTCTGGTAGTAAGCGTTCATCACATATGACGCGTGGTTTATGAGAGTATTGGGGTTAAAGCAAGATCCACCTGGTTGGATTGGTTTACAATCAACTTGACTGCACCCAAAATCGATATTTGCTTGTAAGTGCTCATCCGTGGATGCTAGAGATGCTACACACCATTCTTTGGAGCTTACCATGGGAAGGTGGTGGATCATGATGGAAGATATGAGGATGAGGAGGGGCGTCAAGCATGGCCACATTTTTGCCATTTTAATTATATTCAAAGAGTTGGATATTATTGTATTTATAATAGTCTTAGTAAATTCTCAATAAAATGAAGAGGTTGTAGAAGCAAATTTAATCGAGTTGAATAAAACTATGGTTATAAAAGAGTTTAATCACATAGTCAAAGATTTTTTTTTTTACCAAAAACAAAAAGGAAACAAATCTTCATAATTAGAAAATAGGAAGGTTAACAAATATACCTCTTCTTAATGGGGAAACAAAAACCAATTTCTGATAAACCAAATTTGAATATTTATGTGAGTTTAAGAATCAACGTATGTGTATTTATATCTTCTATATTTTAAATCTCTCAAACAAAAAAAATTCTGAAATTTAAATCTCTCAAATTTTTATTTGCAATTTTACATCTTTTTTTTTTGTCGTCAAACCCCATATATTAAGTATTTGGTTAGTAACTTTCCTCTAAAGAGAACTAAATGGGAACTGACAAGCTTACATGGGAAAAAAAAATCCGCGTGCTCTTAAACATTTCGCAAACATGTCAGCACGGATGCAATTTTACATTTTCTAAAAACGCAAAAATTACTTCAACTCTCAAAAAGTATTCAATGATATCAGAAAACCTATAAAAATTTGACATTCTGATGGTGGAATATTGATTGCAGGCTTTGTAAACCATGTTTTTTTTTTCTGAAAATTTTCATAAAGCAATTTGTAAACCATGTTCCTCCAATTAGTGTTATGTCATCGGGCTTGTTTTATATTGGTCTATTCAAATCTTCCTTTTCATATATGATTATATGAATATACTCTAATAAATTAAAATGATATTCAAATTAAGAGTTATATTTTGGATATCTATGCGAGTATTATAATGTATGCAAAGAAAAGAGTACATCACAAGCAAATCATGTAAAATAATAATCTAGCAAAGAAACTGCAGAAATGTGTATGTGTGTGTGTTGATCGAATGAAATTGATAAAATACCTTGATGACTAAAGTTTCTAGATTTGGATAGTTGTTGAGTAAGATAAAGTAAGGATGTTGTGAAACATTGGCATTGTATCACAGCACAAGTGTAACACCTAGATTTATTGTCACAACCAAAAACACATAATAATACAACATGAGACTTTGGTAGCTTAAAATTGAAACAACCAATAGAAGAAGAAGATGTAGCAAGCAAAACTGACCTCAAGAGAATCAGAAGACAAGTGAAGGGTTGTAACAGTGCTAATCCCTTCAACCAGATTCGTAACATCACCAAACATATCCTTCATATCACTATCAACATCCTCATCTCTAAGTGGCTCCCATGATCGAAGATCGAGTCTAGCTTCTTCAAGGGAACCAAAATCAACATCATGCTCAAAATCACAATCCAGAGAGAATCTCTTGACGGCCGTAGAATAGAGAGCAAGCGTGTTGTCCACGAAATCACAGAAGTATCTATGATTACCACTTGCGTCATTCAAATTAACTAAGGATGTCTACAAGTAATGATAGGATTTTGCCAAGAACCTCATCTGGTAGACGGCTGAGTAAATCTGTAGAACTCATTAGCTATCTCTTTGGACAGATACAGATTAGGATTCTAACTGAACCTATTCTAGAAGAGGATGCCAAATCACGACGGGTCTAATAGAAAGATCAAAGAAGAAACTTGCTTTGGTGAAGACGAGTGAATTCGAAAATTAACGAGAACGCCTTTTTTTTTTTTTAATGTTTCTCAAAACAAAACTTTTCAACTTACAGCCACATAAAATCGGATCGAGTTTTGGTTTACTTTAATTTTGATTTTAAAACACGTTTTAACTTAATTGAACACAACGTCAACGTTTTGTACTGAAAATAAATCTGTGTAGTTCTGCATTGAAATTTTATCTATTGTGTAGTTTTTACGTAGGCATAAACTCTGTATAGTTGGAGGAAAAATAGAAAATTCGCGTGAAACTCTAAATCGATAATAAGCCATTTATCAAAAAAAAAAAAACACAATAATATAATTGCGATTTTTCATATTAATTATATAACTGGTAAAAAAAACATTGGCACTGTGGAATTATTCATCCTAACACGATATTTGTGTATCACCTATCAAAACCAATTCCATATTTTAAAGATACATAGACACAGCCACCCGAACTAGGATCTACATCAGTGAGTCTCGCAGCACTGCCAAAAATGAAAAGGCATGCCTCATCGGTGTGGCCATGGCTCTGGTAGTAAGCATTCATCACATATGACGCGTGGGTATAGAGAGTATTGGGGTTAAAGCATGATCCACCTGGTCGGATTGGTTTACAATCAACACCAGCTTGACTGCACCCAAAATTGATATTTGCTTGTAACTTAATATTCATGACTGCTTTATTTGCTACTCACCATTTTTTGGAACTTGCCATGGGAAGGTGGAGGATCATGATGGAAGATATGAGGATGAAGAGGAGCGTCATGTTTGCCATTTAGTTTCTTGAAAATGAAAATCTAAATTATATTCAAAGAGTTGTATATTGAATATCACTCTATTTATTCTATTTCAAAGAACAATATTAGTTTTAGTAAATTTGAATAAAATGAAGAGGTTATAGAAGAAAATCTAATCGAGTTGAATAAAATATTATAAAAGAGTTAAATCACATAGTCAAAGATTTATTTATTTTAACCAAAAAATAAGAAAGAAAAAAATCTTCATAGTTAGAAAATAACACGAAGAAATATTGGAGTTAACAAATATACCTCTTCTTAATGGGAAACCTAAACCAATTTTGAATATTTAAGTGAGCTTAAGACAACGAATGTGTATTCATATCTAGTACCCTTTTAAATCTCTCAAAATTTTACTTGCAATTTTACAATTCTTCTAATAAAGGGTTCATCGCATATGCTGTCGTAGTCGACTATCATTAAAAAAAAAACGAAACAAAATTATTCCTACCCTCAAAAGATATTAGTAATCCTATAAAAATTTGACATTCTGATGGTGGAATATTGATTCTGGGCTTTGTAAACCATGTCGCCACGAAGGTTTTGATGGCACATCAATCCTGATCACGTGGCTTGGGGAAGATAAGGATATCATAGTAAGTCAACTGATCTTGATTCTTGAGACAGGAACTGTGTAGTTGGACCACTTTCTTTATGATAGCATTTACCAACTTGTCTATACAATTGGCTTGGTCCTATGCTTGTGGTCCCATCCTTTGCCTAATCAGAACCTTGCCCATCGTGCTGAGTTGATTCTAATAGAATAATGTACATATTGTATTTCTCTATTCGAATTTAAATTTAACTACTCCATTTGGCTGTCTTTCTTTCACGATCATTATTACCACACATTCATTTATTTCAAATACTTTTTTTTATAAAAACTATCTCAACCATTTCTTCTGATTACACACTTTAATAAAGCTTCTTCTTTTGACTTTTGAGTTTTCTCAGAAATCGTCACAAGAATGGAGAAGCAAGATGCAGAGCTTATCTTCATCCCTTTTCCGATCCCAGGACACATTCTCTCCACAATCGAACTTGCAAAACGTCTCATCAGTCAAGACCATCGTCGGATCCACACCATCACCATCTTCCATTGGGCCTTACCCTTTGTTCCTCAAGCTGACACTATCGCTTTCATCCAATCCCTAGTCGAATCAGAGTCTCGCATCCGTCTCATTACCTTACCCGATGTCCAAAACCCTCCACCAATGGAGCTTTTCGTTAAAGCTTCAGAAGCTTACATTCTTGAATTCGTCAAGAAAATGATTCCTTTTGTTAAAGACGCTCTCTCCACTCTCTTATCTTCTCGTGATGAATCAGATTCAGTTCGTGTCACCGGATTGGTTCTTGATTTCTTCTGTGTCCCTTTGATCGATGTCGGAAACGAGTTCAATCTCCCTTCTTACATTTTCTTGACTTGTAGCGCCGGATTCTTGGGTATGATGAAATACATCCCGGAAAGATACAAAACAATTAAAACGGAATTCGACCGGAGCTCCAGCGGCGAGGAGATGATTCCGGTACCTGGTTTTCTCAGCTCCGTTCCCGCTAAAGTTTTCCCACCGGGGATGTTCACAGGAGAGGCTTACGAAGCTTGGGCGGAGATAGCAGAGATGTTTCTTGGAGCCAAGAGTATTTTAGTCAATTCGTTTACATCTCTTGAGCCTAACGCTTTTGATTACTTTGATCGTCGTCCGGATAATTACCCACCCGTTTACCCAATCGGGCCGATTCTTTCTTCAAACGATCGTCCGAATTTGGATTTATCGGATCGTGATCGGATCTTGAGATGGCTCGATGATCAACCCGAATCATCTGTAGTGTTCTTCTGCTTCGGTAGCTTGAAGAGTCTTGATGCGTCTCAGATTAAAGAGATCGCTCAAGCCTTAGAGCTCGTCGGCTGCAGATTCCTCTGGTCGATTCGAACGGATCCGAAGGAGTACGCTAGCCCGTCCGAGATTTTACCGGACGGGTTTATGAACCGGGTTATGGGTTTGGGTCTCGTGTGTAGTTGGGCTCCTCAAGTGGAAATTTTGGCCCATAAAGCAATAGGAGGATTCGTGTCTCATTGCGGTTGGAACTCGATATTGGAGAGTTTGCGTTTCGGTGTTCCGATTGCCACGTGGCCAATGTACGCGGAACAGCAATTAAACGCGTTCACGATGGTGAAGGAGCTTGGTTTGGCCGTGGAGATGCGGTTGGACTACGTGCGGGCTGATGGAGAGATAGTGAAAGCTGATGAAATTGCAAGAGCCGTACGATCTTTGATGGACAGTGAGGATGTGCCGAGGAAGAAACTGAAGGAGATTGCGGAGTCGGCAAAGGAAGCTGTGATGTTTGATGGATCTTCGTCTGTTGCGGTTAGAAGATTCATCGATGAGTTGGTTGGTGATTCTTTATAAGTTTATCGAAACGCCGTCGTTTCACCTAAAATTGTAAAATCGAGTATGTACATTAGTTTTTTTTTTTTTTTGGGTGGACATCCGATAAAAATAAGATATTTGTGGTTAAAAAGGCCGTTGGATCGGCCAAGTAAAATTAAAACAAAACAATCAGGATATGTATAAAATTTTGGCTAACAATTAAATTTGCATTTAAACTACAAAATTAAACAAATATTGCCTCTAATCACTCTTTGCAAATTATGAGTTAGTACTTAGTACATTGTACACTAGCATTTATTTTGAAATTTAAAGACCATTTGCTGAATTTAAATGAATTTATTGATAGTTTGAAACCAAACTGTAGTTGTTGTGTTTGCACAACTAATTCTGCTTTATAATGTTTAAAAAATTTAGTAGGAAGAAACGGAGTCACAAAAACTCATGGCTATCTTCTCCACAGCACAACCTCTCTCCCTGCCACGTCATCCAAACTTCTCCAATCCGAATCAATCAACCGCCAATAACGAACGCTCCCGCCACACTATTTCTCTGATCGACCGATGTTCAAATCTCCGGCAACTGAAGCAAACCCATGCTCAGATGATCCGTACTGGTTCATTTTCTGATCCTTACTCGGCTAGTAAGCTATTCGCAATCGCTGCGCTCTCTTCCTTCGCGAGTCTCGAGTATGCACGCAAAGTGTTTGATGAAATTCCTCAACCAAATTCTTTCACTTGGAATACACTTATCCGTGCTTATGCTTCTGGACCTGACCCTGTTCGAAGCATCTGGGTTTTCTTGGATATGGTTGCGGAGAGTCAATGTTACCCAAATAAGTACACTTTCCCTTTTCTCATCAAGGCAGCTGCGGAAGTTTCCTCTTTGTCTCTAGGTCAATCTCTTCATGCAATGGCAGTTAAGTCATCAGTTGGATGTGACGTTTTCGTTGCGAATTCTTTGATACATTGTTATTTCTCTTGCGGAGATTTAGATTCAGCTTGTAAAGTGTTTACTACGATCCGAGAAAAAGATGTTGTTTCGTGGAATTCGATGATTACTGGATTTGTGCAAAAGGGTTCTCCGGATAAGGCTTTGGAACTGTTTAAGAAGATGGAGTCAGAAGACGTTAAGGCAAGTCATGTGACAATGGTTGGGGTTTTGTCTGCTTGTGCTAAGATACGGAATCTAGAGTTGGGGAAGCAGGTTTGTTCTTATATAGAAGAAAACAGAGTAAACATGAACTTGACATTGTGTAATGCGATGCTTGATATGTACACAAAGTGTGGAAGCATAGAGGACGCGAAAAAGCTGTTCGATAACATGGAGGAGAAAGATAGTGTTACGTGGACAACAATGCTTGATGGGTATGCTATTTCAGAAGACTATGAAGCTGCTAGAGATGTTCTGAACTCTATGCCTAAGAAGGACATTGTTGCATGGAATGCTCTTATATCTGCTTATGAGCAGAACGGTAAACCTAACGAGGCACTGTTAGTGTTCCATGAGCTGCAGCTTCAGAAAAACACAAAGCCGAACCAGATCACTCTGGTAAGTACTCTCTCGGCTTGTGCTCAGGTAGGGGCACTGGAATTAGGTAGATGGATTCATAACTACATAAAAAAGCATGGTATTAGGTTGAATTTTTATGTTACAAGCGCACTGATTCATATGTATTCGAAATGCGGAGATCTTGAAAAGGCCCGTGAAGTGTTTAATTCTGTAGAGAAAAGAGATGTGTTTGTGTGGAGTGCAATGATTGGTGGCTTGGCAATGCACGGATGTGGAAATGAAGCCGTTGATATGTTCTTTAAAATGCAAGAGGATAATGTAAAGCCTAATGGTGTGACCTTCACTAATGTCTTCTGTGGTTGTAGCCATACCGGTTTGGTGGATGAGGCTGAGTCGTTATTCTACAAAATGGAATCGAGTTATGGTACTGTCCCTGAGGACAAGCATTACGCTTGCATAGTTGATGTTCTCGGCCGCTCGGGTTATCTAGAAAAAGCTGTGAAGTTCATAGAGGCGATGCCGATTCCTCCAAGTGTTTCTGTCTGGGGTGCGCTCCTAGGAGCCTGTAAGATCCATGCCAATCTGAATCTTGCTGAAATGGCTTGTACCCGTTTGCTTGAACTGGAACCTAGGAACGATGGTGCACACGTGCTCCTATCAAACATATACGCTAAATCCGGGAAATGGGAAAGCGTTTCTGAGCTAAGGAAGCACATGAGAGTCACTGGACTGAAGAAAGAACCAGGATGCAGCTCAATAGAAATCGATGGCATGATTCACGAGTTTCTCTCTGGAGATAACGCTCACCCAATGTCTGAGAAGGTCTACGGGAAGTTACATGAGGTTGTGGAGAGATTGAAATCAAATGGTTATGAGCCAGAGATGTCACAGGTTCTGCAGATCATTGATGAAGAAGAAATGAAGGAACAATCTCTGAATCTGCACAGCGAGAAGCTGGCGATTTGTTATGGACTGATATCAACGGAGGCTCCAAAGGCGATTCGGGTTATTAAGAATCTAAGGGTGTGTGGAGATTGTCATTCAGTTGCTAAGCTAATATCTGAGCTCTATGATAGAGAGATAATAGTGAGGGACCGGTATCGGTTTCACCATTTCAGAAATGGGAAGTGTTCTTGTAACGATTTCTGGTGAAATTTCAGAAATACTAGAAGAAACTCAAGTAAAATTTTGTATTTGTTCCTCCTTGTGTATTACAATCATATCAAAGATAATTCATTTTAGTGATAAGGACATATCTACCGTTAAGTGCCACATCAATGGTCGCAGTCATGAAATGATGTGCTCTATGCCGATATGGTTTAGAAGAAAAGGGCATTGCCTAAACTAGAGGATTTCAGAAGATCAAAAATGCTTCAGTTTTTGTAATCACTAGCAAATAAGGTCATGCCAGCGGTTAAAATAAACCAGTTTTGTTTAGCTCCCAGACCATCTACACACCTTTAAACCAAGATTTCATATTGGTCAAATACTTGAAACAGAGCAAATGTTACATACAAATAAAGTTTCATAAATTTTCAGTAGATATAAATGTTACATACAAATAATACTTGAAACCATGCTAGTGCAACTACACAAAAAAACGACCCAAAAGATAGCTCACTGAAGATGCATTTCAACAACTTTCGTAACAATTTTTGTCTAAAGGCTAAAACAATGGCCAAGTTTAAGTAAATCTACTCAAGGCTAACTCTGTAATACTATTCACATTGTTTCACAAAAGTAAAGAAGAACGACTTTACTCTTTAAGGTGTCAGATATAACACCTTCTGAACCACTTTTTCTTCATATCAACAACTTCTCAAAAACAGTAGATGTAATAAAAGATCCTTGACCTAATCACCTGCAAAGTTCATGAAAGTAAGACTTGAGGCTCAAAAAAACATCATCAATACTCCAAACTCATCAAAGATAAACATACCTGGAACTGCAAATGAATCATCAAACCGTAACAGTTCGAGAATGCTCAATCATAGCCAACATGAAACATGAAAGCACACTCGATTTCAATTCGACATACCCCCAAATCTCACCATCGTCACGTTTTTCCAACGCGATCACAATGCACCATATATCTTTATCCATATAATCATAATCCCAACCATACAAGCTCTCATACCTACACAAAATCACCAACTTCCCACCAAGATTCGCCACTTTATACTGACAATTACCATAGTTAATCAACTCATATCTTTGTACTCCCTTCACAGTTCTCCAATCCTTACCCTTTGGATCAAACACAACAATCGGATATCCAAGAACACTCAAAGGATCAATGGTATACAACAAATCATCAATCACACAACACGAACCATTCCAAAACTTCCTCAGTATACTTTCATCACCCCAAGACTCCCATCTACGTCGTCTCGGTTCGTAAACCAACCAACACATACGATCCAAAATGTAAATCTTATCTCCCATCACCACAGATTCACCAAAGACTCCATCAAAACTAGTAACAAAGTTAGGGTAATTTGGAGCACCATGACCATGAACAGGTTCGTAAACCCATCTCTGAGTATTTACATTGAACACTTCGATCCAATCTCCACCTAGCTTAACGCAACCTCCGATTACGTAAATCTTTCCGTCAATTACTCCAGCGGCTGCGTGGTAACGACCTCTTCTCATATTAGGGAGACGACGACGCGTATGAAATCTACAATCGACGACACTCACATTCAATAGAGGTGGATTTGGTGCGAGGCCTCCACCGAATATATACATATCGTGTCCGATTGTGACGACGGCAGATCCAGGAGTCAATGGAGGAAGTGAAACGATCAACCTCAGCTGTAAAGAGTTGTTTATCCGATGAAGAATGAACCATCGTGGGATTTCTAAAGGAGGGAATCCGATTAAGGCGTAAAGAAATTGTTCTTGTGTCGCGTTCTCGTTTTGATTATCTTCTTCTTGTGGTTTCTTGTTTGGATCGCCGTCGTCGGAAGTTATTTCAGTGATTGTCACCATCGCCGTCTGGAGTCGGTTAGCAGCAGAGAGTTAACGGAAAGCGAGCCTAATACGATTTTTAAAATGATAATGTAGTAATTACTCAATTGTATATTTATAATGAAACCACTATGAGTAAATTTTCTCTCATTTCACGCATTCATAAAAATCATTGGTATTAAATCATTTTTTTTCTTTCTTCTTAAGTCTCGTTATAAAACTAATTACTACATTATCATATTTTTCTTCTTCAAAAAAATATATATATAAAGGAAAACATTATATCTAAAATTTCTCCCAAACAAAAGGGTAAAAGGAATTCACTCTAAAATGTGTATATGATTATTTTCTTTGAAAACTATATCAGCAAGTTTTTTTTTTCTTTTTCTGTAACACTGGTTTCTAACTCTAAAATGTGTATATACGTTACATATGACGTCAGCTGTAACGAATTAACTGAAAGCGAGAAATTCATTTCACTTGGGTATTTATATCTGTTGTTGTGTATCTTATAAGGAAATTTCATTTCACTTAGTATTTATCTCTCTCTCTAATTTCAAGGATTCAGAAACTTCGCTTTAATAAAAATTTTCCAAAGAGATAATTTGTTTTAAATCATTTTTTTTCCTCTTCTTAAGTCTCGTTCTAATACATTAAGGCGCGAATTTGTATGTTGAAATTTATAAAGATGATTATGCGTCAAAAACTAATTATCATTTTTATTTTTTACAAGTTGTATTTGATTTTTTGTATAAATTTTACATTAAAAAATCGTTTAGATGTTGATTTTCTGAAATAGTACGGATATGGGAAGAACTAAAAAAAAAGCAATACGAATATGGAATTCTATAGTTTTAGTGGGAATTTGAATAATGATTTTTTATAACGGTGACTATGTATGGTTTTAGTCGTGTGGTTGATGACATGTGTTTTTCTTTTTCCCCACTCTTTCTAGTTCGTAGTTGCGTCTATATCAAGTTACTGGGTATTATTCTTGTTTCTTGCTTACAAACAATTTTCCAAAACCAATCAAGGGAAGCTGAATGAAACAAGCATGTCTATCAGTCCTCAATAAATCTTTCATTTTTTTGTCAACAAATCTTTCATTTTAAAATATCTTATTTTTTAATGACAAAATATAGATTTTACCATAAATCCGAATCAAATAATTTTTAGGGATTTTTTGCAAACTACCCTATTTATGTTTTATAATTTGAAAAATATCCTCTTTATTTTTTATTTTTTAAATCAATATATATATATATGATATGACAATTTTGCCCTTATTTAATTTACAACTCATTTATGTTTAATAAATAAAAACTAATTTTCTTAATAATTACAATTATTATTATAATTTTAAAAAAGTTTTGAGATAAAAATATTTTATTGATTTTATATAATAAAATCCACCTATAAATAAGTCTCTAAAAATTAATCAGAAAAATAAAATAAAAAAAATAAAAAATAAATTTGTATATTATAATGTTTATCTCAATTTTTACATACAATATATAAAAGACACAAAATATTCTAGAAATCCTAATCAGAAAAGGAAATAATGAAGAAATAAGAAAAAATCCGATCAAGACCCAAAACCAACATAAACCCTCCTAAATTCACTATAAAAAAAGAGTTCTCGAGACAATGAAGATCATCCAACAATCTTAAAAAGACGTAAGTTATAGATTTCATATATCTTTTGTCTGCTTGCTCAAAAATCTTAAATTATCTAGTTACTTGTTCAACAATCATCAATAAAACTTGTATTCTCTAAAATCATAATCTCTGATACCCTAATTCTTATTGATTTGAACAGTTATGTTTCACAAGCGAGCTAGTGAAGCTAAGGAGAATAGCGATAAAAGCATCAGTTCCAATTTAGTCGCATCTTCACCGATTAAGAAACGCCGTATCAATATCGCTGATTCTGCGTCCGCGTCGGCGTCTGATAAGTCTTCGATTGCTACTTCTGGTAGCAGTAGAGGATTTAACGGTGATAGCGTCGTTCAGCAACTCGACATGGCTTTTGGTAATTCGAACCGTCATGAGATCGATGAAGATCTGCACAGTCGGCAGCTCGCCGTCTATGGTCGTGAGACGATGAGGCGTCTCTTTGCTTCGAACGTTCTCATCTCGGGGATGCACGGCCTTGGCGCCGAGATTAGTATGCGTCCTTTGTCTCTGAGTTTTCCAGTATTCACATATGCATGTTAAATTAGGACTATTGCTTATATATTCCTGACACTTTTGAATCTATTTTCCTTTTTTTTCTCATTTGTTTTTCCAGCCAAGAATCTTATTCTTGCCGGTGTGAAGTCTGTAACCCTGCATGATGAAAGTGTTGTAGAGCTATGGGACTTTTCAAGCAACTTTGTTTTCTCGGAGGATGATATTGGCAAGAATAGAGCGGATGCTTCTGTTCAGAAGTTACAGGATCTTAACAGTGCCGTGGTTGTCTCTAGCTTGACCACAAGCTTAACCAAAGAGCATCTTTCTGGTTTCCAGGTCAGTAGACTATTTCATTTGTCTTGTCATTGGTTCTATCTGGTCTGTTACTCTTGTACATCTGTGATCGTTATATAGATAAATTTTATGATAACTCTGTGACTGAGTGGATCCCATAGGAGTGAGAAGCCGTTGCTTATTGTTTATTAGTAGTAATATAGAAGTTCCCATAGGAGTGCGAAGTCGTTGCTTATAAGAATTGGTTGCTGTGTCCTTGGGTGTTAGGCTGGTTCTATTGTTTATTAGTATTAATATAGTAGATCGGTGTATATCTTTCTCGTGGGTGTTTCTTGTTGCCTGGTTTAACGCTGATACATATTTCTTTTTTGTGAAACAGGTTGTTGTTTTCTCTGACATAAGCTTGGAAAGAGCAATCGAATTTAATGACTACTGTCACAGCCATCAACCTCCTATCGCTTTTGTCAAGGCTGATGTCAGGGGTCTTTTCGGCTCAGTCTTTTGTGATTTTGGGCCTGAATTTGCAGTTCTTGATGTTGATGGAGACGAAGCCCATACAGGCATCATTGCCTCCATCTCTAATGAGAAGCAGGCATTTATTTCCTGCGTCGACGATGAGAGACTTGAGTTTCAAGATGGTGACCTAGTTGTTTTCTCAGAAGTTGAGGGTATGACGGATTTGAATGATGGGAAACCAAGGAAGATAAAAAGTGTGAGGCCATATTCATTCACCCTTGAAGTGGACACTACAAACTACGGAACATATGTGAAGGGTGGTATTGTCACTCAAGTGAAAGAGCCAAAGTTAGTGAATTTCAAGCCGTTGAGGGAAGCCCTTAAAGATCCAGGGGACTTGCTATTTAGTGATTTCTCTAAGTTTGATCGGCCTCCACTCCTGCACTAAGCATTTCAGGCACTTGATCGGTTTACATCCGAAGCTGGCAGATTTCCAGTTGCTGGGTCAGAAGAGGACGCACAAAAGCTTATATCGATTGCCACAGACATCAATACCCGGCAGGGCGATTTAAAGGTGGAGAATGTTGACCATAAGCTTCTACGACACTTTTCCTTTGGAGCCAAGGCGGTCTTGAATCCCATGGCTGCAATGTTTGGCGGTATTGTGTGACAGGAGGTTGTTAAAGCTTGCTCTGGAAAATTCCATCCCCTCTTTCAGGTAAAATATACTTTTAATAATTTAGTCTTTGCATGCCTAGTTCCCTAGTAGAAATAGAAATCCTAAACATTAACTAAAACGTATCACTCCCTTTTTTCTAAAATACAGCTGCTTACTCGTTTTGAAATGTAAATTGTTTGTAGTTTGTAATGCGACCTAATGTGAACTTGTTATTTTTTTTGCCAGTTTTTCTACTTTGATTCAGTGGAGTCACTTCCCACTGAACCTCTGGAATCAAGTGACTTTGCACCAAGGAACAGCCGATATGATGCTCAAATATCTGTATTTGGGGCCAAGTTCCAGAAGAAACTCGAAGATGCTAAAGTTTTCACAGTAGGGTCTGGTGCTCTTGGCTGCGAGTTGTTGAAAAATATGGCTCTGATGGGGGTTTCCTGTGGAAGCCAAGGGAAACTAACAGTGACAGATGATGATATAATCGAGAAGAGTAACCTCAGTCGTCAATTTCTGTTCCGTGACTGGAACATTGGACAGGCTAAATCCACAGTTGCTGCTTCTGCTGCTGCAGCTATAAACCCCCGCTTCAACATTGAGGCCCTGCAAAACCGTGTTGGCGCTGAGACTGAGAATGTATTTGACGATACCTTCTGGGAGAAGTTAACTGTTGTTGTCAATGCACTGGATAATGTCAATGCAAGGCTCTATGTTGATTCGAGGTGCTTGTATTTCCAGAAGCCTCTCCTTGAGTCTGGAACTCTTGGTGCAAAGTGCAACACACAGATGGTTATTCCACATCTAACTGAAAATTATGGTGCCTCAAGGGACCCATCAGAGAAACAGGCCCCCATGTGTACAGTGCATTCGTTCCCGCATAACATTGATCACTGTTTAACTTGGGCTCGCTCTGAGTTTGAAGGTCTGCTTGAGAAGACTCCCGCTGAAGTGAATGCATATCTGTCTGGCCCGGCTGACTACACTAACTCAATGATACGTGCTGGTGATGCTCAGGCCAGAGACACATTAGAGAGGATTGTTGAGTGCCTCGACAAAGACAAGTGTGAGACCTTCCAAGACTGCTTAACCTGGACTCGACTGAGGTACTGTCACTCTCTTAATAGTTAGGTTTATAGTAAGCCTAGTCGTAATGATGGAACGAAAGAGAATATGGTATCCAAGGATTCATAGTTATTTTATTGAAAAATTCATTAGTAATTAGTAAAGTAAAAATCACTGTTTAGGAACACTGTTAGGTGGAAACTTCATTTCTCAACAGGTTTTGGATTTCCCATAACATGCGATTCTTTGTTTTGTGACTAGGTTTGAGGATTACTTTGTGAACCGTGTCAAGCAACTGATATACACATTTCCTGAAGATGCTGCGACTAGTACTGGATCTCCATTCTGGTCTGCTCCAAAGAGATTCTCTCGTCCGCTCGTACTCCTCTTCCGACCCAAGCCTCCTAAAATTTATCACAGCGACTGCTATTTTACGAGCAGAGACATTTGGAATCCCTGTGCCTGAGTGGACTAAAAACGTAAAGTACGCAGCTGAAGCTGTTGACAGAGTGATAGTCCCAGACTTTGAGCCAAGGAAAGCTACCTCTTTAACCACAGCTTCTGTAGACGATGCTGCAGTCATCAACGACCTCATTGCTAAGCTCGAGCAGTGTAGGCATAATTTGGCTCCAGATTACAGGATGAAACCAATTCAGTTCGAAAAGGTAAATATCCTCCAATATTAATGTTTCTTGTTTAAAAATCTTGGTAACCCCATATAGAGTGAATCTTCTAATTCATTGATATGTTGTTAAAAATATAGTGTTATCTGTATCTGTAGGATGATGATACAAACTATCACATGGATGTGATAGCGGGTCTAGCCAACATGAGGGCAAGGAACTACAGCATACCTGAAGTCGACAAGCTGAAAGCAAAGTTCATTGCAGGGAGAATCATCCCAGCGATAGCGACTTCGACAGCCATGGCTACTGGACTGGTCTGCCTCGAGCTGTACAAGGTCCTTGATGGAGGACACAAAATGGAAGACTACAGAAACACGTTTGCCAACTTGGCGCTTCCTCTCTTCTCCATGGCTGAACCAGTTCCGCCAAAGGTGGTGAAGCACAGGGACATGTCTTGGACGGTTTGGGACAGATGGGTGCTCAAAGGAAACCCGACTCTGCGTCAGGTGTTGCAGTGGCTGGAGGACAAGGGGCTTACCGCGTACATCATCTCCTGTGGAAGCTGTCTTCTGTTCAACAGTATCTTTCCGAGCCACAAGAAGAGGATGGATAAGAAGGTTGTGGATGTAGCTCGGGATATGGCGAAAGTGGAGTTGCCGCCTTATCGCCACAATCTTGATGTAGTTGTCACTTGTGAGGATGAAGATGACAATGATGTCGATATTCCACTCGTCTCTATCTACTTCAGGTGAGAGTTTTCAGAAAAAAAAACACAGGAAGAAGAAGATGATCTCTTGAAGCAAACTAGGAATTTATATAATGATTTTTTATGAAGGTGACCCATATATGGTTTTTAGTTGTGTGGATGATGCCATGTGTTTTTGCCAACTGTTTCTAGCTTGTAGTTGCCTTTAAATCCAAGTTACTGGGTATTGTTGTTGTTTCTTGTTTACAAAGAAATTTCCAAAACCAATCAACAGAAGCTAAATGAAACGATCATCAAACTGCATCATAATTATAAACATCTGTACGTGTAGGAAAAAGAAGTGTAGTTTACAATATTTTTAATAAATTGGTATACAATAGACTTTTGAGAAGTATTAATTTCAAGAGATAGAGTTATGAGGAAACTTGGTTTAGAGATGACGCAAAAACCAAGTGATTTAGTTAACCGGTTCTGGTTTTTGACTTTATGGGTAACTACAATATCGAAGTGAGAAAATACAAAGTCCTGGACACTGAATACCTCAAAACTCAAATTCTTTCACTTCTCTCTCTTTATTACTTACTACTTTTAATGTAGGTCAATGGACTTATTTTCTACACTAGTAAAAGTTATAAGGAAGAAAGAGAGAGAGAAGTGAAAGGACTTCAGTTTCGAGGTATTCATGTAAAAATAAAGTTTTAATTAAAGTGATTTAAACAAGGGATATAATAGTGAAATCGGTAAAATTTCAGGAATGGGCTTTGTTCATATAATGATTTCTGGTAAAATTTCATATTTATTTGAAGAAACTCAGTCAATTTTATTTTATTTTATTCCACCTTGTGTATTACAATCACATCATCAAGATCAATCAGTTTAATGACATGAACCTCCTCTCTACCGTTTTGGTTAAACATTAGCAGAATGTCAGTGAGGTCTTGATTATATAAGTCATGAAATTATGTGTTCGTATGAAGATAAGAGCATGGCCAAAAACCGTTAAAGATGCAAAACGTTTTGGGGCTTCCCCATATAATAACGGTGTTGGACGATTCTCTCCAGAAAAAGAAAAGTTCAGATCTCCTTCTTCTAATACTTGGGTTCGTGATGAAAACGCTTATTGTGTTATCCACCGAATTAAGATAGCATAGCACTAAGGAGTGCAGTGTTCTTAAGAGGCACTTAATCGAGCTATGGTCTATTGGTGACCTCTCAGAACTTAAGATTGAAGAATTCATCGAACAATATCATAAAGATCATGAATAGCAAGGTATAGAGCCATTGGCAAAAAACCCAAAACTTTCGAGCACACTCCGACGAAGCCCTCAAAAGGAAGGATATATGTAATCATTGGAGGGTCGAAGCTGTGTCAAGACACATTTTGCGCTATCAAGAAGCACAAACGAGCCGCTGTGATGGAAGTGAGTAAGGAGCCAAGGGGAATCAAAACCAACACGTTGATAACCTTTGAAGAGTTCGATATTCAGAACCTCGCAAAACCACATGAGGATACGTTGTTTGATATAACAAACTACGAAGCTTCCAAAGTATTAATTAATACTGGAAGCTCGGTTGACCTCATTTTCCTAAGTACCTTACAAAAGATGGAGATTAGCAGAGCGGACATAGTTGAGCCACCAGCCCCGCTCATTGCCTTCACAAGCGAAACATCGATGTCACTTGGCGCGATTAGATTACCAGTGCTAGCAGAAAGAGTTTCAAGGATCGTTGAGTTCACCGTCTTTGATCGACCAGCTGCATTTAACGTTATTTTGGGGACCCCAAGGATATATCAAATAAAAGCAGTGCCTTCAACGTATCACCAGTGTGTGAAGTTCCTAACTCCAAGTGGAGTAGGAACAATTAAAGAAGATCAAGAAGTTAACAGCTATTGAGTTTGAGCATTGTTAATCAGCTGTTTTCTTGTAGTATGGCCTAATAAGTATTTCAGAAGATACAAAATATTGTCGTGAAGTTAAAGCTTAATTAGTTTTTTTGTAATCACTATCAAATAAGAACATAACCACCGGTGAAGTAAACCAGTATGTTTTGCTCCGATACCATCTTCACACCTCTGAACCAAGATTTCATATATATTTCGTCATATACTTGAAACACAGTGAGACTATTTAATGTTAAAAAGAGAATAAAGTTTCATAAGATTTCGGTAGATACAAATGTTACATACAAACAAATATTTTTTTTGTATGTTCGGCATAGACATGTTTAGGAATTTGTATTTTATCATTTCGATATTGTAGTTACCCATAAAGTCAAAACCACCGGTTAACTAAATCACTTTGTTCTGCTTCATCTCTACACCAATATTCATATTGCTCATATAATAGAGAAAATTTGAGACCATGCAATTCAGATGCTAGTGCAACTACACAAAAAAATAAAGCAAACTGAAGATGCAATTCAACAAGTTTCATAGGCAATTTTGTCTAAAGGATAAAAGAATGGCCGAGTTTAAGAAATTTACTCAAGGCTTTTAATCTGTAAAACTATTCACATTGTTTCACAAAGGTTAAGAAGGACGAGGTTACTCTTTAAGGTGTCAGATATAACAGCTTCTGAACCACTTTTTTTGCTTCATATTGGCTCTCATATCAACAAGCTTTTCAAAACAGTAGCTGTAATAAAAGATCATTGACCTGCAAAATTAATGAAAGTCTAACTAAGACTTGAGGCTCAAGAAAACGTCATAACTCATCAAAGAATTATAACATACCTGAAACTTCAAACAAATCATCAAACCGTAACAGTTCGAGAAAGCTCAATTAAAGGCGACTTGACACATGGAAGCACACGCGACTGTGATTCGACATTCCCCCAAATCTCACCACCTTCACGTCTTTCCAACGCGATCACTATGCACCATAGATCTCTTACCTGAATATTCCAGCTCTTATAATTACAGGCCAAAATCACCAACTTCCCACCAAGATTCACCAGTTTAGACTCAAAATAAACAAGATCAAGCAAATCAGACATAGGTACACCTTTCACAGGTCTCCAAACATCATCCCTTGGATCATAAACAACAATCGGATAATCAAGAAAACACGTAGGATCAATGCTATACAACATATCATCAATCACACAAGACGAACCATGCCAAAACAACCTCTGTATACTATTGATTCCCGAAGACTCCCATTTACATCGTCTCGGTTCGTAAGCCAAACAGTATATACCATCCAAAATGTGAATCGTCTTTTCCATTACCACATTTGTAGGAAAGTATCCATCCAAACTAGAAATGTTAGGGTTTTGATCATGCACACTTCTTTCCCAAATCTGTGTCTTAACATCGAACACTTCGATCCAATTTCCACCTTGCTTCATACTGTCAAAAAACCCTATGTTGGTGTAAAAGGTTTTCTTGTCCATTACGTTCTGAAGGCATTGCCTTATATACAAAGTATTAAACCGAGATATACATATGTAATTATAAAACTATACACAAATACTTTACTAATTGCATAACGAGCCTATAAGGCCCGTTAATACCCCCTTAAGTTGGAGTATATAGATCACAAATACCCAACTTAAGCAAGAAATTGTGAAACTCTTTCCGTCCAAGTGCCTTGGTTAGTATATCAGTCCAAAAAAAAACAAGATCCATAGCCACCTAAATTTTTAGGTTTTGCTCTGATACCATGTCAAAAAACCCTATGTTGGTGTAAAAGGTTTTCTTGTCCATTACGTTTTGAAGGCATTGCCTTATATATAAAGTATTAAACCGAGGTATACATATGTAATTATAAAACTATACACAAATACTTTACTAATTGCATAACGAGCCTATAAGGCCCGTTAATACATACAACCTCCGATTACATAAATCTTTCCGTCAACTACTCCGGCGGCTGCGTGGTGACGAGCCCTTCGCATATCCGGGAGAGGACGCCACGTATGAAATCTACAATCGATGGCAAACACATTCGATACAGGTGGCAATGAGCGGAGCTTACTACCGAATATATAAATCTCGTGTCCGATTGTGACGACGGCAGATCCAAGAATCATTGGAGGAAGTGAATTGATAATGCTCAATCGTAATGAGTTGTTTCTCCGATGAAGAATGTACCATCTTGCGATGTCAGATGGATAGAATCTGATAAAGGCATAAAGAACGCTTTCGGTTCTGCCGAGTTCCGAGCGCGCTTCGTTGATTTCGTTTGGAAAGTCTTCAGGAATCCGAAGATTCTGTACTCGTCGAGGAATCCGAAGATTCTGTACTTGTTGAGGTATCGGAAGATTCTGTATTTGTTGTTGTTGCGGTCGCTCGTTTTGATTCTCTTCTTCTTGCGGTTTCTTGTTTGGATCGCCGCCGTCGGAAGTTATTTCAGTGATTTTCACCATCGTCGTGTGACGTCAGCTGTAACGAATCAACTGAAAGCGAGAGCCTAATTCGATTTTTTTTAAAAAGCTGTTGTGTATTTAAAAGGAAACCATAATTTTCATTTCACTTAGTATTTATATCTCTCTCTAATTTCACGCATTCAGAAACTTCGCTTTAATTAAAATTTCCCAAAGAGATAATTTATTTTAAATCATTTTTTCTTCTTCTTAAGTCTCGTTCTAATACACTAAGGCGCGAATTTGTATGTTAAAAATTTAAAAGATGATTATGCGTCAAAAACTAATTATCATTTTTACAAGTTGTATTTGATTATTTATATAAAATTTTATATTATTTTAAAAAAATAATAATCATTTAGATGTTGATTTTCTGAAATAGTACGGATATGGGAAGAACAACAAAAAAAGCAATACGAATATGGAATTCTATAGTTTTAGTGGGAATTTGAATAATGATTTTTTTATAACGGTGGCTATGTATGGTTTTAGTCGTGTGGTTGATGACATGTGTTTTTCTTTTTCCCCACTCTTTCTAGCTCGTAGTTGCGTCTATATCAAGTTACTGGGTATTATTCTTGTTTCTTGCTTGCAAACAATTTTCCAAAACCAATCAAGGGAAATCCTTAAACCAAAAAAAGAAAAGAAAAAAAACCAATCAAGGGAAGCTATTTATCTTTCAATGTTGTCATCATTATATCATCAAGATCTCCACCCCCTTGGACAGTTGTAAGAGGATTTGGTCTTGAAGCATTTGTATCCGCGTCCTCCATTTGAGAGAGACATTAGAGATTAAAATAGAGCAAAATCGAGAGAAAGGAAGTCCATTGATCTACACTAAAAGTCGCAAGGAAGAAAGAGAGAAAGTGAAAAGACTTGAGTTTTGAGGTATTCATGTAAGAATAGAGTTATAATTAAAGTGATTTAAACAAGGGATTATATGTTTAATGATATTGACCTCCTCTCTACCGTTTTGGTTAAACATCAATGTTAAAGAAGATAGCAGAATGTCAGTGAGGTCTTGATCAGGTTATATAAGTCATGAAATTATGTGTTCTTATGCCGATACGGTTTATAAGAGAGGGCATGGCCTAAACAGAGTATTTCAGAAGATCAAAAATGTTGTGGATTTAAAAGCTTAGGTTTTTTGTAATCACTATCAGATAAGATCATAACCACCGGTTAAAGTAAACCAGTATGTTTTGCTCCCATACCGTCTACCTCTGAACCAAGATTTCATATTGGTCATGTACATGAAGCACAGTGGGTCTTTTTAATGTTAAAAAGAGAATAAAGTTTCATAAGATTTCGGTAGATACAAATGTTACATACAAATAAATATTTCTTTTTGTATATTCGGCATAGACAGGTTCAGGACTTTGTATTTTCTCATTTCGTAGTTACCCATAACGTCAAAACCACCGGTTAACTAAATCACTTTCAATATTTCATATTGCTCATATGGTAGAACAAAATTTGAGACCATGCTAGTCAGATGCTAGTACTACTACACACAAAAAAAAAAAAAAAAAAAAGAGATAGCAAACTGAAGATACATTTCAACAAGTTCCGCAACCATTTTTGTCTAAAGGATAAAAGAATGGCCGAGTTTAAGAAATCTACTCAAGGCTAATTATTCTGTAAAACTATTCACATTGTTCCACAAAGGTTAAGGACGAGTTTACTCTTTATTGTGTCAGATATAACAGCTTCTGTACCACTTTTTTTTGCTTCATATTGGCTCTCATATCAACAAGCTTCTTAAAAACAGTAGATGTAATAAAAGATCCTTGACCTGCAAAGTTCATGAAAATCTAAGTAAGACTTGAGGCTCAAGAAAACGTCATAATTTTCACCAACGATAAATCATACTAATCAAAGATAAACATACCTGAAACTGCAAATGAATCATCAAACCGTAACAGTTCGAGAATGCTCAATCAAAGGCAACATGAAACATGAAAGCACACTCGATTTTGATTCGACATTCCCCCAAATCTCACCATCCTCACGTCTTTCCAACGCGATCACTATGCACCATATATCTCTGTCCATGTAATAATAATCCCAACCATACATGCTCGCATACCTACCCAAAATCACTAACTTCCCACCAAGATTCGCCATTCTTGACTCAAAATAAGCAAGATTAAGCAAATCAGACATACGTACACCTTTCACAGGTCTCCAAACCACATCCCTTGGATCATACACGAGAATCGGATATCCAAGAGTACTCATAGGATCAATGGTATACAACATATCATCAACCACACAAGAAGACCAGTGCCAATACCACCTCTGTGGACTTCCAAGTCCCCAAGACTCCCATCTACGTTGTCTCGGTTCGTAAACCAAACAATACATACGATCCAAAATGTAAATCTTATTGTCCATCACCACACTTAGACCAAAGTCTCCATCAAAACTAGCAGTCCTAGGGTATTGATGATCAGGCACAGTTCCCCAAATCTCACTACTTACATCCAACACTTCGATCCAATCTCGACCTTGCTTAATGCAACCTCCGATAACGTAAATCTTTCCGTCAACTACTCCGGCGGCTGCGTTGTGACGAGCCCTTCGCATATCCGGGAGACGACGACGCGTGTGAAATCTACAATCGATAACAGTCACAATCGGCACAGGTGGAAATGGATTGAGTTTTCCACCGATGATATACATATCGTGTCCGATTGTGATGACGGCAGATCCAGGAATCAACGGAGGAAGTGAATCGATCATGCTCAATCGTAAAGTGTTGTTTCTCCGGTGAAGAATGTACCATCTTGGGATGACAAAAGGTGGGAATCCGATGAAGGCATAAAGAAAGCGTTCGGTTCTGCCGAGGCGCGAGCGCCTTTCGAAGAGTGCCGGCTTAGCGACGACGCGATGAAAGGTTTTGTTGATGAGAGATAGATTCGGGTAATAACATCTCTCAACGAGTTCGAGGATAAGCTCGGCGATGTCGTCCGGAGGGTCTATCGGAAGATTCTGTGCTTGTTGTATCGCGTTCTTGTTTTGATTCTCTTCTTCTTGCGGGTTCTTGTTTGGATCGCCGCCATTAGAGCTGCCGTCGGAAGTTATTTCAGTGATTTTCACCATCGCCGTGTGGAGTCAGTTAGTTAGCAGAGACTTCGATTTAAAAAAAAAAGAAAGAAAGCTCTTCTATATTTATAATGAAACCATAGTGCGTAAATTTTTTCTCTCATTTCATGCATTCAGAAACTTCATTTTATTAAAAAAATCCAAAACGATATATAATTTGTATTAAATCATTTGTTTTCTTCTTCTTAAGTCTCGTTTATAAAACTAATTAGTAATTAGTACATTATCATTTTTTTAACACAAGTTCAACATCGTTTTTTATAATGTGTTTTTCTGTACTTTTCTTAATATTCAGGAAAACATGATATCTAAAATTTCTCCCAAATAAAACGGTAAAAGAAATTCACTTTAAAATTAAAATGCGATTTGATTATTTTCTACGAAACTATATATTACCATAGTTTTTTTTTTTTGGGTGTAATACTGGTTTCAAATTTTTTGTTTTCTTTTAAGCTTTTTACTTTAATTTTTTTTAACCAATGGAACAATTTATAAAAACTCAGTCAAACGTTTCTCAACGTGACTCACAAGTCACAAGTCACAAGTCATAAGTCACAAGTCTCTTGGTTTTATATTTAGAAACCCTAATTTGTCCTTTCTGATGGCGTACGCAATTATTGTTGGATTTCGAGTGCTTTGATAAAAATGATCTTTTTTTTTTGATAAAGGTAACAATTTTTTGTTACAGATAAATGTGATCCTATAACATTGGAGCATATCACACTATAGTTAACACATAAGAGCATGATTATTGATAGTAAATAGGTTAGAGGTAATATATGTTGGAGGTAATATAGGTTGGAGAGAGATAGAGATAGAATGTTATATTTACTGGTAATATAGATGTTATTTTTAGAACTTTTGGTGATAGTAAATATAGATTTTGATTTAATTAAATTGATTTAATTTATATTTACTCACTATATTACCTATTGATAATCATGCTCTAACAGAGATTACTCAAGAAGCCAAGTAGGATCTCCCTTTGTCTTAGTTTACGCACAAATAAATTTACTGATCTTGAGAAAGTTTTTTTTTTTTTTCAATTTGACCACGTCATGTCAATGCAATTCTCCGTTTTACTTTATTCGATTACTATGTTAATAGTGCTCCTTGTTTTTCTAGTCGGTTCATTAAGCAAAAAAATATTTAATTAATTTGAAAAATTGCATTATCAAGAACTAAATTAATTATATTACGTGCATGAAAGAGAAAAGCTTTTAGGACAATTCTAGATTAACTTATGCAAATACTAGATTGACTTTTTTTCTAAATGCTAGTTACCTGAGTCTAACACTAAAACGTATTTACCGTTGTCCCGAATATACATACATGTGTTTTTAGTATATATTTATATCACATATTCACATTAAACTTTTTTTTTTCAGCTCATCCAAGGTTTTATCTTACCTTTAATGTTTGATGAAGACTTAGGGTAACTAGCAGTAAGAAAAAATTATCATCTTTTATAGTATGTTTTATAATTTATCATCTTTGTAAATAATGTTTCTCTCTATTTTATCCTCAGTTTCTTTTTTCTTTTTTCTTTTTGATTGAAAAGATTGTATTTCTATCGTACTAATGAAGTAGACTTTGCATCTTTGTTTTTTGGTTGGCTTATTTTCTAATTAATTATGAAATTCTTTCAATGCAATTAGGATACACAAATGTTACTTTCTAAAAGAAAATTTAGGCAACACTTTTAATAAAATAGTTATATTTTAGCCAAATAAGATATAATATTTGAACATTTAAATATATATATATACACATATTTATAAGAAAAATAGAAAAGTATTTAGATATTAATCTATATATAAGGATTTTATTTCAACTAATATGATGGTAAAGCTTTTATGATTGATTTATTTCTTTTTTTTTTGACATATTAATTTATTTATTTCTTAACTAACAAATGAGGTGGGTCAATTCATATTACAGTTACAATTTAGATGAGCTTACTTTAACGGCGTCGTTTGAAGCTGAAACGAAACTGTAAATTAGAAAACGCAAAAAGGGAAATTCTGAAAAAGGCGCCTTTTTGCTCTTTGAATTCTGGTGGGCCCCACATGCTGTTTCAGCTCAAAAAAGTCATATAATTATTTTTTCATCTGTTTGGCTGCTTCCTTTATTGGTTTTCTGAAACTCCTCTTCTCACTCGTCAGGTTTTTGGTTTTTTCACCAAATTCTTAAGCTCATAGAATCTGGACGATCGAATTGAATCCAATCGCTAGTTTCTTCTTCCTCTGTAAGTATTCAGCATTTGACAATCTTCTCAATTGATGCGAGTAATTGTTCCTCTTCGATTTGGGAGTTGCTTTTGTTTTTGCGTTCGTTCTGGGCTTTTCTACTTCAAATTCTTATGATTTGAACAGTCGAACTGTATGATACTCTTCGGATCTTCTGGTAGTTGGAGGTTTTTGTTTGAATTGTGGTTGGGAAAGTTGTTTCTCTGTAGAAATTAATTGATCTGAGAAGGTTGCGTGCATCTGCAGGACCAAAAAACGTAAATACAACGATATCTCTATGAACAACGTTGTTTGGTTTATGAATTTGCAGATTGATTGATTAATTAAGCGTGATTGTTGTTGGATTTTTCAGGACGATGAAAACAAAATGTCTAGGCTAAGTAAAGACATTGATTCAGCATTTCAAGGTGTTGGAACTAAAGGGTATGCCTCTTTTACTCGCTTATGAGATCTATGAAATAGCTCTGTTCTCTTATGTTTAAACCATTTTTGTTTAGTGGGTTGGAGATCTGGTGCATTTATAATAATCGGCTTATTTCTGTTCCCAAGTCTTCTTTTGGAAAATTCCATTCTGGAAATGCATACCTTGTTCTCAGAGTAAGTTGTTCTTCTTACTTTAGTTTCTAGTTGTGACAAATGTAAAACTTTGAAATAATGTGCCTAATGATACTTAGTTCTCATGGTGTGTAGACGGTTTTACGGAAGATCGAATCTCCCCAGTATGACATTCACTATTGGCTGGGAAATGATGCAAATGAGGTTTTTTGCTTCTTTCTGAAACAGTCATCCTCACATTTTCTTCAGAACTGTTTTAGTGATGTGCATTGTATATGGAAACTAAAGTCTGGTGTTTTGAATGTAGCATGTTAATATTTTTTTATCCTTTTTTTTTTATCTGAAGGTGGACTTACTTTTGGCATCTGATAAAGCACTAGAGTTAGATGCAGCACTTGGATGTTGTACGGTGCAATACCGTGAAGTTCAAGGTCAAGAGACAGAAAAATTTCTCTCATACTTCAAACCTTGTATTATACCTGTTGAAGGGAAGTATTCGCCAAAAACTGGGTCAGTTGGCGAGACATACCATGTCACCTTGCTAAGCTGCAAGGGAGATCATGTTGTTCGTGTTAAAGAGGTAAGATAAAATGTTTTTGGGTTAGCACTCTTTGAAGAAAAAAGGACATTGTCTGGTGCAAAATTGTTTCTATGATGTATTGGTTAATTTGTGTTGATTTTTTATGTATTTCATTGTTATGATGTATGAGGCTTGACATGTTTATGCCTGGATAAAGTTTTAGGCTGAAAAATATATGATTCTCTTTAAGTTTTCAAGTCTAGGGCTTCGGTATATTCATTAATGGTTAGTTTATTGTATATTTTTCAGTCAGATTTTGATTGGTTTTCCTTGATTTTTATACACAAGGTGCCTTTTCTTCGGTCATCACTGAACCATGATGACGTGTTCATTCTCGATACTGCATCAAAAGTTTTTCTCTTTGCTGGTTGCAACTCAAGCACTCAGGAAAAAGCTAAATCCCTGGAGGTTGTGGAATATATTAAGGATAACAAGCATGACGGAAGATGTGAGGTGGCGACTATTGGTTAGATTTGTTCTCCTCTGCAACTCCTCTTTTGGACTAAAGGACTGAAAGAAAAGCAACAGCTAATCATTTCTGTTTTTTGTAGAGGATGGAAAATTTTCAGGTGATTCAGATGCTGGTGAATTCTGGTCTTTCTTTGGCGGTTATGCTCCCATTCCCAAGTTTTCACCTTCTACCACTCAAGAACAGACTCAGACTACATGTGCAAAAAATTTCTGGTGAGATTTGGTTTTATACACTCAAGAGGTCTTTGTTTCTTTTTAACGTATAGCAATAATACCCAAAATTCCTGTGAGGAGCTGTTGTCAAAGACAGATCATCGTTAATTATCTAAAGATCTTTCATCAACAGGATAGATACTCGGGGAAATCTACATCCAACTGGAACAAGTTCTTTGGACAAAGATATGCTTGAAAATAACAAATGTTACATGCTGGACTGTGACAGTGAAGTATTTGTTTGGATAGGAAGAAACACAACACTCACAGAAAGGAAGACATCCATTTCATCCTCAGAAGTAAGTAATATTGGTAATATAATATTAGTACATGACTTTGGAGTCACTTTTTTTTTGGTTTTAGACTTTGGAGTCTTAATCTGTCGCTTGGCATGTGTTTCTCTTAGTTTCTGCCAGAGCATCTGAGAGGCCATTCCTAATATATGATTGGCATGTTGTTGTGTTCTAGGAATTTCTTAGAAAGGAGGGACGCTTGACCAGCGCAAGTCTAGTACTTCTAACGGAAGGACTAGAAAATGCTAGATTCAGGTCATTTTTTAATAAGTGGCCTCAGACTGCGGAATCTACTAGCCTTTACAATGAAGGTCGAGAAAAAATGACAGGTTTGTTACATATTTCTCTGGTTCTGTAAAGAGGACAAAGAAGTTGTTTAAGAAAACTACAGATATCTGATACTAAACTGAAACTCCAAACACTTTTATGCAGCGATGTTCAAACGGAAGGGATATGATGTTGAGGAGCTTCCTGATGAAGAAGATGAACCTCCCTATTCTAACTGCCGAGACACCCTGAAGGTACTTCATACCTAATGCAAGTGATCAAACTGTCACATCTCTGAGCATAAGCCTGATTAATGGGATTCTGAACTAATTTCAGGTTTGGCGTGTAGATGGTGGTGAGGTCTCACTTCTCTCCATTCCTGACCAGACAAAGCTATTCAGCGGCGATTGCTATATTGTGCAGTATAAATATACTCACAATGAAAGAAACGAATATCTATTATATGTATGGATAGGTTGTGAAAGCATGCAGGTACACAGGCTATGGCTTTTGCTTGTTGTTTCTTTTCATTTTATCATGAATAATTTGTGATTTGTTTTCATTTTATCATGAATAATTTGCTCATCCTTTTTTTTACTTCATTGCAGCAAGATAGAGCTGATGCCATATTCAATGCTAGTGCCATTGTTGCTTCAACCAAGGGTGAATCTGTAATGGTTAGTTCCTAGTCAGGTCACAAAGATAAATCACTCGTTTTTCTTGTTTATTTTTTCTCTTTTGGGCTCAACTCTGTAAACCAACTGACCTATTTCTTCCAACATTCTTCATCCAGTGTCATGTATATCAGGGAAACGAACCTGCTCGGTTTTTTCCAATGTTTCAGTCATTGGTTGTTTTTAAGGTCAGCTTACAATATATTCTTGAACATTTTAGAACTTTAGATTGATAAGTGACTCTACTACTTTTGAAGCTCGTGGATCCAAATTGTTAAACTAAAGTTACAGATCGTTACTTTTTCCCAGGGCGGTTTGAGTAGACAGTACAAATTGTTTCTAGAGGAGAAGATAGACAGAGATGAAATATCTAGTGAGAAAAAGGCTTCTCTTTTCCGTGTTCAAGGGACAAGCTCAAGGAACATGCAAGCAACTCAAGTGAACCTAGTGGGTTCTTTCGTATATTCTGCATTTTTGTTTGGTTAAATTACATTTTAGTAATATGTCTTTGGCCTTTGAATTATTATTAAACAAAGATCTTCCTCTCCAGGCAGCAACCTCCTTGAACTCGTCCTACTGTTATATTTTACAAAATGGAGCTTCTGCCTTCACTTGGATTGGGAACCTTTCATCAAACTCTGATCATGATGTTCTTGACAGTATGCTATATTTTCTTGATGTAAGTAACTTTAGCTCTCAGCTGCTGTATACTAAGTTCATGCCTTACTTTATTATGTTTATGCTCAGCATTACTAATAAGTAATAACAAGTCTATTTCTTCGTTTCCGTCTGCAGACATCTTCGCAACCCATATCCATCAGGGAAGGAAATGAACCAGACACATTTTGGGATTTACTCGGTGGGAAGTCAGAGTACCCAAAAGAAAAAGAAATGAGAAAACAAATAGAAGAACCACATTTATTTACATGTTCCTGCAGTTCAGGTAATGGTAAACATCTTTCCATTTGCTTTTTTGCATCTTACATTATTGTTTAGCTCTGCCATGGTTCAGCTATAAATAATGCCTAACGTAAGAGTGGCTCATGACTGGTTTGGCTCTTCTGTTCAGATGTACTCAAGGTAAATTCATGTGTGTATTGATGCTATCTTTGAAGTTATTACAGATCAGCTGGGAATACTCTTATCTGATACCCACTCTTTGCATGACTTTCAGGTGAAAGAAATATACAATTTTGTGCAAGACGATTTAACTACTGAAGATGTATTACTATTGAACTGCCAAAGTGAAGTATATGTTTGGATTGGATTAAACTCAAACATAAAGTCTAAGCAACAAGCTCTTACTCTTGGTCTGGTAATTTTCCTCTTTATTTGGCCTTCCAAGTGCTATGTTTGCTGTTTCTTGATGGAACTTCTGAATAAACATTAAGCAGGGTTAGGCTGATATGTATTTTGAATGGGATAAAAACATCACATGGTTTAATTGTTTCAATTTCGTAGGCTACTCTTTCCTGTCGGCATAAAGTCATGACTTTCAAACAAATAATTAGACAAATCTAGCTGAAATTATTGAATATGTCTTCCTTTTACAGTGTTTCTTAGTCCGTTCTACTTATGAGATTGCAGAAATTCCTAGAGATGGATATTCTGGAAGAAGGTTTAACCGCAAAGACTCCTGTATACGTTGTCACAGAAGGCCACGAACCACCGTTTTTCACCCGTTTCTTTGAGTGGGATCCTGAAAAGGCAAACGTAAGGCATCTCTTTCCATCTTGAAGTCACCTCAAACAGAGCGTTAGGAGATTTCAAAATGTGTTGAATAGTCTATTGAATTTCATTTTTTTGGTTTTTGTATACTTACACTAATTATATGCATGGAGACATTGCAGATGCATGGTAACTCATTTGAAAGGAAGCTTGCTAGTCTGAAAGGAAAGAAGCCAAGCACTAAGGTAAGTCGTAGTCAAATGAGTTTTAGTTACTTGAGATGTGTTACAAATTTACAATAATGACCTACAAAATTACAAGCCAATGCACTTCCTTTCCTTTAAAATTAGATCTAAAGTGTGAATTCACCTTTGGCTTTGCATCAGACGTAAAACTAGCCCTTATTGTGAAAAAGGCAAACTTGAGCATTTGAGAGTGGACTGATTATTTAATTGTTTTGATTGTAAATTAGCTAAATATAAGAATGATCAGTGAGTTTCTAAGTAGCTACAACATTTTTGCTTTCAGGGATCTAGTGGAAGTCCGTGGAGATCAAAAGAGAACGCATCACGTGATTTAAGAAGTCGATCTGTGAGCTCAAACGGATCAGAGCGAGGCGTATCACCTTGCTCCAGTGAAAAGCTTTCGTGTTTGAGAACGGCAGAAAGTATAAGAAGCACCAGCAACTCGAGTCCAGTAATCAAAAATCTTTTCTCAGAATCTCTTTCAGTGGATGGTAGTGATGGTAAGGTTTCATATGTCAACCTTTTCATTGAAGTTCTTGGTTATAACTTATATCAGAAAAATATAACAGTCACAGTTTAAACTCTTTGATGAATACAGCACAGCAACAACAATCTATGTCAATTTGTTCTTTACTTATTGGCTTCCTCAAATCGTTGTAATTGCAGTTATCTTTTTGTTTATCGAAATCTCATATCAAAGCACTGATTTCCGATGGCAGGATTGGTGAGACAAGAGTCGAGCTCTAACTCAGACATTTCTAAAGAGAATCCACTCGGTGGAATGAATCCTGGTCTTAGTGTAGAATCACTTACATATTCATATAAACAGCTTAGAGTTGATTCTCAGGAGCTAGTGTCAGATATTGATGCAACAAGAAGAGAGGTAATCCTTAAGCAATTCCATATAGAAAATTTAGTTTTATTTATGTATAGAACATTGATTCACATGAACACTTCAATTCCATGTGAATATTGATTGACATGAACACTTCAATACAATTTTCTCTCAGGCGTACTTAACAGATGAAGAGTTCGAAGAGAGGTTTGGAATGGAGAAATCTCAGTTCTATGCACTTCCAAAATGGAAACAGAACAAACTCAAAATGTCTCTTCTTCTTTTTTAAAACTAAGCCTCACATTCAGTAATGTTCTTGTTTATTGCAATGACCTCCGGATATATCTTGATGCTTATTTGTTACGAGATCACAAAACCAAACTAAGAGACACCTAAAAATTATTGAGTAAACGCAAACTAATTCATGTAGCTCTTAATCGATTTAGCTAATTTTTTTCTTTTTTTCTGAAATGTTAACTTGATAATAGATTTCCAATTGTTGAGTATTTTCTTGTTTCTATTAGATGAATAAACTTGATCATATCCAATAAATAGTTAGTAGAGTAGATATTATTGTTGTGCTTAAAAAAATGATTATTTTTAGAAAGAAAAAAAAAGAATGTAGGAGACAAACGATGTCGTATCAAGACACGAGTTCGAGCAGTACAGAAAAAAAATCAGAAATAGGGACGGCCTTTAGCTTCTTCTGATGATCTGATCTTTAAGCATCCTCATCGAATTTGTCAAATTGACCAGCGAAAACTGAAATCTTTGAATACCCTATGGATCAAAACCGAAGACCCAGAGGTATTGTAGACACATTAGGCGAAGAACTCATCGCAATCCTCACACCTGTCTCAATATGTATGTTCACCGTCGTTCTTCTAGTCTGTATCCTAAACTCCGACCCTTCTTCATCCTCCTCTTCCTTCTCCTCCATAGCCACCGTAGCTTACGCCGAAACCGATTCTGACTCCTCATGGGACAAATTCGTAGGTGCCTTTTTGAATTCTCTCGTTTTCGTCGCTTCAATCACAGTTGCAACATTCATCCTCGTGCTTCTCTTTTATCTCAGATGTATTAAATTCCTCAAATTCTACATGGGTTTCTCAGCTTTCATCGTTTTAGGGAACTTAGGTGGTGAAATCTTGGTTTTGTTGATTGATAGATTCAGATTCCCAATTGATTGCATCACTTTTGTGATCCTTCTCTTCAATTTCTCCGTCGTTGGTGTATTCGCTGTGTTCATGTCGAGATTCTCGATTTTGATCACTCAAGGTTACTTGGTTTGGATTGGTGTTTTAGTTGCTTACTTCTTCACGTTATTACCTGAATGGACAACTTGGGTACTTCTTGTAGCTTTGGCTCTTTATGATATTGCTGCTGTTCTTTTACCTGTTGGTCCATTACGTCTTCTTGTGGAAATGGCTATATCTAGAGATGAAGATATCCCTGCTTTGGTTTACGAAGCGCGACCCGTGATTCGAAATGATTCGAGTTTGGTTCAGAGGAGAGTTTGGAGAGAAAGGAGATCCAGCCAGAATGATTCTAATGACGTTGAGAACAATGCTAATCGAGATGAAGTAAGTGTGGTTAGATCAGTAGAAGTTGTGGAAGAAGATGATGTCGGTTCTAGTGGAGGATCAGAGATATCTGTGCCGTTGATTGATCGTAGAACTAATCAGGCTGAGAATTCAGAGACTTTTCTTGAAGGAATTGGGTTGGGATCATCAGGTGCTATTAAGTTAGGGCTTGGGGATTTCATCTTCTATAGTGTTTTGGTTGGGAGAGCTGCAATGTATGATCTGATGACGGTTTACGCTTGCTACTTGGCGATCATAGCCGGTTTGGGGATCACATTGATGCTCTTGTCTGTGTATCAGAAGGCTTTACCGGCTCTGCCTGTATCGATCATGTTAGGCGTTGTGTTTTACTTTTTGGCGCGGTTATTACTCGAAGTTTTTGTTGTGCAATGTTCTTCAAACCTTGTGATGTTCTAAGAGTATTGAAAAAGGTGCTTTTTATGCAAACTTTTGAGTATAGTTTTCATTTGTTTCGTCAAAATAATTGTGTTGGTTTTGATTCATTTATCATTGAACCATGATAATGTGTTCGTCCTCGACCTCAGTTCAAATCAAGTTCTTCCCGATTGCCTTTTTTAAATGTGTTTAAGAAGATGGATGATATAAACATGTCAACCTCCTTTCAAAATACAATGAATGAGTTCCCTTTAATTTATTCTTCATTCATTAGTCAAACTGTCTTTGATACAATACTTGCGACTCCGAATGTGTGTTCCCTTTAAATACATTTGTGTTTGAATGTGTTCTAGGCAAATTAGTGGGCCAAACACAAATGGGTACCAGTAAATTTCGGTCTCTCGTTGTAATGACCTTACTGTTTTTTTTGTTTGTTTTTGAGGGTCAAACAATGGCCTTATGGATAATACAAGCAGCAAAATGGACCCATCAAGAGAATCGAGAAATATGAAAAAATTCGAATGGGCATGCATGTTTTTGTTTGCTTTTTGTTTGTTGACTAAATTAACAATATCAAAGATAAAATAAGTCAACAACAGTAACAACAAATGCCCAATCAATTTCTTACTTCAGAAATGACGACTTGTGCGAATGCTAGTCGCTTAGTCGACTCGTAAAAAGTATTGCTTTTGACTACCATTGCATCGGATCGAACCATATAGGTTCATGAACACACTAAAATTTATAAATCTACGACCAGGGCATTTGTACATAAAATTTATAAATGTACTTATGGGCCTAAAGCAATAAATTTTTTTGATCCATTAACAAATACATTTTAAAAAATAATAAAAGTAACTGCACATGCATGTTTCGTACCTGCTAAAACTATTACACCACAGCCAATTTATTGAGAATGATGCCCCTAAACTTAAGTAATTCAGAACGATGTAGCTTGTGGTCGAAGAGAAAGATATAACAGAATTAAACTTATGATTGGAAAGAAAATCAAAAGAGGAATTTAATAGAGACGAAGAGAACGCAACTTAATTTTTATAGGTTAACACATTCCTTTTTTTACACGGCAAAACCCTAAAACAGATCAAAATTTCTCGTCGATTCTCTACGGCCATCGTTCTTCTCAGCTGTCAATTGACTCACTTGGCTCTTGTCGAGTCTAAGAACGGAAGGGGGATGGGGTTTGCGATTCATTTTCCCTAAATAAAAAAATACAGTATATAATATCATATTGTTTGGGATTTGCTATTGGATATATATATCAAAAATATTTACTAATCTTTGCAACTACTTTTCTTACATTCACGTTATAAAGAATGAAGACAACTTACAAATCGATATAGGATTTGTATTAGATTAAATAGGGAATGTCTATACATGTGTATATATTAGAGACAAAATAATTAACGAGATTATTTCAAAAGATTTAATTCGAGATTATAAGTGAACTATGATATTATATTCAACCAAAAAAAAAAAAAATTTTATTACGTCCGAATGAATGTGATCCTCTACAATTTCGTGTCTATCTTATTAATTAGTGAGTTAATAAAAATTTTTTAAAAAAAATCGGTGGTAGTGGACATTTACTTACTTTTTGTTATATTTTCGAGAACATTGAAAATTCATGGGGAAAAAACAAATTACAGAAGCTAATTCACACGAACTAATATCTTTTCAAAAATTTTAACAAACTATCTACCGATTTATTCCTTCACCCGCAATATGCGAGATATTACAGTCCACAAAAACAAAACTTTCCTATTTTTGGAAGTTACAAGGTACAGATGAATTTGTTTCCAGAAGATTTCCAGTTCTACAAGATACCACCGTTTTAGTTAAGTTAATTTTGTTTAGTCACGAATTAAGTTTTAACAACAAAACCATTCATGGAAATATATATTGACTGCCCATTTCCTTGATCTCTTTTGAGTATTAATTTCCCAATCTCCGTTTTTTTCATTCAACATTAAACAGACGCAAAAAGCAAAATTTAAAACTTCTTGTTTGAGTAAAAGTAATCAAATCTCACACGATCAAAAACCCAAAATAGTAAAGTACCCAAAAAAAACTTATAGAAGAAAAACAAACAGCTGCAATAGAGAGTGAGAACAGGACAAACGTCCAGAAGCAAAACAGACTCAAAACTCCATTTATACCCTCAATCAAAAACTCAAAACAACCATAAATCCAAGGGTAAAATGGTCAATTACTAAATAAAATTCTTATATCAAGAGTAATATAGTCATTTAAAGTAGCTTCAAATATATCATGGAAGGCTTTATAATACGCACACACAGCTGAAACAACACCTAACTGAATCATAGGAAAAAAAACCCAAAAGAAAAATTCTTAGACGTTTCTATTCTCTGATTTCCTCGGAGAGAAGAGAATCAAAATTTATTCTCTTTAGATCGGAGATAGAAAACAAAAATCTCCGAACAATCTCTGATTCTCGGAGTCGGAGACGTAACAATGGCGGCCGCCTCTAGTGGAAGCGAGTATTTCGAGTTTGATATGGAAGCCGGAAGAGAATCGTTCGCGCGGCCATCGAACGCTGAGACAGTTGAGCAAGACGAAGAAGATCTACTGTGGGCGGCGATCGGACGGTTACCATCGCAGAGACAAGGGAGTCATCACACTGGGGTTTTGCGTCGGTCGCAAACGCAAACGCAGACTTCTGGTTACGTTGATGGAAACGTTGTTCAAACGATTGATGTTAAGAAGCTTGATCGTGCGGATCGTGAGATGTTGGTTCGTCAAGCTCTTGCGACTATAGTGATCAAGATAATTACAAGCTCTTTGAGAATTCTCTGATGATTCCATTTTTAATTTTTTTTTTTTACATATATATCTGAATTATAATATTGAATACGATTTAATTGTAGAGTTGGTATGGAGGTACCAAAAATTGAAGTCCGGTTTGAGAATTTGAATATTGAAGCTGATGTTCAAGCTGGTACAAGAGCTTTACCGACTTTGATTAATGTGTCTCGTGATTTTGCTGAGGTTTGTTTTTTTTTTTTTTTTTTTGTGATTATTATTTTTCATAATCGTTTTTGTGATTGTTTATAATTTTTCTTTGTTGCAGCGTCTTTTAAGCAGTTTGAGGTTCATCAAACCTAGAAAACATAAGCTAACGATTTTGAAAGATATTAGTGGGATTATTAAACCAGGAAGGTAAAAATTAAAAGACCATTTTAGATTATATAACTATGTCATATGTATAGTCACAAGCACTAATAAGTTGTTATATTTTGCTATTTTTTTAAGGATGACTTTGTTATTAGGACCACCAGGTTCTGGAAAATCTACGTTACTTCTTGCTCTTGCTGGAAAACTTGATAAAAGTTTAAAGGTTAGTTAATCCGTGAAGCTATTTACTATGTTCATATATATCACATGGATCACAATATGTTAGATATTTTTTTTTAGTTTAATAGTAACACGTATGTGTATTTATTATGATAACCTTTTAACTTTTTTGATTATTTTACAGAAAAGTGGTAACATTACATACAATGGAGAGAATCTTGATGAGTTTCATGTTAAAAGAACTTCAGCATATATAAGTCAAACAGATAATCACATTGCGGAACTCACTGTTCGTGAAACACTTGATTTTGCTGCTAGATGTCAGGGTGCAAGTGAAGGATTTGCAGGTTTTTAAATTTTTTTGGTGTTACTACTTAGTACTTACTGTATAAACTCAATGTCCTCAAATATTTCATATATTTATATAATTGTAGGTTACATGAAAGATCTAACTCGATTAGAGAAAGAGAGAGGTATACATCCTTCTTCTGAGATTGACGCTTTTATGAAGGTCAGCATCATAGAACTCATATATAACTTCCATTTAAATATATTTTGTATGATTTATTAGTTACAATAATGGTCTTTTGTGATAGGCTGCTTCTATCAATGGTGAAAAGCATAGTGTTTCTACAGATTATGTGCTTAGAGTGCTTGGTCTTGATGTATGTTCTGATACAATGGTTGGTAATGATATGATGAGAGGTATTTCAGGAGGTCAAAGAAAAAGAGTAACAACAGGTCTCTTTCCATCTCATAACTTATCTATCTCATCTATATATATGATTCACCAGCTTGGTTTTGTTAACTCTGTTAAACCTGATACAATGCAGGAGAAATGACTGTAGGACCAAGAAAAACATTGTTTATGGATGAAATATCTACTGGACTTGATAGTTCTACAACTTTTCAGATTGTGAAATGTATTAGAAACTTTGTTCATCTAATGGATGCAACTGTTCTTATGGCACTTCTTCAACCTGCACCAGAAACATTTGATCTGTTTGATGACCTAATTCTTCTATCAGAAGGTTACATGGTTTATCAAGGTCCTCGACAAGAAGTAGTTGGCTTTTTTGAGTCTCTAGGATTCAAACTCCCACCGCGTAAAGGCATCGCAGATTTTCTTCAAGAGGTATACATCATCCTAACCCAATTTTACATTCTTGTTGTATTTTTAATGCATATGTGGTTTGTTTATTTACTAAATAATGAGTATCTATGATCTTTGAATATGGTTTGTTTCTTTTATAAGCCTTTTTAAGCTCTTTGTTATCGTTTTTTTTATCTATTATAATGTTGGCATGTAGATGACTTCCAAAAAGGATCAAGCTCAATACTGGGCAGATTCTTCTAAGCCCTATCAGTTCATTCCTGTCTCGGACATAGCGGCTGCATTCCGAAACTCGAAATATGGGCATGCTGCAGATTCCAAGCTAGCCACACCATTTGATAAGTCATTAGCGGATCCTTCAGCTTTATGTAGAACAAAATTTGCCATATCAGGATGGGAAAACCTTAAAGCTTCCTTTCAACGAGAAATACTATTGATCAGCCGGCACAGATTCCTTTACACTTTTAGAACATGCCAGGTGAATATCTAACTCTTTTCATCACCTCTTTTTGCTGCATTGGTAAATTTTCTACAGTTAGGACATGCTCTGTTTGTTTCTTAAGTTTCTATGACATGTTCTTGTGTGGATCTTGAATCAAGTAGCCAGTAAATTTTTGTCTATACCGTTAGCTTAGATATTCCTTTGAGCTTTGTAGTTTGTAGTGCTTGCTTCGTTATGCTTTTGTAAATTTAGTCTAATTCTTATATGAAATGTTATGTGATCCAATTTAATCACTTTATGACATGAATACCTTCTATATATGTATCTGATCTGAAAAATTTTGTGTTCCATAAAGGTTGCATTTGTGGGATTTGTCACAGCCACAGTGTTCTTGAGAACTAGATTACACCCAACAAACGAAGCATATGGCAATGAGTATCTATCTTGCCTTTTCTTCGGGCTAGTGCACATGATGTTTAATGGTTTCTCTGAATTGCCTCTCATGATATTGCGTCTCCCGGTTTTTTACAAAAAAAGGGATAACTCGTTTCATCCTGCTTGGTCCTGGTCTGTTGTAAGCTGGGTGTTACGTGTACCTTACTCTGTCCTTGAAGCTTTTGTCTGGACTCTTGTTGTATACTACACTGTGGGACTTGCTCCCTCACCAGACAGGTCAGTCATTTCTGCAGATATTAACATTTCTCTAGACTTCTTTTTTCGATCTTTTGGTTTTGCAGTCTTTAACAAATCTCTTTTGTTCTCTTTAGATTTTTCCGATACATGTTACTCCTCTTCTCGGTGCATCAAATGGCTCTCGGTTTATTTCGTATGATGGCTTCTTTAGCAAGGGATATGGTCATTGCCAATACATTTGGATCTGCATCAATCTTAGTAGTGTTCTTGCTTGATGGATTCGTTATTCCAAAAGGTTAGATTATTAATACTACTTTACTACTTCTTGTATAAATGAAATTTATTTGTTGGTTTAACAAAAACCTTATCACTTGTAACAGCTGATATCAAACCTTGGTGGGTTTGGGGTTTTTGGGTCTCGCCATTATCCTACGGGCAACGTGCGATTGTGGTCAATGAATTCACAGCCACAAGGTGGATGAAGGTGTGTTCAATAATCTCTTTTGGAGTTAATAACAAGTTGTTTCAATATTAACTATATACTTTTGAACATCAAGCAGGAATCCTCTATATCGAATACTACAATTGGACTAAACCTTCTAAAGCTACGGAGTTTTCCAACAAATGACAATTGGTATTGGATTGGAATTGCGGTTCTCATTGGTTATGCATTTCTCTTCAACAACATAGTCACTATTGCTTTGGCTTATCTTAACCGTGAGAGTCTTTATTACTAATGATCATTTCTTATAGATCTTTGTAGTTATATTGTGAAAGCTTAGTTCCTTTGTTTTTTTTTCTCTTGCAGCTCTAAGAAAAGCTCGAGCAGTTGTTTTAGATGATCCCAATGAAGAAACCAAAACTGCTTTAATATCACATTCAAACCAAGGAAAAAGTGAGAAAAAGGGAATGATTCTTCCGTTCAAACCATTAACAATGACTTTCCACAATGTCAACTATTATGTTGATATGCCTAAGGTTAGTATTCACTTCTCTGTTTTGCTTCTGTGGTATCAGCTCTTATCTATCTTTACTTAAAGATTTTTTTTTTTTTTTGTGAAATCTTAGGAAATGCGTTCTCAAGGTGTCCCAGAAACAAGACTACAGCTGTTATCAAACGTGAGTGGAGTCTTCTCACCTGGTGTTCTTACAGCTTTAGTTGGATCAAGCGGTGCAGGCAAAACTACATTGATGGATGTCGCGGGTCGAAAGACAGGTGGATATACCGAAGGAGATATTAGAATCTCTGGTCACCCAAAAGAACAACGAACGTTTGCTAGAATCTCTGGATATGTTGAGCAGAACGATATACATTCTCCTCAAGTCACAGTTGAAGAGTCCCTTTGGTTTTCCGCTAGCCTTCGTCTTCCTAAAGAGATCAGCAAAGAACAGAAAAAGGTTAGTAACTTAGAATGAATGAGTTTTACTACATTTGGTTCCGGTTTGGATGGTTTGACTGATAATATATTTTCATGTTTTGTTAGGAATTTGTGGAAGAAGTAATGAGACTTGTAGAGCTTGATTCTTTGAGATATGCGTTAGTAGGTTTACCCGGTACAAACGGACTTTCTACAGAACAGAGGAAACGTTTAACAATTGCGGTTGAGTTAGTAGCAAATCCGTCGATAATTTTCATGGATGAACCAACATCTGGACTTGATGCAAGAGCAGCTGCAATTGTGATGAGAACTGTAAGGAACACTGTTGACACTGGAAGAACAGTTGTTTGCCCCATTCATCAACCCAGCATTGACATTTTTGAAGCCTTTGACGAGGTTTGCCCTAAGATTGCCTGTATTACAAGTATTGTTATCAATAGATGATGCTCTTAACGTGTGTTCTTTTTTTGCTTAACCTAAACAATACAGCTGCTTCTTATGAAACGAGGAGGACAAGTGATATATGGTGGGAAATTGGGTAAACACTCACAGGTTCTAGTAGACTACTTCCAGGTACTTACTTGTCTTACCCTTCTCTTCCTCTGCTTTGATCTCGGCACTTAGATGCTTGTATCCCAAGTAAACTAAGACAAAACCTAAAACTTTCTACAGGGGATTAATGGAGTACCTGCAATTTCAAGTGGTTACAATCCAGCAACGTGGATGCTTGAAGTAACTACGCCTGCTTTGGAAGAGAACTTTAACATGGACTTTGCAGATTTATACAAGAAATCTGAACAGTTTAGGTGATTATCACAACTCATTTAGCTATAATTTTCAACTTCTTTTAACTTCACTATCAAAAACAATTTAAATGTACAGAGAAGTGGAGACAAACATCAAGCAGCTCAGTGTTCCACCAGAAGGCTCAGAGCCAATAAGCTTTACTTCAAGATACTCACAAAACCAACTATCTCAATTTCTACTCTGTCTCTGGAAACAGAACCTTGTCTACTGGAGAAGTCCTGAATACAATCTCGTGAGATTGGTCTTCACAACTGTAGCTGCGTTTATACTGGGCACGGTTTTCTGGGACATTGGTTCCAAGAGGACTTCTACACAAGATTTGGTCACTGTAATGGGAGCTCTCTACTCAGCTTGTTTGTTTCTTGGAGTTAGTAACGCTTCATCGGTACAACCAATCGTTTCAATCGAAAGAACAGTTTTCTACAGAGAGAAAGCCGCAGGAATGTATGCTCCAATTCCTTATGCAGCAGCTCAGGGTCTTGTGGAGATACCTTACATTCTCACTCAAACCATTCTCTATGGTGTCGTCACATACTTCACCATTGGTTTTGAAAGAACATTAAGTAAGTTTTGATTGATCTTTTTCTTGAATCTTAATCTTTCTCTATTTGCATCAACTATATAATAACAATAAGGACACTCAAAACGCAGGCAAGTTTATCCTATATCTGGTTTTCATGTTCCTCACCTTCACTTACTTCACCTTCTATGGAATGATGGCGGTTGGTCTCACCCCAAATCAACACTTAGCCGCGGTTATCTCCTCTGCGTTTTACTCTCTCTGGAATCTTCTCTCCGGTTTCCTCGTCCAAAAACCTGTAAGTATTCTACTCTATTCACAATAAACGCATATGAAGAATCGACGACTTAGTTTTGACCACAATCTTTAAACCACTTTGCTTTGTTTTGGGTTGTTCAGCTGATTCCAGTGTGGTGGATATGGTTCTATTACATATGTCCAGTGGCGTGGACACTTCAAGAAGTAATCCTGTCACAGCTTGGTGACGTGGAGACCATCATCAACGAGCCAACATTCCATGGCACGGTCAAGGAATTCATTGAAGATTTCTTCGGCTACAAGCCGAACATGATCGGTGTATCTGCTGCTGTTCTTGTCGGGTTCTGTGCTCTCTTCTTCTCTGCATTTGCACTTTCGGTCAAATACCTCAATTTCCAAAGAAGATAGAAGTCATGTGTTAACACTCTCACGTGACTCACTTTGACATTTTTGGTCACTGGTTTTACGTTTTACGTGTAGTTAGGATTTTGTTTTTGTATTACCTCCGAGATTTAAAAGTTAGTTTTGTTGACATTGATGAAACAGAAAACCCAAAAAATAAGAATATGTTTTGCTCTGTTTAGGATTTATAGTTTTGTACACTGAATATGTGGTTAATCTTGCTTTTATGATTTAAGTTTTCACATTGAATCCATGAATATGCTAGTTCAGTAACTTGTCTTTCAGTTTGTTGGATTTTTGTTCGTAATTATAAATTACTTCATGCGTTTCATAAACATTTAATGATACGTTATTTTAGTGATATGCAAATATTCAAAATAATTGATTTAAACACCATAAATTCATAAATACTATCAAAAAAATCTGTGCCAAGGATAAAAATAATTCAGTGAGTTATGAAATAGGTAAAATATATTAATAATACTCTGAAAAATATGAAACAATATTTATTTAACTATTTTTAATTAATAAAATAGGAACTTTATATTAATATTTTAATATATTCTTTAAACATAAATTAAATTACAAAGTGTTGTATATTTCAATATTCCAATTTTAAACCCATGCAACGTGTGAGACATTTTCTAGTATTTATATAATGGTAGGTTACATGAAAGATCTAACTCGATTAGAGAAAGAGAGAGGTATACGTTCTTCTTCTGAGATTTACGCTTTTATGAAGGTCAGCATCATAAAACTCTTAATTAACTTCTATTTAAATGTATTTTGTATGATTTATTAGTTAAAATAATGGACATTTTTTTTCTTTTGTTATAGGCTGCTTCTGTCAGTGGTGAAAAGCATAGTGTTTCTACAGATTATGTGCTTAGAGTTCTTGGTCTTGATGTATGTTCTGATACAATGGTTGGTAATGATATGATGAGAGGTGTTTCAGGAGGTCAAAGAAAAAGAGTAACAACAGGTCTCTTTCAATCTCATAACTTATCTATCTCATCTATATATGATTCACCAGCTTGGTTTTGCTAACTCTGTTAAACCTGATACAATACAGGAGAAATGACTGTAGGACCAAGAAAAACATTGTTTATGGATGAAATATCTACTGGACTTGATAGTTCTACAACTTTTCAGATTGTGAAATGTATTAGAAACTTTGTTCATCTAATGGATGCAACTGTTCTTATGGCACTTCTTCAACCTGCACCAGAAACATTTGATCTGTTTGATGACCTAATTCTTCTATCAGAAGGTTACATGGTTTATCAAGGTCCTCGACAAGAAGTGGCTGGCTTTTTTGAGTCTCTAGGATTCAAACTCCCACCACGTAAAGGTGTTGCAGATTGTCTCCAAGAGGTATTCAAAATCCATAATTGTCTTCAGAAGTTTATTTCCTCTAAATATTTTTTTTATGGACCTCCAAAAAGGATCAAGCTCAATACTGGGCAGATTCTTCAAAGCCATATCAGTTCATTCCTGTCTCAGACATAGCGGCTGCATTCCGAAACTCTAAATATGGGCATGCTGCAGAGTCCAAGTTAGCCACACCATTTGATAAGTCATCCGCGGATCCTTCAGCTTTATGTAGAACAAAATTTGCCATATCAGGATGGGAAAACCTTAAAGCTTGCTTTCAACGAGAAGTACTATTGATCAACCGGCACAGATTTATTTACACTTTTAGAACAAGCCAGGTTGATCAATAGTATTTCTCGTTGAAAGCAAGCTTTAAGGTTTTTGACTCATTATGGGGTCCCTATAAATACACAACAAGCTTTTTTCAAAAATCGAATTAGGCTCTCGCTTTCAGTTAATTCGTTACAGCTGACGTCACACAGCGGCGATGGTGAAAATCACTGACGTAACTTCCGACGGCGGCTCTAATGGCGGCGATCCAAACAAGAAACCGCAAAAAGAAGAGAACCAAAACGAGAACGGGATACAACAAGTACAGAATCTTCCGATAGACCCTCCGGACGACATCGCCGAACTTATCCTCGAACTCGTTGAGAGATGTTATTACCCGAATCTATCTCTCATCAACAAAACCTTTCATCGCGTCGTCGCTAAGCCGGAACTCTTCGAAAGGCGCTCGCGCCTCGGCAGAACCGAACACTTTCTTTATGCCTTCATCGGATTCCCACCTTTTGTCATCCCAAGATGGTACATTCTTCACCGGAGAAACAACTCTTTACGATTGAGCATGATCGATTCACTTCCTCCGTTGATTCCTGGATCTGCCGTCGTCACAATCGGACACGAGATTTATATCATCGGTGGACAACTGTTGTTATTAGTGGAATTTGCTGGAAATGAATTTAGTTACTCTGCAACTTTGTGTTTGAGGAGAATTTAGCTTAACCATAATTCATATATTTTCTGCTATTCTTCTACAACGACACAAAGCATACTTAAGTAGAAAGTAGACTATCTACTCTCTAACCACAACTTGACTAACTCCCACTAGACCTTTATTCACTCTAGGTCATAGCTTGTTTGTTTCAAGTCACCTTACATACTTTAATCATAACCTTAACTACTACATTATCTTTAAGTAACCAGACCACAAACTTCTTCTAATTTGGTTTGACATCAAAATGGCATTAGTCAACACTCCCACTTGCCATTTTGAAACTCAAACCGAGCTTATGTCGAAGTCTTTCAAAGTTTGCTCCTCCCATTGCTTTGGTGAATATGTCAGCCACTTGATCTTCTCCTTTGCAGTACCTCAACTGAATGTCTCCATTTCTCTCTGATTCTCGGACAAAGTGGTATTTGATTTGTATATGCTTAGTTCTTCGGTGCTGCACAGGGTTCTTTCCAATGGCTATGGCGGATTGATTGTCACAGTAGATGGGGACTCCGTCTTGTGTTTTGAAGTTCAGTTCTTCTAACAATCTCTTCAGCCAAATGCCTTGATTAGTGGCAGCACACAGAGCCATATACTCAGCTTCTGCAGTAGATTGAGCTATGGTGTCTTGCTTGCTCGTTTGCTACGAAAATACTGCAGAACCAATACTGAAGCAATACCCAGTAGTTGACTTTAGATCTTCAGTGCATCTTCCCCAATCACTGTCTGAATATCCAATCAATTGAGAGTCTCTTGTAGCTGAAAAATTCAGTCCTGCATCAATGGTTCCTTTGATGTACCAGAGCACTCTCTTAGCATCTTGATAGTGCTTTGACTTGGGCTCCTTAAAATACCTTGATAAGTATGATGCAGAGAACATGAGGTCAGGTCTTGTTGCTGTCAAATACAGTAGCCCTCCAACAAGACTTCGATAAAGAGTACTGTCCACTGGACTCTCATCTTCTTCTTGGTTCTTCCTCTTAGGCATCAATGGAGTTGACATAGCCTTACAATCCTCCATGTGAAATTTCTTTAAAAGTTTCTTTGCATAATATTCTTGAGACAGAGAAATTCCATTTTCACTCTGTTTGATCTCCATTCCCAAGAAGTAATTGAGCAAGCCTAAGTCTGACATTCCCAAATCTGAGTATTTGACGGCAAGATTTACGTAATCGGAGGTTGCATGAAGCAAGAAGAAGATTGGGTGGAAGAGTTCGATGTAAATACTCAGATTTGGAAAACTGTGCCTGGTGAAAACCCTTACATTGCTAGATTAGATGGAGTCTTTGCTGCATATGTGGTGACGGAAGAGAAGATTTACATTTTGGATCGTATGTATTGTTTGGCTTACGAACCGAGACGACGTAGATGGGAGGCTTGGGGAATTGGAAGTCCACAGATGTGGTCTTGGCTCGGTTCGTGTTGTGTGATTGATGATATGTTGTATACCATTGATCCTACGAGTACTCTTGGATATCCGATTCTTGTACTTGATCCAAAGGATAAACACTGGAGAACTGTGAAGGGTGTACATAGTTATGATTTGCTTAATCTTGCTTATCATGAGTCTAAAATGGCGAATCTTGGTGGGAAGTTGGTGATTTTGGCCTGTAATTATCAGAGCTGGCATATTCCGGAAAGAGATATATGGTGCATAGTGATCGCGTTGGAAAGATGTGACGATGGTGAGATTTGGGGAAATGTCGAATCAAAATCGCGAGTGCTTTCATCGATCTTTCATGTGGCCTTTGATTGAGCATTCTCGAACTGTTATGGTTTGATGATTCGTTTGCAGTTCCAGGTATGTTATTCTCTATGATCTATTGTTGGTTAACTATGAAGTTTTCTTGAGCCTCAAGTCTTAATTAGACTTTCATGAACTTTGCAGGTGATTAGGTCAATGATCTTTTATCAAATCTACTGTTTTGAAAAACTTGTTTATGTGAGAGCCAATATGAAGCAAAAAAAAAAGTGGTTCAGAAGCTGTTATATCTGACACCTTAAAGAGTAAATTCGACCTTTGTGGAACAATGTGAATAGTCTTACAGAATAAATAGCCTTGAGTAGATTTCTTAAACTCGGCCATTCTTTTAGCCTTTATACAAAATTACCTACGAAACTTGTTGAATTCCATCTTCAGTTTGCTATCTTTTTGGGGTTTTTAGTTCCACTTACATGGTTTCAAGTTCTTTCTGTTTGCTTTAGATAAATACTTCTTCTGTAAGTAATCACGATCAGATTTAATAAAACCTAACTTGCCTCTATGAAAATTTGGTTTAGAGATGAAGCAAAACCAAGTGATTTAGCTAACCGGTACTGGTTTTTGACTTTATGGGTAACTACAATATCAAAATGAGAAAATACAAAGTCCTGGAGACTCAATACCTCAAAACTCAAATCCTTTCTCTTCTCTCTCTTTCTTCCTTGCTACTTTTAATGTAGGTAAATGGACTTCTTGTCTCTCAATTCAGCTCTATTTTAATCATAATGTGTACTGTGACTATTTTAATCAAAAAAAAAAAAATGTTGTCACTATGTTTTGACTATTTAGATACAAAACTAAGACGAAAACATTTTTTATACAGTAGCAAATTCTTCACAATATAATATTTGTTGATATTATGAAATGTGATTTCGTAAACATATTATCAATTAATATCCAAATATTCCATAAATAATTTATTTACTAAATTAGTCTGTGAATTACAAGAAAATGTATGATTATATAATGTATGACTTAATTTTTGGTTTGTAATATGGAGATGGGACCCATCCTGTTACATGTCATGTGGGGAAATTAATTTAAATTAGAAAGTCATGTTAGTGATCCTACGAAATGTATGTATTTCTAATGACGTGAATCAATTCTCATCTGGTACCCATCAAATTGAATCATTTTTTATAACCCAAAAAACATATGGATTGTTAGAAAAACATAGATATGAATAAATAATTGATCGATCTAAGTCAAGTAACCCAAAAGTTAAAGGGCAAAACAAAACAAAAACTAGCTAGAAGAGGACGTTAATCTCACAAGAACTGGATTTGGCATTTAAATGAATGTCGCTTACGCAAAGCAAGAAGGTCACTGATGAGTTGCAGTTTCATGTTATCATCATCAGCATCAATTTTCAATTTCATCACTTGAAGAAAGTGCATTTGCCACAAAAGGCTATTGACTAGTTTCAATTCTCCACGATTTCCTCTAAAGCCATATATCTCCAACACCACTTCATTTCATTTTGATCAATGCAGATTCCCTTATTACCTACACCGTGCAAGCCCTGGAGCAAGCATCACAAACATATCACCACCATATGTATTAATTCCCTGCTTAATTATTAAAAATTGAGAGACGACACCTTGAGAACCAAGTTTCTAAGCCCAGGAGAATATCACGATAGTGAAGAAAGAAAAACAAAATTTATCCTATCTTCTCCTGCAAGTTAACACTATTTATTCCCCAAGTAAACCCTAAACCCTACTAACATGTGTTTCCAAGATGGCTCGTCGGTACATTTTCAACCTAAATCGTGGAATCTGAGACGACTTCTTTATCGAATTTGCAAAAAGATTTAAACTATTAAATTGTGCTTGATGGTGGACTTTTCAGCGACTAATATTCTTATTTGGGCTTTATCAAACGCGAAAACAGGGGAGTAAATATACAACCAAATGGTTTGGATTTCTCCTTTGATTCGGTATAGATCGGATTGAATTCGGTTAATTTGGTCGGTTTGGTTCAATTTGATTCGGTTAAAATGTCTACGTCTAGTTAACAAGTTAATTGCAATGTTTATAATAAAGTTTTAATTAACTCATTAACTCGAAAAATGTGGAAAAGCCCAGATATTTTAGTCCGAGGTTTTTAATACTCATTGGTCCTTCACAAAATCTCGTCACCGTCATCTTCTCAACCCAAATAATCCCTTGTCGAGCCGGTTCCTCCACGTGTCACCACCTCTTCCCTCTCCTCCTCTTCCTCTTCCTCCAGAAGCCAAATATAAAAAAAACAAACCATTTCCATGGCGTCATCTGTTGAAACAATTTCAGATGTATTTTTCGTAAAATAATCAGCCGTAAGGCTTGATTTCAAAATAATGGAAGAAGCATCGAAACGTCGATCGATCATCGGAAACAACCGAGCTCTAGAGATGAACGAAGACGGCGACGACGACCATAAGACGACGTCGGAAGAGGAGTTTAACAACGTGGAGGTTTGGGATACGCTGAGTAATGGATTCAAGCGAGCACAGATCGTTCTTGATCAGAATCGTGATTTGATCCAACGAGTCAACGATAACCACCGGTCTAGAATCCCAGATAACGTCGCTAGAAACGTTGACCTGATTAACGAAATTAACGGTAATATTTCGACAGTTATGGAGATTTACTCCGATTTATCCGTAAATTTCACCAAAAATTTCGATGAGCGGCGGAGTACGGCCAAGAATAGCGACACTACAACCACCACCACCACCACCGGTTCCTACGGCGGAGGAAGGAGCTCTTGCGGTTCCTGACCGCAATTTTAGCTACTGTTCTGTTATGACGAGTCAACATTTTGTGTCATGAAATATGTATATTGATTACCACTATTTATAGCTTATGTATTCAGCTTTATTCTCTGCTCTGTTCTTGATTTTGCATGTCTCATTCATATAAGCATCGCTTGATAATACATTTCAATGATCGGTTCTTTTGTATTATGGATTGAAATATCACTTTGGAGGATAGATATGAGTTACGCTAAGAAAATGACTCTGGTTTGTCTATACGAATGATATTGGAAAAATAACCTTTTTTGTGTTAATCGGAGTCTATCAAAATTATCATGAGAAGATCTTAACCAATAGAACATATATATGCTCTTACAATTTTCACTTTTTCGTTCGTGGATAGAAAAGTAAGAGCATCGCCATATAAGATGCTACGTGACATCAGCATATAAGTAGTGGAAGCATCAACTAATCGAATCTTCGTCTTGTCTTTAGAACAATGATCGTTTGTTGAATTTTGCAATATTCCATCATAAGTGGAGAAGAAGAAAACAAAAAAAGATTCAAAAAGCTCACTGCATTATTAATAAAAATAACTTTTGAAACTTAAAGTGATTCTCTTCCTGGTGATAACATAAGAGTGTAAAAGTGTTTTATACACTAACTTGTAAAAGTAACTTTAGAAACCTATTTCTCCTCAACAAGAAGAACAAGTGTTTAGGGTTTTAAAGAGGAAGCTCTCCACTGTCTGCGATAACGACTTTGCTCTTAGGAGTTCCGCTTTGTTTGCCCTCAGCTTCAATCTTATAAACCACATCCATTCCTTGTACCACTTTACCAAACACCACATGCCTTCCATCTAACCAGCTTGTTGTCACGGTTGTGATGAAAAACTGCGAACCGTTTGTGTCTTCTCCCGAGTTTGCCATTGAAAGAAAACCTGTGGAACATTCAGATTTCAACCATCAGCCTACGCATCAGCTAGAATTGGCTTAAAGAGAAGGAAGAAAACGATAATCACCTGGCCCGGTGTGCTTCAGTTTGAAATTCTCATCTGCAAACTTCTGACCATAGATTGATTCTCCACCCCTACCGTTTCCATGTGTGAAGTCACCTCCCTGAATCATAAAGCTGGGAATGATTCTATGAAATTTGCTTCCCTTGTAGTGTAAGGGTTTCCCGCTCTTCCCAACGCCTTTCTCCCCTGTATATCACAACCCGGTTCCGAAAAGATGCAGCTCAACAGTGTGAAAACATTCAAAATATGATCTCAAATCATATGATCTTCATCAATAACTCAAAACAAGTGTTCAGGGAGACACTGACACACTCGTTGTTCGCATTGTAATATTATTTCGAGATTGTGAGTAAACATATTGTTATACAATCAGTAGATTACCTGTGCACAAAGCTCTGAAGTTTTCTGCAAGGAAACACAATCACAGATTACTCACTTGGATTTAAAATTCATAAACACATTGATCAAAACTATATTACTTTACCTGCAGTTTTTGGAACTGCTTTACCAAATAAGCCCATAACAACTCGACCTGCGACACAAATAGTAATCAAAGAATCAATCAAACATCAAAAGAAACTCAAGAATCAGAACAAATTAGATGAAACAACATTTCATTAACGATCATTGAATCGAATCATACCAGCAGATTTGCCATCAATCTCTACATCGAAGTAAACCTTGTGAGTGATCTCCTTGAGATCTTCTTTTGCCTAATATAGTAAAAACCACAAACTCATTCATAACAGTAAAGATTTGACTTCCCCATCATAAATATAAGGAACATTCGAAACAGTAATCACATCGTTCTTAGTTCTTGAAGCTAAAGAATATGTTTATAGATCTGGATCATTGTGGTTTAGATTCTTCAGTCTAATGAATGTAACTATACATTGAACAGATCCAGAATCGAGAAGATAGATACAAAGTTACCTGGATTAAAGATATGGTTCCAATGATGAGGATTGTCCCAAGTAGAATAAAGCTAGCTCTCGCCATCTTCGTGATCGTTTTTGCTCAATCGAAAGAACAGTGGAAGAAGGTAGCAAGATTAGTTTTAATTTATGTTTGATGATGATCGCTAACATACGCCGGAGTTGTTATTGGACTTCGTTGTGGGTTTATTGTGGGCTTTTTAAATCTAATGTGAGACTTTTATCCAGAACAAGCTATTGTCATTTTTACATTTTTTTTTTTTTGTGTGAGAGAAAACAATCAAATCAAAATACTTTTTGTTTAATTAATGATCATGGAACTGAAAAATCTTAGTGTATCTATGTTTGTGGTGTGAAAGGCTTTAAAGGGCATTGAAATCTATTTTTAGTAGCTATACAATTAATATTTTCAACATTTATTCACTTACTCTTAAGAGTTTTGGTAGCTGTCTTTATTATTCCACACATAAACCATCATACATTGGTAAGCTTAATTATTGTAAAAAGAATGTTAATATCGGTTTTGACTAGTTAATTATGAAAGACATATACAAAAAAAGTAGGTCACCACAATTGACCAATTAACACAAGATTGTCGTGGTAGTGTCACTAAGACGACAAAGACACCACCCAAAAGTTCCACCTCTCTCGACTATAAACATAATCATCGTTGCGTCATTTATTTTCAATTTTTTTATTTAAATCACTAGTTACTTGACGCATGTCAAGACAACATGTTCTTGGAATATTTACAAAATTCTTACATAAATTACTTGTTCATCCACATGCTTTTGTAACATTCGCTTTTCATCCGTAATCGCTGGAGCCTTCCCACTCAAGTACCCGTCAAAAAAAGAAATCACTAGATTTAATATCAAATAGGCTACTTTTAAAAGATAAAACATATGCGTTATCTTTTGACAGTTGACAAAAGTGTTTGTATTCCTTATAAACACAACTATTTTTCCAAACTTTTTTTTGTTGTAAAATTTCAATATTCACATGATATTTTTTTCATCTAAGAAGGATATATACTCTCGTGGATTCACCTAAGTTTGAATACAACGGATCATCACAATTTACATGACAATCGGTTTTGAAAAGATTAATAAACTACAATATCTTAGAGTTTTACAAATTAACAAACTATATGTAAGAAACTTTTTAGAAGTAGTATCTTTTAAATAACTGTTAATATCTCATAATATCATGAATAGATTTTACTTTATATAAAAGACCATATTTGCGTATCCAAAAAGATGAAATTAATGAGAGTTCTTGATCTCATATGTTTTGTTTTGTTTTGTAATTTATGTCGTGTAATTAATCAGTGGATAGAGGAAAAGTATATAAATTATAAAGAATTGCATAAAAGTAAAATAAGATGCTTCAAATAAAAGAATAATAGAGAAAAAGTAAGGGTCAAATCGAATACCTTTTAATTGGAATCGACTCCTGGGAAGTAATCTGGTGGTGTTGAGCGTTTTGAGTTTCAGTCCACATTTATCGATCAAGTTACAATCCTCGATGTTACGTCTCATCTTTTATCTAACAAGTAGAAAGAAAGATCTACGTGTCTAAATCCTCCTAATCGCGATTACGTATCCAATGTCAAAATCTATCGGTAATAGTTAAATTTATTATATGTCACTCTCATTGGTGGTATAAGGCAATACAAATTTATTAGTAATACGAAGATAACAGTAAAAGATGGCATGGTGTGCCGCATAGTTTCAGTAAATGACATTTTGTAATTTACTAATCCAAAACATTCTCGTAGTTCTAAAACACTAGCGAAATTTTTAAACAAAATAAGATATTATCAGATTTTTGACCCACACTATGCATGGATATAAACATAAGTTAAATTTTGAATAATCAAGTTTACTTGCTGAACTAACATATTTTAATTTTATTGATGTTTTAATCAAATTTATTCAATGAAATATAATTTTTTCCTCATTCTTGTTTTTGGAATCCTATAGTATACTTAAATGAACTATGCCTTTTTAGGCTTTTCCTTCGAGTGACCGCACCCTTTTTAGGCTTTTTCCAAACCAGATAGATCCAACGCCTTTTTACATGTGTTGCCTTGTCCACAATTCCTATACGTCTTGAACCGAAACTCTATTATTGCTTTTGGACAACCATTTCCTCTTACTGACAAATGAAACAGTGGTTAAACAATTTATTATACTCCAATGTAACCACCAAAATGTCACTTTCTCAAACTTAAATTCTTAATTGATCTCTCAGCGGTTTACTTACCGGTTCCTGCCTTACTAATGAGGCAATGAGACTATCTAGAAGCCAAAGTGGAATTATTATATCTTAAGTACTTCATTGATATATCTTTGGTTTGAAAATGAAATTGGAACCTACCTAAGCCAAATATGATATTCCCATAGTTTATCCTCCAATTTCTAGATCTCATGCATCATGGAAATTAACTAGGGATCTGTCACTTTAAGCATTCAACATTCATAACTCTGTCTACAAGGATCTGAGCAAAACTTCTAATGAGACCGGAAATGTTGAACCCTACAATTTTCACTGAAACGGTTGCCCACATTATTCTTTCTCCTTTGAAGTATCATTCATGTGAACTCCTTCCCATAAATTCATAGCTTAAGCAAATAAGATATGGTACCTAAATTAAATGAACCGAGAGATTTCATAATAGAGATAGGAACGGAAGAAAAAATTGTTAAGAGAAAACCTATTTTTGAAAAGAATGATTTTTCAATCTTGGTTTTTTTTGTTCTATAATTCTCTTGTGTTAAGTCCGTATGTCGTGAACACAAATCTCCTCTTTAAATACTCCAAATAAACTGTTACGATTCACTTTCTCTCCTATGTATACTCATACCTAAGATCTTCCTCTTTCTAAGATGCACATCGTTAGCAAATCTTGATTATCCAAATGTGATTTTCAATCAACAAAAATGCATGGAGTATAATTTTATGTCTATATATGAAGAGTTTAAACCGGGATAGTGAACCATCGACAATATTGGTACAAATTACTAGGTTACAGTTCCTCCTCTTACGAACTATACACTCTTAACTCTTAAACAACAACGGGTGAATGAGGTTAATATACATAGACGACCAAAGATTGAAGTATGTAGCAGTGATGTTTTTTTAATTAAATCTCTCTCCTACTATCATAAATACAAGACAATTTTGCCCCTACTCCTACAGCGAACTCGAATGAAGTTATGGGAAGATTTATAACATTAAACAAAATAAGATATATTGCAAGATCTGGAAAGAGAGATGTTAGATTTACATGGTTAGCTGGATATCATTGTTAACTTCGTCAATAACTTTTACTGTGGTAAATTATATTTTATATATTGTCAGTTACATGTGTATATTTGTTATTTGTCAATGTACAAGATCCATAAATAAATATGTTGTGGTTACCCGTATAATATTGTTATCGGGTTATAGACTAGCATATTGCGTAACATTGTTACCAAGTTATCCTTATAACATTGTTAACATCATCATCTCGATAACTTGTATTCGATTTAACTATTTGTTCAACTGAACTAGTTTAGACTATTTACCGTGATAAAAATAAATAAACTCAATAATCTATATATACCAATAACATTAGTATTACATACAGTTCTAGTTGCATCTACGTGCATGAAAATATACAAATCTATGACCATGTGACGAATAATAAAATATATTGTTGTTATTTTTATAACAATGTTACCTTTGTATAAACTAGTTTATTGGGTAACACTCTTACCAAGCTATTAACTTGCTTGGAAGAGTAAGTTATATCCACGGAGAATTTTTTTTGCCAAATACATAAATTATCTGTATAACGTTGTTAATGACGTCAGCCCACAATTACTCTTAGCACGGTAAGTTATTTTGGATCATTTATCATAATAGGGTTAAAGTTGTAAAAGTGTTATATACAGTACTAATAGGAATAGTGTCGTTCGTGTCAGTTAATTAATTGGTCGTCTGTGGTTATTTTGTGTAGATACTCAACAACAAAATTAAGTGTATAGTATCTTATTACAAGATGGTAAACAAAAAGGATTCATTATTGTGTTGTACTAAAGTATTAATTAAAATATCATTTATTACGGTTATATTGTTCGAGTTTTTTTTTGTGGCCAGTACCTAGCTACAATTATATTCATCCTCAATCCGTCTTGAAAAGGGTTCTTGCAACTTTCAAGTCAGATACAAAATATTATAATATTGTCTGTACAAAAATATATGATATCGGATTTTACCAAAAAAAAAAATCAGATATCGGATTTCGATTATTTTCAACTACATGCCCTATACTAACTTTATTACCTTACTTGTAGATATATACATGCTTTAAATTATTTTTATAGTATATTATTAATATTTACATAATTACATATAATCATATTTAAAATCTTACTTTTCAAAAAATAACATATGGTATAACACCTTTAACGCCTACTTAATATTTTTTGAATTAGAAAATTTTTAATATGAATTTTTTAAAAATTAGATTTTGGTTTAATATTTTGAAAATTATGACAATGTAGATATTTGAAATGTTTTAAAATTTTGGATATTGACTAAAGTCTTAACTATTTCAATTTAGATTCGGTTAACTCATAGATATTCATATTTTTTAAGGATACTAGTTTGTTTGTTTTTACAATGAATTTTTATTAATCAATTACAAATTATGAGAATTGTTAGTTGTTACAATGACGAAATTACAATGAACAATTCTACCACATGATGATATCGACGTCAAACAGTTCTATATGTATCATGCTAAAGATAGCATATAAATCTGCTTCCATACATCTGCATAAATGATAATAAATCACGTTTTTTAGAATTCAAACCCCGGACTTGAAGATGTAGAAATATTAGTGAACATTTGAAAACCACTACCAAATGAGCTTCCACATATACCCATTTAATTAGGTATTTCTTTTCGAATTAGAGTATGTACTAAAAATTAAGTATTCATAAGAGTCTAATTGGATAACAATGGATATCTCAAAATTTAATGGTAGCCGTCCTGTACCCATCCTTCTACCTACTACAATCTAACAATAAACAATAATAAACATAATATAAGGAAGAAACTTTATTCACGTACAGTTTGTGATGTTGAGACTTGAGACTTGAGAGTATATGATATCACAATATTTCGTTGTTTTTATAA
>CM051376.1:3404078-3494475 GCA_028015245.1 Cardamine occulta | reverse complement strand
GCTTGAATAACATGAACGGTCAAATTAGTCTTTGGAACGAAATTTACTAATTTATACTACTTGATTAGTTGTGAACAAAATTAGAATGAATACTATTTTATTTATGTACAGTTGGCGTTGTTGAGATTAGGATGATACCCATTGATGTTCTAAGTTTGAATGTATGAGCGGTCGTATTAGTATTTAATAAAAAATTATAATAGAATTAAAAGCAGCCAATATTCCAATGATCAATGTCTGTTTGTCCTTAATTGGTCTGAAAATAATAAACTATTTTATGGTAATAATGATTGGTCATTGAGTAAATTTCCTTTTCCTAAAGGGGAAAGACAAAAGGAGACCTTTGTGACGGAGAATATAAAAATGTGGAAGATAAAAGTTAAACAAAAAAGGAAGTTTTTTTTTCTTCTTCATTATTATTAATAAAAGACTTTTTGAATGACAATGACACAAAAAAGCATATAAATGGTGGTGGTGGAATTTATAAAGGAGTTGGGGCCTAATCACTTACTCATGCTTTTATTCTTTACCATATCACATCCATCTAATCTCTTAAAAGTAAAATTATATCACTGTCTACCACTGAATATATGCTTAATTACAATTAAGTTGACTTTTGTTTTCTGGAATGAAGTTTTTACCATTTTTACCAGAACCGTGCCTAAAATCGTACTTAGAGCTGTGCCTAAAATTTTAGAGATCTAAAGCAAAAAGAAAATTATAGTAAAACATGTATAACTAAAATTTTATGTATTGTTTTATACTAAATTAGAGAAAATTAATACTATTTCATAATCTATGAAAATAATTTTATACTATTTTCTTGAACTATAAAAATATAATTTTATGCTATTTTATAATCTATTTTCTTAGTTAATAATATTTTAATCTATAAAATATTAAAATTTAAAATACTTTTGTATGTAATATTTAATACTATTTAAACTAAAAATAGCATTATAATAAATATTTTACTAATATATTAAAAAAAATGCAAACCCTAAAATATACTTAAATTTTGGAGACCGAAGGCAAATGTCTTATTTTTTATCCACGAGACACGCCTCTGTTATCACCATGTTTAATTTTCTCCAAAACATTAATTTAGATCACAACCTATGTAGTTTATTAATCTTTCAACATCATCATCGTAGCTAGGTAAGATAGTATAGCTGCAAAAAAGAAAGATAATAAGATGGTGTATATATGTTTATTTCTCTTGACTTATTCTCTTTAGAAATAAACTTTGCGTCGTTGTTGATTTTTTTTATCACAAAACTTCTTGTGAAATTTTTAAGAAAATCCACGAATGGATTATATATTTTCCTAGGGAACTCAATAAACGTATGAAAAGCTAAGAAGCTTAAAGCAAAATATAGATCATCTTTATTGGCTGAATACAGTGTAATGACCAATGTTGTTTTGTGACCTTCTAGATGAGTGCATGAGTGCTGTTTCTCCATCTTAAGTGAATTGTGATAATCTTCCATTTATATTGTCAATCGTTTAATCATGTATAAAGACTAAACACATCCTATGTGGTTTAAAAAATATATTCAAACCAGTTTAGTGATCTTAATTATATTGTTGATATTCAAACAGTCTTTGACATTTTCTCTTATGGATCTTCTCTTATCCAAAACCAAAATAATTCTTTGAAATATCTGTAAGTAGATATTAGAAGCGGTATTATGATTCCCGTTTATAATCTATCAATATATGTCAATGTTTTCAAACCATAAATAATATTTCCGGTTATCTTTGATTTCCATGTTTCCATTTACCAAGTAGATGTTAGTTTAATGGTATTGAGATTTGAGAGTGAGTTCAATGTCACTAATTTAACACCACTTAGAAATAATGATTTATGCCTTAAATATGGTATTATCGACTGTTAGTTTTGAATACCCACAAAGATTATGAATACTGTTTATAAAAAAAATGATGACTTTGTATAATCAAATCAGATCCAACGTCTATAAACCAAAGGACTTGGTCTGAATCGAACTATTGGCTTTTGGAAATTAGTTAGTTACTATGCACAATACGAATCCGAATTGAAAAAGAACGGAAAGAAGAAGATATGCAAAGATACTCATACTGAGATATTTTTTTCTGTGAACTGAATAGATACTGTCAGATAAGAATATAAAAATCTTTTATAGAAAAAGAAGAATATAATGTGAAAAAATGTAGATTGTCAAATCCGGAATTAATTGAAATTTGAAGAGCTTAAACGAATGGAAGCAAAGGAAAATCTTTAAATTGGGCCATAGAGAATCTATGCTCACCACATGTGCCTTTGCTCAATATACACGAGGATTGGGGGCAACAAAATTACAAAAAACAAATTCATAATAATATAATTTATATTTAATGGGACCCATCACCCCCAAACAGCGACTCTTCCTTTCTACATATCCTCCAAGCGTAGGATTCCCCACAGCCTGAGGAAATTGAAAACCAAACAAAAAAAAACATAAAACATTAACACATTTTTATTTTATATCTAAAATTTTAATAAATATTTCTTTTTCATAAAAGCGACTACACGGTTTTGATTTCTTCTTTCTCGTAAAAATCCATTTCCAGAAAAAAAAATTTCACTCTTCATTTGTTTATCATTTAGTTTCTGATTATCTTGGTTCGTTCTTGTTTTTATTTTTTTCCTTTCTTGAATTTCATTGGTTGGTGTGGTTTGGTTTAGTTTTTAATTTTGATTTTGAATTTTTGCTTAACCGGTGGCGATGCCGACACCGGTAAGCACGGCGAGACAATGCTTAACGGAAGAAACAGCACGTGCATTAGACGACGCTGTAACCGTAGCGCGTAGGAGAAGCCACGCTCAAACGACGTCACTTCACGCCATTTCAGGTCTTTTAACGATGCCGTCATCAATTCTCCGAGAAGTGTGTATCTCACGCGCCGCTCATAACACACCATACTCTTCCCGCCTCCAATTTCGCGCGCTTGAGCTCTGCGTCGGAGTATCTCTCGATAGATTACCTTCATCGAAATCTCCGGCGACGGAGAACGAGGATCCGCCGGTATCGAACTCACTCATGGCGGCGATCAAACGATCTCAGGCGACTCAGAGACGTCATCCAGAGACTTATCATCTACATCAAATCCACGGAACTCAAACGACGTCGGTTTTGAAAGTTGAACTTAAGTATTTTATATTATCCATTTTAGATGACCCGATTGTGAGCCGGGTCTTTGGTGAAGCCGGGTTTAGGAGCACCGACATTAAACTCGACGTGCTTCATCCTCCGGTGACGTCTCAATTCTCGTCGCGATTTCCACGATCTCGGATTCCGCCTCTATTTCTATGTAATTTACCGGAATCGGATCCGGGTCGGGCTAGATTCGGGTTTCCGTTTGCTGATTTCGATGAGAATTGTAGGAGGATTGGAGAAGTTTTAGGGAGAAAAGATAAGAAGAATCCATTACTCGTTGGAGTTTGTGGTGGTGAAGCTCTTAAAACGTTTACTGATTCGATAAACAGAGGAAAGTTTGGGTTTTTACCTCTGGAGATGAGTGGGTTAAGTGTAGTTAGTATAGAGATTAGTGAAGTTTTAGTTGAAGAATCGAGTATCAATATGAAACTTGATGATTTAGGAAGATCAAAGTCAGGGATGGTTTTAAATCTTGGAGACTTGAAGGTTTTAACTAGTGATGTTTTCTCTGTTAATGTTATTGAGAAGTTTGTGTTGAAGCTCTCTGATTTGTTGAAACTTCATGAGAAACTTTGGTTTATCGGAAGTGTTTCGAGTAACGAGACGTATTTGAAGCTCATTGAAAAGTTTCCGACGATTGATAAAGACTGGAATCTTCATCTTCTTCCTATTACATCTTCAAGTCAAGGCGTTTATCCAAAATCTAGGTATGTTTTTGTTTGTTTGTCTTCAATGTTTGAAAAAGTTTGAATCTTTAGGATGGAATAATGATGTTTTTGTGGTTATATACAGTTTGATGGGATCATTTGTTCCATTTGGAGGGTTTTTCTCATCAACATCAGATTTTAGAGTACCGTTTAGTAACTCAGTGAATCAGACTTTGCCTCGGTGTCATCTCTGTAACGAGAAGTATGAGCAAGAAGTCTCAGCCTTTGGCAAGTCCGGGCCAAGTCTTGATGATCAGTGTTCTGAGAAGTTACCTTCTTGGTTACGAAATGTGGAGCCTGAACAAGACAAAGGAATTATCAGAAAGGTGCGGCTTTTATGAACAAACTTGTTTTCATAATGTTTTTGCTTCTGATATAATATCTTGAGAGTATTTGCTTCTCATTCAGTGCAGGCTAAAGATGATCCAAACACATTCGCCTCTCGGATTCCTGCTTTACAGAAGAAATGGGACGACATTTGCCAAAGAATCCATCAAACTCCAGCGTTTCCTAAACTCAGCTTTCAGCCTGTTAGACCGCAGTTACCGCTTCAGCTGGTTTCTTCTAGCCAGACCAAGATGAGTATCGGAAGCCCAACTGAGCAAAGTGTTCGCATTAGAACGTCTGAATACTCTCAAGGGATTGCTCAAGCACAGAATCCGCCACAGCAACCCGGTTTATCAGTGAAAATCTCAAAGCCAAAACATACAGAGGATCTCACAAGTCGCACAACAAACTCTCCATTGAGTTGTGTTACTACAGATCTCGGTTTGGGGACAATCTATGCATCAAAAAACCAGGAATCAAGCACACCGGTATCGCTTGACCGGAGAGACTTTGTGGTGATCAAAGAGAAACCATTCATGCCGGCTTCAAGGTATTGCAAAGATTTCAAGTCTCTCAGAGAATTACTCTCTCGGAAAGTCGGTTTTCAGAACGAAGCTACGAATGCCATTAGCGAAATTGTTTGCGGATACAGAGACGATGAGTCCAGGAGACGAAGCCACAAATCTTCAAATGCAACAACCACAAGTAATATTTGGCTGGCTCTTCTTGGACCTGATAAAGCCGGGAAGAAGAAAGTAGCATCAGCTCTTGCTGAAGTTTTCTGCGGTGGCCAAAACAACTGCATCTGTGTGGATTTCCAGTCACAGGACAGTCTCGACGATAGATTCAGAGGGAAAACAGTAGTCGATTACATTGCGAGCGAAGTGGCAAGGCGGGTGAATTCTGTTGTTTTCATTGAAAACGTGGAAAAAGCCGAATCCCCTGATCAGATCAGATTGTCTGATGCTATGAGAACTGGAAAACTCCGTGATTCATACGGGAGAGAGATCACTATGAAAAATGTGATAGTTGTTGCTACTTCTTCCGGGATTGATAAAGACAGTGATTGTCATATTCTTGAAGAACCGGTCAAATATACTGAGGAAAGAGTTCTCAGCGCCAAAAACTGGAAACTTCAGATTAAGCTAGCCGATGATGCTTCAAATGTTAATAAGAATGGTCTGAATAAGAGAAGACAGGAGGAGTCTACAGAGCTTCGAGCCCTTAAGTCTCAACGTTCATTTTTTGACCTGAATCTTCCGGTGGATGAAACAGAAGCAAACGCAGATGAAGCGTATGCAATGTCCGAGAACACAGAAGCTTGGCATGAGGATTTTGTGGAAAATGTAGACGGGAAAGTGACATTCAAGCTGATTGACTTTGATGGGTTAGCCAAGAACATAAAAAGGAACATACTTTCTCAATTTCATCGGTCCTTTGGACCTGAAACACATCTAGAGATCGAAAACGATGTGATTCTTCAGATTCTAGCTGCCTTAAGATGGTCATCAGATGAAGAGAGAACATTTGACCAATGGCTGCAAACTGTTCTTGCTTCAAGCTTCGTTGAAGCGAGACAAAAGTATGTATCCACTTCTCCTTTCGCTGTGAAACTTGCCGCCTCTAGAGATTCTTCGGCTAAAGAGGAAACTGCCGGAATACAGTTTCCGGCGAGAGTTGAAGTGATCTGATTATTGTGGTTGTTGTTTCATGTATAAATGTGATGATAGTTAAATAGATTTTGTGAGAGTTTTGTAATCGGCTTGGTTTGAGTTTGTGCTTTGTCACTGAAATGTATATTATATAGGCTTAAAGCTGAGCTATTTTAAGTGTGGTACATAGCTTTTTAAAGGAGGCCCAAAAGCCTCAGCTTTTGATATTAGGCATTTCTCCTTATTTTTCATCTTCTCTTTAATCTATACTATTTTTAACGCTTTTCTGTTTATTTTGTGTAAATATTACTCAGGAAATAACTGCTAATTCCGAAATCGTCTGCTAAATTTTTTTAATTAACGGCTATAACTTTTATATCAATGAGTGTTGACCCTTTTTGTATTCTAGTGTGCAAGGTGGACTATGAGATCATGGTTCGAGTAATTTTGTTAAGGTGGTGCACAAATTTTCCATGGATGTTGACAGCATTATTAGTGTCTTGAGTTTGGAATTCTATTTTCGGTGGTTCATGATGTCAATGGTTTGAATTTTTTTACGGTTATGTCTATCAGTCTATGAAATTTGACATTATGGATTTGCATTATCTCCATTCTGATTTTTGATTGCTAAATAGACAATGATTTGTAAAAGAAATATTTGCTCTTTAGGATAGTAGCTATAAGTTTTACCAACTTCCATTGATGAATATGAAATCATTTAAATTTGTAACTTTTTCTACCAACTATGCAAAGTTGCAAACTAACAAGATAACTATCCGAAAGAGTTAATTCTGTAACTATCCTAAAACAACCTACAAGGCTACAACTCATAAAAAAAAATTGAATTAGTGTGTACAGCCGTATTTAAGGGCTCAAACAACTTACATAGAAAAAAGAATGATGAATCATGTGAGAAAAAAGATTTATAAATCACGAATACACTAATTACTACCACTTCGTTTTGACGGCTCACAAATATTTAAAACCAAGTTGTGATTGTTAGCTGAATTTTTAGTTTCTGTAGTTGGCACAAAAAGTTGAATAGTTTTTGGGTTCATTGATAAAATTTATGTAGCTTTTCTCTTGCTTTGTTTTTTTTTTTTGTTTGCTTCTTGTTCTTGATTATTTTTAATGAAAGATAAACTTGGAGATAACATCAATCAGATATCTCCTAGAAATGCGTATTTTAAGAGGCTTTGGATATATTTGGGCCGTAAAGTAAGCCCATTACTTTTGAAAAACGACAACTCAGTGACACATTGTCGTTGTGATAGGGACCACAAACGGCGTGCAGTTTGTCGAGCTTTTAGTGGAACTGTCTTTTTCTTTTGTCTAAACATCAAAGTATTCAGATCTTTTTGATGGTAACTAAAAAAAGAAAAAGAAAAAAAAATACAAAACAAAACTTTATGTCTTGTAATGTAAATACATTTAAAAAAAAAAAGAGTTTCACGAGTACAGTTTAACTTAGAAACAACAATAAATAAATTTTAAAAAGTGACAGGATTATTCCTAAATAGAGCTAAAATTTAATTGATCTTTGATTTGTCAGAAGCATAAACGTAGAGATCTGGATCTGTTTCGTAGAAGACAATATCACCAGTGTCGCTGACGTAATGATCTTTCTTAATACTTGCGACTAAATTTTCCACCAAGTGGATTGGTATTGCTCCTGACCTTTTTGGTTCTCTGTAGTATCTTCCCAACACATGTTTAGAAGATTTCGTCTGTCAATTAACAGTTAAACAAACACTAATTAATCACCCCTTTAATTAGGATTATGCATTAAAATTAATCTCAATATATAATAATCAAATGATCACTCACCGCATCAACTAAATGATAATGAGGGATTTGTGGAAAGAGATGATGGATCACGTGAGTTCCAATGTCGTGATGAATATTGTTGAAGATTCCATAATCTCTATCAACAGTTGTTAATCCTCCACGTAAATAACTCCATTCCTAATCATCATAAATCAATTAATCAAATACTAATCATCTTCACTGTTTTTTATTATTATTAAAAGTAAATAATATTTACCTTGCCTCTGTACCAAGGCAACTTCTCATCGTGACCATGATGATGCAAATACGTGACAGCGTCCAACCACATTACAAAGATCTGCATAATTCAAAGATTTAAGTCAAAAAAAAACAAATATAATATTACTAATTAATCTCCTAAACTTGTCATATTTATTACTTACGATGTAAGGAACACCATAGACTTTAAGAACTGTGATTGGACCGACGAGGAATGATAGCAAAACAAGAGTAGCCAACATTATCGACCAACAAGTAGTTGAAGTTGCAATAAGCTTTCTTTCATTTGGAGCAAATAAACTACTGTTTGGGTTAAAATGTGAGCCTTCTTTTCCAGGACTTCTGTACCACTGTCAAAAAAAAAAAATCGCCTAGTTTAAAAACCTAAAATCAATTATAATAAAATTTGTAAGATGAAGAATCAAGAATTAAAATTACCAGATAAAGAGGATAAGCGAGCATAGGGAGAGGGATAGTGTATCTGAGCATCCGAGTACTGTGTGGCAATTTCTTATACAACTTTTCTGGTAACTGAAAAGGTTAAATGTATTTTAGTAATAGAAAAATTAACAATATGGTTAATATTCGTATCAATTTTGTTGCACATGTGATGTGTTTATAAGTTTGTTTTTGTGATTGTTAGTTTTATCAAGAAGCAGACAAAATATCATCTCACGAAAACGCCAAAAAAGATGGAAAAGAATAACAAAGAAAAGTAAACGAATTTCGAGGAGAATCGTTTTTATAAAGTTAGTCTATTATTAAAGTCAGTTATATTATATTTTTTTCCGATCAAGTTAAGTCTTTATAAACCATTAAAAATTTGCTGCCAAAAACAACCACTAAAAATCAATTACCAGAGAACTATGGCACTTTCAAATCTTTTTTTTTACAACAGCTAAAAAACAAATCTGACAAGTGGGTCATTGTTAAAAAAAAAATCAGCTGACCTCAAATTAGAAAAAAACATACACTAAAACTAAAATAGTAAAAAATAATATAGAATCCTAAGAACATATAAATATTGGAATTAGAAGGGAAAAAAAATGAGAGTGAAAGATTACCGGGACCCAAGACTCGTCGTTTTCAACATGGCCATGGTTCTGGTGGTGTGTCCGGTGGCTTATTCTCCTGCAGCCGCCCAATTTTTATTCACACAATTAATTCTTAGTTTTAAAATAAACCTATTTATATAATGTCGTTTTCGGTACAGTTTCATTAAAATGACACATCCCAATATTTGCAACCTATGATCTCATTCTCATCTACTTCAGCTGGTGAATACATTTTAACAATAACTATAATCTCAAACCAACAAAATTAAATTCTAACTATACAAAGGTTACACTAGACTAATTTCTTCAAGTTCAGGTAGCTAATGGGCCATAAATAGGCCCACAGCATTTAATAAAAGTTTTAGATTCTCTTTCTCTGGTTACTAAAGATTTGATGCTTTTTGGAGTGCAATAAGAAAAGCTACCTCACACAGTCACATGCATTCTTTATTTAATCACGAAATTGCATATATGACATAGCAAACAAATAAAAATAATTAGACAAAATAAACTTACTAACATGCGCATAAATAACAAAATGAACAGTAAACTAATTAATATTAAAAATAAAATAAATAACTTACCAACCGTGGTAAGGAACGAGGATGAAAGAATGGAGAATGTGACCAACCACACTGTTCAGCAGAGGAATGTCTGAGAAACTCCCATGTCCACTGTCATTATTTACATTTAATTTCATATCATTATTCATAAATATATACTCATTTCTTTGTATTTATTATTTATTTCCTCCGTTTCATATTAGTTGTCGTTTTATGTTTTTAATGCATATATTTGATCAGATTTTTAACTTTGTCTCTTTTGTTTTAATGTCTTGACCAATAAAATAATATCAAATAAACATTAACTAAAGATAAAACTGAAAAATTAAATGTTTTATTAATAGGGAGTATTGATTGTTTTAATTCAAACGCTTCACGATGGTAAAGAAAATCGATATACGACGTGTATAAATCTTGAAAGTTGATGCTACAAAAAAGGAAAGAATACATTTTCTTAATATTTAATGAGTTTTTTTGTTACTTTTAATGAGTTTATAATTAAAAAGTTCCGGAGATCTAGAGGAAATAAATAATAATAATTGGGTACTTCGAACGTAGATCCATGAAATGCGGAATTAATAAAAAATAGAGAAGATATTTGTTACGAGTCTTACGACTAATCATCGTGCAACGTTAATGAAAAAAAAATCTAAAAACAGAAATCTTGGATCCTCTTTTTCTGTTTTTTTTTATATTTTAAAGTAATCTCAAAAGAACAAATATTGATGTCAGCTACAATACTCATCGAACGTGCATTCACAGATATTCACGAAATCGAAGCAATGAAAAAAGCAAAAAAGTCACAAAATTAATAAGAAAACATTATCAAAAAACAAAAATTAATAGGAAAAATCAATAAATTTAAACAAATTGATCAAAGTTATCAAATAATCGAACATGCATTCACAAAAATTCACGAAATCGAAGCAAAAAATTAACAAAATTAATCGGAAAATATATAATTTGATCAAATTAATTAAAAAATTATCAACTTGAATAAAATAATTACCAATCGTGGCCGAGGACGAAGATGGCCCAGAAAAGGGTTCCTTGAGCGGCCCAATAGAGAGGCCAAAAGATCCAGCTATCAACATACACGGCGGCGACGGCCAAAGCTACGACGGCGCAAATATCTCTAATGACGTAACTCATTGACCTTAAAGGACTTTTAACCCAACAGTGCTTAGGAATCGCCGCCCTTATATCTCCAATCTTAAACGGTGGCTGTGCACTCGGATCAAACCCTGCTTCCTCCTTCCGGTCGCCGGCGTCGGAATCTTTCTTGGCATTGCTGCGCTGGTCCATAGCAACAACCATTGCCGGAGGAAGAAGAGAGAGGAAATAGAGGGAAAGATCTCTCTCTCTCTCACTAATATCAGAATGTTTTAGGCTCAGTGAGAATGTGGTGAAGAGAGGGTTTGATGTTTTTTTCGGGTTTGTGAGATTTGTTTATATAAAGGGGAAGATGTGTAGACATTGAGAAAGACTCCAATTTGTTTTTTGTTTGTTTTCTTTAATTTATAGAAATAAAATATTTATTTAAAGAATAAAAAGGGTAATTTTTTCTGTTTATTGGAGTACTATGTTATATCGTTCGGTGAAACCAAATTGGAGACATGTGACACGTTAAGTAAGTTATTTAATTTTAAGAAGAAAGAAACTTTACCATTACAAGTTTCAATTCGTGTAAGTTAATGACATATCTTTCTAGATTTATTTCTTTATAAAGCTTTAAATTCCACAGAAAAAAATCTAGATTAATTCCATTGTTTATTCAGAATGTAGGATATTTTGCATTTGAAATATTTTAATCCACGATGATTTTTTTCTCTGTTTTTATTTGAACATAAGGAATATAAAAGTTAAGAAATTTTTCAAAAAAAAAAACATAATGAATCTAAATAAAAGTGACCCATATATATAGAATTATTATTTTTTGTTTAGTTTTCCCAAAATCTAAGTAGAAAACTTATTGAATCAGTGCATTATAAAACAATGACAACATGATATTGAATTGGCGGTTTTGTTTTTGTTTTTGTTTTCTGTCTACAAAAAATCACAATCACCGATTTATATATTGTAATTGGTTGATATATTAACTTTTGTCAAAAAGAAGTAGTTGGTGGATAAACAAATCTCTATTTTTCGTTCATTACATTAAAACTAGTTTGAACCCTATTAATTGTAGGAGAATCAGTTGAATTCAACAAATGCTCTTTGATGCGGGAATAACAACACAAATATAACAGATTGTGTAGTCAAATGGTTTGAATGGTGAATTAAAAATAATAATATCAGCTAATTTCAACTAAATTGTTTATTAGCAGTTTTAAAAAAGTTTTTTTAGGTGTGACATTATTAACTGAACCGGTTTTTCCAAACTTACCAAAATTTGAGGCTTCGGTTAAATAGTCTGTTAATAGAAGTGAATCGATCGACAACTTTTTGAAATAAGTTTGGTTAATGGCTTATTTAATTCGGTTCGATGAACAAAACGCTTAACTGCTTATTTTTTTAAATTTCTAATTAGTTTAAATCAAAATTTTGTGAAGTTATACTAAAATTTATTTACAATTGATATGCGAAGCAAATCAAAATTGAATTTAGAACCGAATTAACCGATAACTAAATTAATCTAAACTAAATTTGTGTTTTGTTAGTTACGGTAACTTTAGCCCTTAAGTCCTTAATCGAAATATTTGATGATCGGAACATCCGAACCGAATTAAACCTGAACGGTTCAAAGTTGGAGGCCTAGTTTTTATAAATCGAATTGTCCGGATCGATCAGTCTTAGTTACATATAACTTTTTGTATTTGTTTAAGAAAATTAACCGCAAACATCAAGTCCATAAATTAGTGAACTTTAATCAACTTCGTTTATCGCCATTCAAAGCTTGAGTCAAGGCATTTATGGTTAGTGGAGGAGACATTGTATTGGACAAAAGCAAATTGAGGCGTTTCCTCTACCTTGTCTTCTTTTTAATTTGTTTTTTCCAACACATCTTAACGATTCAAGTGTTAACTACTTTGCTACAATTATATAAATATTAGACTTAATTGCCTCCATTAACTACATTTTACTATATGCAATTAATTACTCTTGAAAATTACTTAAAACAACTTTACTTTATTTGGAAATACATTTTCACATGATTCTCGACCTTCTGTGTAACCGGAGTTGGCAACAGTAAACGCACCGTTTTGTAATAATTAGAAACATAGGAAAGACTTTAATTAGTCATATAGCTTCTGCCGGGTAATATCAAAGCCTAAGACTGCTTTCCTAGGCTCGCCTAAACCAGCGCTCACCTATACAAGTGAAAGTCTTATTTTATTTTCATTTTTTGGGTATATCTATCTTATTTTTTTGTTAGTTATGAAAATATCCATGTTCAACACATCGTTAAGTATTAATCGGGTATTCAAGGTGGATCTAACGTCTAACAATAAAATCAGAAATTATGTAAGATTTAATCAATTTTTTTTTTTTATCATTTTTAGTGGTTTTTAAAGATTTTAATGTTATAAACATATAATACAAATATACAATTGATAATATGGTTGATTTGCTCTTGATTTCATTACCACTTTGGTATTGTTTTATATTTTTGTTTTGATTAAGGATTAGACGTATAACGAATAAATATAAATTGATTGTTATTGGATTTTTTTATAATTGAGCAAAAAAAAAAAATTTGTTTTGAAAAATCGGAAAAAATCGGCTAGGCAGGAATTAATCCATTTAGATGAAGATTAATAGATGATAAATCGGGTCAATAATTAATTATTTCGATTAGGCAAAATCGCAGCGGAAAGATACCGTTAAGCGATTAAACAACTAAACAGCTGATTTTTTGAATAAAAAAAATTTACGAGTATCTGTAACGCTTTTTTTTTGGGTTTTCACATTTGTATAACACTTTTGTGTATTTACATTGTTTACAAAGATGCATTTCAATTGACGTTTCATTACAAATATTCAAAAAAAATTGTTGGAAATTTTTAAACATGTTTTCATAAATTTATTAGTGTAGAATGCCGTATGTGGAAATGGTGTCAATCGGACGAAACTCCTTAAAATCCTCCGTGTCATGAATGATTGGTCATTTTTGTAAATTTACAACGACGATTCCATAAATCGGTGTTTTGGTTTGGTATTTTCTTGAAAGCATATATAGTGGGAGATTATCAGTGAATCTCTCAACAATAGAAAAAAAAATATGAGAGAGAAAATATGATTGGTTCTTTTAAAAAAATTTGTATGTTAATATATGATTGGTTTTGTTTTTCATTTACAATATAAATTTTTCTAAAACAATTAAATTATATTAGAAGTATTAAAATTTATTTGAGAGATTTATAGAGTCTTTATCCAATGCATACACTCTAAAAACTTGGTTTCTTACATGAAAACCGAACAATAATCAGTTCAACAAAACTGTTTTTTTTTTGAATAATTTAAAAAGCAAAACGTGCATCTTACAGATAAACTATCGTATACTGTTACAATCCGTTTATGAAATAAAGTCCGTAAAACTCAAACTGAAAAATGTACTAGGAATCTCCGAATCATCTCTAATATACTCTCAAAAATCTTCCTAAATAACAGACAAAATCACAGATCATCTCACAAACTCAGTTTAGAACTAAATCCTTTCGCTTATTTCTCTACTATATATTTTCTGTCCACTAGTCTGGTTATGGCAAAATCATCAGAAGACATTTCAGACAAAACCCCACATTGTCCTAAATATGCTATGGTCGTTAGTTGTTTTGCAGCTGCTAACCGACTGATATTCTCATTGACTTTGGCTTCTCTGAGGTACCTTAAGTGATGTTGCAACTGATTCGACTAACCCCCAACGCTCCTTTGAGGAACCCACAAAACTTTTGATTTAATTAACCCAATATAACCACCCGGGCCATTGTTCTTTGCTCTAGCCAAGATCGGAACTTTTGCATCATCTCCTAGGAAAAGTCATCATTACCAGAGCCTGTTATTTATATATATCATCAACGAAGAGAACGTAACTCGAAACTTCACACCCTAATTTTTCTCTTTCTTATGGTTCTCCAACGACACATTGATATATCAAACAATTATAAACATCGTCTCAGTTCATTCAAATTGTCCTTTTTGGTTCTCGACCATATAACTATTTTTTTTTTTGATAATTATATAACTAAATTTGAATCATGCTAAATTTTGTATAGCTGAAAAGACGTTCTATCCTTTTTTGTTTTCATTCACAAAAAAAACTTCCAAAAAAATAATGAGCTGAATAAAACTCACGTTTCATTCTAATAAAATATTTAGAAATTATACAAAATGATGTGTCATGTGTGTGTAATATACATAAGCTTGCACGTGACAGTTCTAGCTATTCGACAAATAGTTGCTACTGTGGGCTACGTGCTAAGTAGTAAGTACCATTTCTGCTTTTATATATTATGTGTTGAGATATGAGAATAAATCACAAAATGCAAAAAGAATTGTAACACCCATGTTTCGGAAATAGAATTCTGAGGGTTATATTGTTGGAATTAAAAAGTGAAATGATTTAATTCTAATTTTTAGGTTAGGAAATTGATTATTGAGTTACTATTAAATCAAAGGGAAAAATTAATTATTCTTGGTTTAATTTAAATGAACCGGCTAACCCTAATCCTATTTAAAGATGAATTAGAAGAAACCCTAGTTGATTTTCTGAGAATTTTCGTGACCTCCTATAGAGGAGAGAAGTGGCTGAGCTTTTGGTTGTGGCTGAAAAAGAAGCTTGCACATGAAGTAGATGCACACAGATCTGACATGTTGTAGTAAAACAAAGGTTCGACCTAGCATATCGTTTCCAAAGGTAATGAAAATTTATGGAGTTGTAGCTAAGCCTTAGATCTAGATGTAGCAATTTGCGAAGTTGAATTTGAGTTTCGAAGAGAGATCGTGAGTTCTTCTATGGACGGATCATCACAAAATTTTGAGGATAGCTTCAGGACATCTAGATGTTGAGTTTCAACAGTGCTGATTGGTTTTGGATGGTTAGATCTGGATTTGTGACTCTATTTTTGAGGCTGCTTGATTCTGTTATTTTTCCAAATGGTTGTTTTAGTTTGTTGAGTTGGTTTATTCCATGTTGTTAGGTTGTGGTTTAGGTTGCTAGCTGTTAGTTGATGTCGGGAGAGTGCAGAGGAGTTGCACAAAGTTTTTGGAAGTTTTAATTTTGGCTAAAGTGAGTGCAGTACCGTGGTCGGACTGGACTTACAGGAATATCTCGGTCTAATTTTGTGTGTTATAATTTATTCTGTGTTGTGTGTTGTTTGTTGAATTTAATTAAATTGGTGAATTTAATTAAATTTCTGAATTTAATTATTGTTTGTTGAATTTAATTAAATTGGTGAATTTAATTATTGTTTGTTGAATTTAATTAAATTGGTAAATTTAATTAAATTACTGAATTTAATCTTGAGTTGTTAAATTTAATTAAATGATTAAATTTAATTAAATTGCTGAAATGAATTAAATTGCTGAATTTAATTATTTTGCTGAAATGAATTATTGTTGAATTTATTTAATTGTTAAAATTAATTAAGTTGTTGAATTTAACTAAATCACTGGAATTAGTGGCTACTGGTTGAAATTAATTAATTGTCGGGTTGTTGCTTGTTGTTGGTTGAATCCCGAGCATATTATTATGCCGAGAATATTTTTGTAGTCGTCTGTCTATAATTGACCTAGTAGACGGGTTGATCGCCTCCTCAATATTTAATAAATACTGACTGCGTCTATTCGTAATGGCGCAGGTAAAAAAAAAGGTATCTTAGCTGAGCTCGTGGAACTGCGGTTGGGAGAGCGAATGACATACCGGGGTGGTTTATTTGGCTGTTTTGATTACTTAAGATTGTTGTGCTGTTGAACTATTAGATTGTTAGATTTTAATTGCAAATTAATTGGTTAATTATTAATCATGATTTAATTTGCTGGTTAAAATTGGCTGTTGATTGAATAACGTCGCTGGAGGTTTTTATTATTTATGGAAATAATAAATGCTGTCAAAAAAAAAAAATGGGTCTGGGCGTTTCAATTTGGTATCAGAGTGGTATTGTTTCTAGGACTGTTAGTTTCTGTTGTGTTGTCTGTTATTGTTGTTTGGGGGTTTAGGGTATGTCATCTTCTCAGCCGATAGTGGTTATACGGTAAGACTTGTCGTTGGATTTTTGATTACTAACGTTGTGGAAAAAGTTAGTAATCTGTCATTTGCTGTTGTTGTTTTTAAGAGATGGTCGATTCTGGCAGAGCTGGTAGGCCCCGCAGGGGTAGTCATGGTGGCCGAGTAGGCCGTATAGGTCGTATCGACCGTGGAGGTAGAACTAGCGGGGCATAGGAGTTTGTACAGGAGAGTGTGGCGCGTAGTATCGCGGTGGAGCAGTTGGGAGTAGATCATCCTATCGGGGCTGGTCAAGCTGATTTTGTTGCTGGCATTGCTATCTGCGGCAATAACTCATGGCGACCAGATCCAGATAGGGGCAGTGCTTGGGTTGTTGGCCCCACTTTTGGAGTGGTTATCGACTGTGGTACCGGCACCTATTTCGGTGACGCCACAAGGAGTGCGGGTTCAGGAAGTGGGAGTTTATTCGGGAGTTACAAAGGCTATTGTTGAGCCGGTTGCTCTATCCTATCTCAATATGATGGAGCACATGCAGAGGTTAGACACCTTGTATTTTGCTGTGGTGCCAAGCCGGTGGAGGCAGATGAGTGAAGGTCTTAAGTGAAGCGGAACTTTCATTTGATTAGATACCCAGAAAAGTATCGAGTACACTTAGCAGTTCATTATCTTGAGGGTGATGCCCACACCTGGTGGGAATAAGCACTCCATTGGTGATGATAAGGCTGTTTTTGTTGCTGGCAAAGATGTGCCAGTGTAGAGAATGGTTCCGCGGGAGGCATATCATAATAACTAATTGGGGATGTGTTGAGGTTGCTGACCCCACTTTTAGAGCCATTACCAGTTGTGGTAGTGGCTCTGGCTTCGGTTATGCTATAGAGAGTTGCTGCTTTGCCAGAGAGTATTGTTCTGGGGGTTTCGGAAGCTGTAGTTGTGGAGTGTTGGACGAGTGCTGTAGATCTTTGCTGGTGAATCTTGTAGCATAAGTGTTGTAGATCTTTGTTGGGGGATCTTGTAGTAGGAGTGTTGTAAATTTTTGCTGGTAGATCTTGCTGTAGGAATGTTGTAGGTCCTTGCTGGTGGATCTAATTGTAGAAGTGTAGTAGATCATTGCTGACTGATCTTGTTGTAGGTCTTGTTGTTGATCTTGTTATAGGTAGTTCTGTTGGTGTTGCTGACCGGATAAAAGAGTTCTGATCGATGTCGCGATCAAATACTGATCCGTGCTGAGTATATCTTTGGGTCCCGTGATGCTAAATTATCTGTTGTGGTGCTGAAAGTTTTAGTTATTAGAGATGAATATGGAGTTATTGAATGATGAAAGTAGTATGATCAAATTGTGATCAGGAGATCGTTAATCAAAGCTAGATTGTACGATCTGGGATGTAACATAAATATTTTTATTTGGTATTCCGGAAGATTCTGGAGTGTTCCGGAGTGTCGCATATGAGTTCAGAGAAAAATTCTTTAAAAAGAAAGTTATCAAAAAATAAAAGTTTCTGAAATGGAAGTTATTCATTAATTGAGCAGAGTTTTGAGTGAGTATAGTTGAGGTTGTTGTTGGGGTTAAGCTCGTTGTGCGAGTTAGCTGAGCTCTAAGTATTCAAAAGGAAGAGATCATAAGTGATCTAGGCTGTAAATTGGAGCTTCTGGGAGGAACTTAGCAGAAATTGGAGAAAAGTCAAACTTTCATCCGCTGAGCACCCGCTCAGCCCCTGAGCGACCGCTCACGACTACCTGACAGAGAAAATAAGGAAAAATCCCAACTTTCCTAATTTTTCTCCAAGGACACCCTAATCTTCACCCAGCCGCCTCCAGACCTGTATATATCGTTTTTCTTCTATTTTCTAAGACACTTACGCTACACTTACGCTTTAGATACGCTTTTGCTAAGGACATCACATAGAGATTTTTATTTCTTTGTAAGATCTGAAGGAAAAGAGACCACAACTTTGTTTTGAGAAGAATTCTGAACCCTAATCTCTTTAATAATATCATGAATTCATTCTTTTGCTTTGTTGTGTTTGATTTCACCATGTGTGAATAGATCCTTAGCTAGGTTAAGGTTTTCAATGGTGATTTAGGATGTTAATGGCTGAGCACAAATAGATATTGGAATTTATAATGTCGTCGCCAATAGGGATTCATAATGCTTAGATTAGTTTGATCACCTAATCTATGATTTTAGGTTAAACTTATTCACGACAGTGCTTTAGGTTGCTAGATAAATCATTGGTGAGCAATTGGAGCGTGACCAACGACAGTTGATTATTACGATTGATTGTGAACAGATTGAACCTGCTCTATAATGCTTATCAACCTCGCTAGGTCCAAACGACAGTTTTGGTGTCTAGGTTGTTAGATAAAGTTGTCGATACATCACGACAGTGGGGCGATATTAATTTTATGTTTGAGTTCTAGACCGGTAGTTACTTAGCCCCTGAATAGTTGCTCAGCTTTGTCTCCGAATCACCGGCGAAACGCCTTAACCTAGTGCTTGTTTTTATTATTTTTAAACCGATTTATTTACTTGCTTTTGTTCCGAAAATTACAACTTTTTTTATTTTGTCTTAGCTTTAATATAAAATTTTATAGTGTAACCTTGGTCTCTGTGGATTCGATACCCTATATACTACTGCGATTGTCTGTGTACTTGCCAAATTATTTTGGGTTAAAATTCTGTGTATCACTTATCATACACGTCTCTACGTGTTTATATATCTTATATCGTATAAGTATTAACCATCCGTATTTCATGAAGTCGTGTACGTAGAAACGAATCATTTCGTAGAGATTACTCACGTTGTTACCCAAGTTAGAGAATTAATTTCTTAAGAAAAACGATTTATCATTATTAAAAAAAATTGTTTATAATTTATAGTATGTTCAGTATCGAAAATAATATCAAGGGTGGGCCAGGGGAAATATTCTTCCCGTAGGATTTGTACACTAATAGCTTCTGTATCAGACTGAGATATGTCTAACGAAACACTTTTTGGGGGGGGGGGTAAAAAGTCTAACGAAACACTTATAATGTTAATATATGATTTTAGATGTTTTATGAATGTTAAAATCACATAAACACAAAATGTTGGTCGAGGCAAAGAAAAAGAAAACAAAAAAAGGAAGTAAAAAAATATATACAAGTGTTGAGGCCTTATACAAGTGTTGAGGGAATGGAGTGGTATAGAACACGTCTTATAAGAAATGATGTTTTTCGTGTATCAAAACATGCACCTCGCATTTTTTTTATCCAACCCCACACAGTACACTTTCTCTCTTCACTACAAATTTTCACATTTTTTCTTATATTTTAAGAAAAATCTTGCACCTTACCACTTGACCATCCATAGACGTTTTCAATAACAAAAAAAAAAATCAGATTTCTAGGAGTCTCGAGAATTAGTTTAGATTTCAGAATAAATTTTTTTCGGTTTTCAAAAAAATATACGAATAAATTTGCAACATAGAGTTATTCGAATTTAATTTAACCTTTTTTAAATATATTACACAGACGTTATGGAGATCACTGAAATGATAAGTTTTCATCGATGTGTATATATATACCCATGCTAATTTTATTTTTACAATAAATAAGGCAGTAAGAAATGAATTGGCCAACTCGTAAATAAACGAAATGACCATTTACCAATCATGACCTAGCATAAATCTACGATTTTTACAGTTTTACAGTTCAATATGCATTCACGCGTAGCTCATGCAGGCGCACAAAGCACAAGATCTAGTCATCTAGAGCATGACCCTTACAACCACATTTTGAGTTATCACCACGAACACAAAAAGAGGGACCCTATAAATAATCAAGTTGCGTTGAACCGTGGAGTACGCTAGATAGGTAAGAATGTTCAACTTCATAGCCTCAGATACCATTTAATCGGGCCCACAAAAGAACTGATATCGTTTTCATTATTACGACAAAGATTCGCATGAATCCGAACTCCATAGATCTGTCAGAGATAAATTGTATCATAACTCATTATACACTAAGGCTTATTAATTCTTCTTCATTTTCTTATTATGCATCTTAATTGTAGTTTACCAATTCGTGCATCAATTTCTTTATGCGAAAGCCATTAAACTATCTTATATTGCTCGGTTTGTATCATTCAAAAGATCTTTAACAATCTCAAAACTGAAAGATAACACGTTAAAAAGTAGAGTGATCTTCTTCATAATCAATAAAACCGACAGAGAATTAATGATCCATGGATTATTTTTTACAGGGTTAGTATACGGATCCGGACTGATTTTTTTTTTTTTAATTTCTTTCTAAACTTGTGATGTGAACATTTTTGGATTTTAACTCGCCGAAATGTCATTAAATGTCTTTGGGGTACAAGCAAGCCAATACAAGTTTCATTTATGACGAACTGATTTTAAACGAAAGTTTTCTAAATTTTTCTTCTTTTTTTGGGTATAAATGTAAATATATTCCAACTTGTTAAGCATTATTTACAGAGGCAAGCGTGCAATGTGAACTTTATCCAAAAAGATGAAGGACACACTAGAATTGCTTGTTTGAGGCCGATTGGTTGCTTCAATTTAAATGTTTAGTTTTTTTTGGTTCTGATGTCATGTTAAAACTAATGTTAGACTATGAAAAAATTGCTTGTTATTTACATTATAGTATATGTGATGCAGCCGACATTCCTGATAGGCTTTAGTTTTTCTTTTCTAATTTCGATATTAATGCTTAGAATTGTTTTGGCTTTATTTATTTCTTTTGATAAGTCTCCATAATACGATATATCCTATTCGTATTAGAAATATGTGTTGGGTTTTACCACTATATATAATTGACCTCTTGATTTGTAAGAGATCATCTTTTTCGAAGCACATCAACGTGCGATAGCGATAGAGAGTCACGGATACCTCGTACCGGTGCCCTTCGATGTTTCACTTGCGGCGAAATTGATCGAGAAGATCATATGCTGTAAAAGAAAGAAGCTTAAGATCATATAAACATACCTAAATTTATATAGACTAGATGATAAGATTAAAGTTTATAATTAGATCAATTTTTCTGTTTTATCATGATTAAATATTATTACTTAGATTTTAAATTTGGGAATAATTTTTTTATGTTATTGTATTAATAATAATAATAAAACAAATTAGAAAAGAGTAATAATTTCCTTTTATTCTTTTAATGTTAAAATAATATTTTGGTTCTATTGAGGAATAATGTTTTTGGCTAGTATAATTCAAAAGAGAGAGAAATAAATGAAAACATATATAGTTAATTTAAAAGAAAATTTTCTTCTTTTGTATTACTATTTTAATAAGAATTTATGTAATTAACTATATATTATATGTTTTTTATAAGTTAATAAAGAGAAAATATAGGAAGAGATACATATTAAAAAAATACCATTGTTTAAAAAAGTGCACCAACACGAGATGCCAAAAAAAGGCGCACCACATGGAGTTTTATTTACATCAGAAAGACTTATAGAAAAGTCAAAAGTCCTTATAGTCGACAGAATCTGTGTGGGTAAAATAAAACACGTAGCTAGGTCTATATGTTTATATATTTAATTTGATATTTATGTAGAAGCATGCAACCATAAAGAAGAAGAACGGTTAAAGATCACGATCTATCATGAACATCACTGGCGGACCCACATGTACCTTAGGGGGTCAATTAACACACCTAAAATTATGAAATTGTTTTGTAATTATAGCACTTATCTTTAATTGACCCTTTGATAAAAAAAAATTCCTGCATCTTGCATCTGTTTACTTATCCAATTTGTTTTTTTTTCCCAACGAAAAGTTTGGTTCCTTTTATATTCTTTGCTAATAACTATAGTTTCCATTTTTTCTATACGATATTAATATTGTAATATTTCATTAAATAACAAATCTTTCTTTCATTCCTAGCAATTCTAGTAAAAGAAATCAGTTTTTTTTTGTTTGTTACTAGTTAAAAACGTGGGCTTCATAATTTTTTTGACATATTTTACTAAATTTAAGACCTTTTCAAATGTTTTTTGACTAGTAAAAAACAAACAAAGAAAACTGATAAATTATTATGAGAAATATGAACTTAGAAAATGTATTAATAAGACTTTCATTTTCTTAGATTTTTTATATTTAACTTTTAATAATTTATTTAAATAAATTTTGATCCAGATAAAATATAGTTCTGGGTCTGCCACTACACATGTCTCTCTTAACTTCACAAACCAAATAATTAATTAAAGGTTTAGTTTGTCTACCAATAAGAGTGGACAATAAAGATGGCCGCCCGTGCAAGTATGAACCAATAAAACGCTATCGTTTTGTGTTCATATTGTTTCAATCAAAATTAGTTAATCCTTTATATAATGAAGCACAAGTCATATTGTCAATAAAAATATAACACATGGAATTTGCATTATAATATTTATTAAAAATTAAAAATTAAAAATTATGTACTAGAAAAATGCAACTATACTTTTTTATATATTTTGAAGTAAAAAATTTAACACAAAAAAGTCGGGAAAAAATAAAACAACTTATTCAAAAAGACATCCCTAAATTTTCTCACACACTACACTACAATTCCACAAATACACAATTTAGTTTTTAAACTGTTTTATTTTCCTATAAAAATATAATTCTCATATCCATCTCTCATTTATATCACTTTTGTTAATTTAATTTTCATTTGAAGATTCAAGAACTTCTCTCCAATATCATAATCATGGAACCTACATGAAAGAAATATCGATGTGTATGTCTTCATGTCATTATCCGTCCCTCCATGTACGTTAATAATATTCTCATGCATACCCAATTTTTGTTTGCTGGTTCTGATTATAAAACAGCAACATATCAATATTCTGAAAAGCTATATGTTTTCTTGTATTCGCTCATTTGTTAGGTGATATATTCATCAAATTTATGTTTTCTTTCCATCGGTATTTAAAGTTTTGGTTAAACCATAATATATTGATTTTACTAAAAACATAAAAATAAATTTTTAAAATATTAAAAAAATCTTTGTCCGTCCTGCGTTATAATACTAATATATATAAAAGTTCATGCAGAATTTTTAAAATTTTATAAATTAAAATTAAAAAATACATTGAATCTTAATTGCCGTTAAAATTGACTATTTTTTTCACTACTCAACCTCTAAACTATGACATTCCGTTTGAGAGCAAAAACTTTTTTTGTTCGATTCACCAAACTTTTCTTAGGAAAAATGGTTTTTGTAAATGATAAAGTCGAGTGATTGTTTTTTTTTTTCTGAAAATTAAGTCGAGTGATTGTTACAACCAGAGATCGACGCATATTCCCATTGATTACTATAAAATTTACTGACGGATGCGAGTATTAGAAATTCGAGAGAGTATGTTTTGGAATGGAACTTCCGGTTATAGAACTTTTTAATTTATTTTCCAACATTTAAAGATAACGTTTTCGAACATTAGGCTTTAAACTTATAAAGGTGAAATATATATATTTTTTGTATTTTTTTTGTTATTAGTTAGTTATATTGCTAAAAGTTTAGACTCTACAGAGGAAAGTGTGATCTTTGATTACGATTTACAAAAATAAGTGAGAATTTTATATTGAGTTTTAACGAGATTGCAAAGATGAATGTTACTGGAGTAGTAGGTCCCAATCACTAAAGTCTAAAATAACATTCTTTAGTAATGATTTTGTTTCCCGGAGTTCGAAATACTCACTCATGGTAATGTCAAAGAAGGTAGACAAATGTTTCTGAGTTGGTTGGGTGAAAATATAAGCAAAGGTAAAGTCATATATAGTTCTGCTTTTTGTTGGCATACTTATTTCTTACATTTGGTTACTTTTATGAGTATTCACATCTAATAGTTCAACAAGATGTATGTGTTTCCTCAAATAACAACATTAGTTTTGGAATTTGGAGTCTTGAAATCAATTTTTTTGGCTGAAAAAAATGTGTAGACATCTGTTTTACGTTATCAGAGCAAAAATACGCATTTATAATTATTGGGATAGACAGGTACTTCTAGCATAATTGTTTAAACTAGTACCATCACCGTATTATAAATTTATAATTCAATTCAAATTTAATAGTATGCATGTATATTATATGAGTTATGGACGACATGGAAAATGTACTTTATAGAGTTATATATTTAATTTATGGACAACTCATACATGTATACTCATGTCTTTATAGTTCATATAGGACGTTGTGTTAAATATAAAAAAAAAATAGTGTTTTGTTTCACAAATAATTGATTAAAAAACACTTTGGTATCGGATCTAAACGAGATATCCTCCCATAAAATTGGATTTTATATATTTAATTTTTTATATAATGAGGAAACGAGAAGATATTTATCAAGATAATTATTGTTTATGTATGTGATTCGTTTACTTTTGGTTTTAGAGTTTGTTACGTTGCAAATCCATAGAGAAGAAATCGGAATCGAACATAAAGCCAAACAAAGAGAGACATAACCACGACAGTGTCACTTGTCTATTATTTTATTTTTTCTCACTTCACTTTGTTTCCTCTCTTGTCTTTTCACTTACTGTACATGACGTTACCTTTTCTTAAAATATTATAATTTTGCATTATGTTTCTGTATAAACCAATACTCCCTCTGTTTCATTTTATTTGTTGTTTTAGGTTTTAGCAAACAAATTAAGAAAACATTCAAATTTTCTTTTTTACCCTTCATTAATACACTAAACAAGATTTTTCATTGGTTATCATATTAAAATAGTAGGGGTAATAAAATAAATTTTATTTAAAATTTGCATTGAAAATCCAAAACAACACTTATTTTGTAACAAAAAAAAATCCTAAAACTACAAATAAAGTGAAACAGAGGGAGTAAAAAACAAAACAAAAATAATAAAGTAGGACGACAACGATCGATACAAATAAAAACCAATAACTACATTTTTAAAACTAATAAGAAGACATTATTTATTGAATTGCATTATAAGTATGCTATGGAGACAGATACACTTGGAGAGTGTATAACAGCCTGCGTAACAACTGACATGAACATGTGAATTTATAAGATCTAAAACTTCAATGTTTTAAAATTCAATCAAAAATAGAAACTTTAATAACTCCTTCAAGAGTCGGTTCACAAAATCCAAATACACTCAACTGATTATTATAACTATTAAATTCTCATTGCGAAATATTAGTTTACGGTATATTTTAAAAAGAAACAAAAACTCGTACTCACATCAAACATCAACCACACAAAAAACAAGTACGTTTAAACCTCTGTTTTGCCGGGAAGGTCACGTTGTTGATGTACTTCTGTACAAAGCGACGTCGTTTACAGTACACGGAGATGAAACATATTGGGACGGACGAGAGTCGGTCCTAAGAAATTTGGGGGCCCAAACGAAAAAATAATTCTTTAATTACTTAATAGAAAAAACAAAAATTTCAGTCTCCACAAAACTAAAGTTAAAAAAAACTACAATAATATCTTTAAAAAATAACAACAATTTAAAGCTTCTAAAAACAATACTTCTTCTATTTTTCTATGCGAAATCATCTTTCAAACTTGTATAATCGAGATTTTTAACCATAATTTTTTCTCTTTTCTCTCAAGAAAAGTCAAATAGCTTTTTGCCTTAAAATAAATTAACGATTCAGATTTTTTTGAGAAAATATTACCTCTCTAAAACCAAAAGAAGGTTAACTTAAATTTCTCTTTTTTAATTAAATAATATATTGTAATATTTAAATAATAATAATTTGAGATCCACACAATATTTTATCAAATATTTATACGAAAATTAATACATTACTCATCATTTTCATATACATATTTTTTTCATTCTTTGACGTCAACTAAAATATATATATATATAATTTTTTTTGTGAGGACTCCTAAAAAGTGGGACTCCATTCAAATGTTTCATAGAAATGTGTTCTAACGCCGGCTATAGGACGGACACATTATCAGATTCGGCTAAGGTCACGACCAAATACGAAAGTGGTGAACCAATTGATGGCGACATAGAAGCGGTTTCTCCAGCTGATGACTCGAGTCAGATACGCCGATCTCCATATGAACCAACTCACGAAACCAGTCATTGATATCCCTTTTGCGTCCTGCCCAAGTAATCAATCTCCTTCAACCACAAGTTTATAAGTGAAGTTTCCAAAGAGATATTGAGTCAAATTTTGTTACCTTGCTCTCGCGGAGATCAACTAAGGCTTTGTATCTACCGATTGTAGCCATGCTTCCAAGGTGCTTATACACAAAGGGAACTCCGAGTTCTATCTCTATTGCGCTGTTGGCTCGTCCTCCATTGGCTCTTCCGATCTCATTTAGTAGATTCGATAAGTATTTACCTTCTCTCTCAGCTACCTGAGCGAGAGCAGGAAGGGTCGGTTTTCCGGTGGTTTCCAGATATCCGCTGCAGTCACCAATGGCAAACACGTCTTGTACAGAAGGTACACGCATCCATTCGTCAATCCCAATCCTATCAGAGATAAACGTATAAAAATTTGAGCTGTTGTGGAACATGTTTAGTACAAAATGGTCTAATTGAGTGATTTTGATAAACTAACCTTCCACCAGGAGCTTTTGGAAGATCAAGAGACCTAACGAAAGAAGAAGGACCAACACCAGTTGACCACACTAAGAGTCCATAGGGAACTTCTGTGCCATCATCAAGTATTAGCTTCTGAGGCTTCACATCTTTCACAATCCCACGCATAAACCGCACTTCAGACTAATATAAATGAAAAACCAGTAAAGAAACACTCCAAATACGCGAGCACAAAAACTTTCATATGTTATATAAATGAGCTCACCTTGTTCAACTGCTTGATAGCATAACGTCTAAGACGATCATCGAACGATGAAAGTATATCCTTGGCCTGTAAAAATAACCATGGCACAGTAACATTTGTAAGTTTCGTGTGTGTTTGCAAAGAAGATTTTCAAAGAGCAGCTTCTTAAAACAAACCTCAATCAAAGTAACATGAATGTCATCCTTAACATGAGCATATCGTTGACGAACATCTTTCATAATAAAGTCACTTAATTCACCACTAAACTCAACTCCAGTTGGTCCACCTCCAACCACAACACAATGTAACAACCTCTTCTTCTCCGCTTTCGATATTCCTAATTAACAAAAAAAGTTGCGCAAAACCTGTTAAGTTTTAATCCTAATCCTAATCCTAATCCTACTTCTCCACAGGATAAATTCTGTTTACCAGGAGTATCAGAGAGCATCAAGTTTAAAAGAAGCTTCCTACGAATCTCCTGAGCATGATGAACCTCACGAAGAAAGATCGCGTTTTCTAAAACACCTTGGATTCCAAACGTAGACGCCTCTGCACCGCTAGCTACCACAAGCTTATCATAAGCAATCTTAAACTTCCATGGCTTTATTGTATCCAAACCATCATTTAAAGTCTCACAATGAACCTAATTCACATATAATAATAATACATTAAACCTCCATAAGCTTCACAAACTCCATTACTTCTTCTAAGAAAAACTTCATCAGATTCCAAATTCCAATGTTCCAACATGATTTCAAAGCTTCATGCATCATCAATGACCAATTTGATTAGTAATATCTTCCTACATAATCTCACAAATTCAGAAACACATGAATCGATTCAGCACCTCATGAGAATCGGAATCAAGACGAAAGCAATTAGCGAGGAAGAAGTAAGAACCAGGTTCTCTAGAAATCGCAGGTTGGATTCTGGAAATTGGTTCAGCGACGGATCTAAATTCGAGAGTACCGACGCAAGTAGAAGCAAGGAGAGGAGTAAAGACCATATGGTTTCTAGGAGAAACACAAACGACGTCGTAGAGACTCGTATCGATCCCTTTCATCAATCGACAACCCGCCCAACCCGACCCGAGAACCACCACTCTCGGTTTCTCTCCTTCTCTCGTCGGTGCTAAACCTTCGTACCGACTCTGATCCAAATCGTTTGAAATTGTTGCCGTTGGTTGATTCTGAGTCCCGTGACTGGTGTAGAAACGGGAAGAGAGAGTGAATGATCCGGGGTTTTTGAATCCGGTGACGGCCGATGATGTTGCCGGTGAGATTCGTCGGAGGTTTTTGATCAAAAACATTGTTTAATGAGTCAAAAGTGATGGATTCCGTTTCGCAATTGCTCTCCTGAGCTTTTGGGAGCATTTGAAATTAGAAACTTTTAAAATCAAAATATACGAATCTTAATAGGCCTTGAGAGTTGGGCCTATCTATGATTTTGGGTTTAGAGAGAATCGAGATGGCCCATTATCAAATTATAATTCAGACTTTTTGTATTTCTTCCAAACATTTTTTTTTGGTATTTTCGTAAATCTTAAAAGCTCTGATATTTTTGAAAGTAAAAACTAAAAAAAATATTTGGGAATGCCTTTTCTTATTTACTATACAACACCTTGTTATTCGTAATAAAAGTATTTATAGAGGATAACTTTTTTAAAAAAATAGTGTTATTCATATATATATAGATTATTTGCACAAGCTTGCAAGGGAAAGAGCGAAATTAAGAAAAAAAAGATTGTTATCTTCTCAACGTTTCCGGCCTCTGCCGCCGCGCGGTGGATCGTGTCTACCGTTCGCCGTAGGGTCACTGTAGTCGTTGGTGCTCACCATTAATGACCGTTCTCTCGCCACCGTCATTTCATTTTCTGCCAGATGCATTACAAGTTAGAAAATAGTGATAGTGACAAATTTTGTATACGAAAACATCTCATTAACAAATAAAGTATCTAGACTAAAAAATAAACAATGTATGTAGACAAACCACAATACCCTCGTTTTCAACTTAATTTTTTGAACTTTGAATTATGTCGACATTTATTCATATCTATGTTTTATCATTCAAAGTTATCTAGCTAGTGGTACCATTTTTTAAAACTATTTTTAAGCTATTTTATTTTGTTGTGTTTAACAGAAAAATGGTTTAAGCTATTTTGTTGTTTAAAAAAAGATTATCGTTTTAGAATTTCAATCTTTTTATGATAAAATATTTCATTTTCCCTGGTCAAAATTAACAAATTGTAAAGTAGAACATAATTTCCAAAAGACAACTTGTTTTTTTAGAGATATAATGAAACGTTTGATTTGTTTTTTTTTTTTTAATTCGCATGAAAATATGAAAACGACAAATACACTGAAATGAATGCATATTTTTTATTTGTTGGGCTACACAAGTGGTAATAATTTAGTCGGTTGTATACTTTTAACTTTAATTGCACAGAAAATATGTCAAAGCAACAAATTGGCAATTTTGTAATGGTCGGTATGGTCGTCTTCGTATACAAATGCTTACATATCTGCTAAAAACATAGATTTAAACACACAAATTCGTTTAAAACAAATTCTACCTTTTTCTTTTGTTTGGATATATGTTTTCAAAACTAAATCTTTGCTTGGATTTTCTCACAGACTAAGATCCACTAATTTCAATCTACTAATTTATACAATTAAAAAATATCTGTCAAATTTGATTAAATAGTCGTGGTATGATCTGTCCTTGTTCTTTTCTTGTAAGGTCAACTCTTTTTGAAGTGAAAACTTAAATTTAAATATTAAGCCATATATTATATTATACTTTTAAATAAAAAAGCCTATAGTTTATAACTTAATCTACTATCTTACTGGATTCGTCGGCATAACAAATGTTTATCTTTTAAAAAGAAGTATTATAAGATTTTGGCCGTGTGAACAAGTCATCGGCAAAAGAGAAGACAATCTCGAGCGTCGTGTTTCATGTTCGCTTGATTTGAATATAGAGAGAAATTAGATACAAACAAGCTGGAAACAGACTACATAAATCTAAGATATATACAACTTGCTTCAGTAAAAGATGCAACCGCATATTCATCATTTTATTGTCAGTTTACTATAGTTTTATAATTTTCGAATTGATTATAATATACAGAAGTGTAATCTCGCAATTTTATTTGCATGGAATAAAGACGATGGCACTAATATAAATGTGAAAATGGCTAACATCCTTTAACAAAAGAAAAGAAAGAATGGGTAACGATTGAAATTTGGAAAAACTAACTTCAAAAACGATATTTTAGCCAAGAAAAAAGTTGACATGTATTTTTAAAGTTCGCCTGCAGAGTAAAACACCGACTATCACGTATTAATAGTATTTTATTGGGTTCATGTGTTTTTTTTTTTAGTTATTGGTTCATGTGTATTAATTCTAATCTATGTATGCATTTTGGTCTTATTAGTATCTATAAATACAAATGATAAATATGATTTTCTCTTTTGTTTGGGTAATTGACGTTTTTGTTCAATTTTTTTCTCATCTAAGTTTTTATTCCTTCTTTTGGTGATTTTCTTGAATAACTATAAAGAGATATATACACTGTTTTTTCATATGGAACATGTGAATACCACCGCATCACCGGCCAATAAAAGTGCTGTGACACACACACACATATATGTTATATACACTTTTGATTATGAGATTTCAACCATTAACTTATAAACAAGGAAATTAAAAATTAACAAAAAAAAAACGAAATCAAATTAATCATAACCGAAAACAAATTAAGATGGGTGAGCTAGATGAACCATGCAATGAAGAAAATCTTATGAGTAAAAGTGTAAAACCTATATATATATATATATATATGTATATATCTTATGAGATGATGCTAAACGGATACGGATTATGATAAGGTCATTAATAGATATAGTGCTTGGAGATTGGATAACCAAACACAAATTATCATTCAAAAAAGATGAATACTTGGAACTGAGGATTGGAGAAGCAAAGGGAAGAAGATAAGTACCTGAAAATGGAAGACTGAACCGAGCAGAAGAGATGAAAACAAATGTGAGGAAGATGACCAAACATAACCCAATTCTTGATGATGAATAACCCATTTTTTTTTTTGTCTTTCTTCTTTCTCTCTCTTCTTTTATATTTGTAGACGCCACAAAATGTCTCACACCGGCCCTTTAGTTTCAAAGTCGTCCTTACATTATATATTTTATATATACTTGGATTTATTATACGGCTTCAAGCCGCATAATTTCTTTACGCTTTATACAAAATATTATCGTTTAAAACATGATTGCATTTACATTTGGTAGGTATGACAAGATTGACGTGGGATCACCCAAATAACTTAGAATTTACTAATCAAAATTCAAGATTAACAAAAACTAACTTTTCATTAGCACCAAACCATATTCGTTGCCCCACATACATCCCATGCAAATATTTAGTGAAATAGTTTTACACTTTTACTGTACTTATAATAAAACTTAGCAGATTTCATCTACTTGGTCCATTTGATGCTATTCTTCTTGATTCTAACATTATTTCTTTCTTTTGAGACCTATAAATAGGTTTTCTAGACTTCAAATGTTCTGATCGATATCCACTTTTTCATTATTGGGTGATAATTCTTTTAACATTTTATAGTTCTCATCCTTTTAATTAAGTTCTTGAAAGTGTTTGATCAAAAGATGGGACTTTGAAAAGGACCCTCAAGTCTCTGAGTTTCAATCACCTTTTCGTACCAAGCAAAAAAATTTCATTCTTCTTCATGCATAAAGCTATGGGTGAGATCATCTTATCTTGATGATGATTTGTGATTTCTCTTCTTCTATCGAGTAGATCAGATCCTTTATTTATCAATTACAGATGAACTGCGATGTCTTGATTCTTGAAGGTAAAGACTCCAAATGCTAAAGTATTAGAGCTCTCGGATCCTTTTCAAGCCTTGTTCTTTATTCCTCGACTTTGAACCGCGAATACGAAGTAATTGTTAAAGACCTAAGGGAGTTATAATTAGTTGATGCTCAGTCAAGTGGTATATTAGCTTAATGGAGCTAGAATTATACTTTTAACTCAAAGCGTGAATCCCCTCTAGAAAGTGAAGAAGTCACATAAGTCTCATTAGGACAACAATATGTGAGTTCCGAGAGCACCTTGTTTTCGTTTCTTTCGTGTTATGTGTGAGAATTAAGATGAATGGTAGCTTGAAGAATTAAACCTAAAAATAACTAAATGGAAACTTTAAAAAGTACTAAAAATACGAAATAAAAGAATGATGATTAAGTATGTGTAGACTATAGATAATTTAGAATGTGGCACAAATCTCATTTACGAATTCAAAAGTTTAGTGTTGGACTGTTTGGCTCACGCCCTATCTATGATAATGATGTTCTTATCCTTCTTGTAATCCTTTGTGAATACTCAACTTAATTGAGTCAACTATCACAACTGGGAAAGCTCAGTAATTACAATAATGCCACCAAACCATTGACTTAAATTATTTCAACTCTACTGGAACGCAAGATGTATCCAAAGATGCTTTTAAAAAGCGTGAAAGGAAAAACTTAAGCATCTCTTTCACGCCACAAAATACCGCACCAAGCCCCATTATATAAAAGTCAAAACATGTCTGAAACATGTCCAAAAGCAGAGCCTCTTCTATGGTTCGTGATCTGATGCAATCAAACACAATGGACAATGCAAAATACACACTAAAAACAAATTTAGACAACTCAGTCCAGATTATCAAAGAACAACAAAGAATAACTTCTGGTTTGTATCCAAATATCTTTAAATTCTCTGAAACATATCAGTTTTTTGGGGGTTTAACAGACAAGTTTACACATACCATAATAGATCAAAATAGTTCCAAGTAATGAAACGATCGTGCAATCGCGAAATACACATGTCGTCATCGTTTTTTGAATCCATATTTCTTACGTTCATAGAAAAGATCGGTTTTCGCGCTTCCAAGGTTAACAATCTTGGGGCAACCATCTCTGTCTTTCTCCTGTTGGGTACACTCTTTGCAATAATAAGCATCTGAGATTCCAACTCCTCCACATATAACACACCGGCCTTGGAATGACCCATAGTTGCATTCGTCACAAATACGTACCAGAGTACACGGGCGCACATAAGAATCACAAATCACGCATTTCCCGTCACATTTCTCACATAGTCGTCCAATAGCAATGCCAGGTTGTTTGCGGCACATGATCAGATCAGGGTGATGCTTCGCCATAGCTACTGGAACAGAGTTTAACCTGCAAATATTGGTTTATCCCCAAAAAAAAAAAGCAAGAGAGGTCACTTATCTATAGAAGCAATAACTTAACAAAACCGAAGATTTCAGAGTTTAGTTAGAGCTGCTTGTTCATTCTATTTCAAGGTATGTATCATAGAACAGTTTTGGTTCAACAAAAATTCTTCCTTTTGTAACTTGTGTCTTTACAATCAAATCCAAAACCAAGCTAAAATTTCCAAAATAAGGATGGCATAACGATAAGTTACAAGCTGATTACAACAAAACTGAGCTCAAGAATTGATAAATCATATGTTACAGAAGTAAAAAGAAATTAAAACTTTTAAAAAGAAGTTTTTCTACTAGTTAATTTCTCAGAGTAATTTCGTCGAACACTTTACATGCAGCAATTCGCAGCACTAAGAAATCGACAAAGTGAGCACAGTCTAGTCAATAGAAACACGAAATCGCTAACGAAAAACACTCAATAAGAAAAATTGAAATTTGATCGAACTTCCTAAAGCTAACAAATCGAAGAGAAACATAAACAGATCCATCAAAAAAGCATATACATTACACACTCTAACAATTCAGAGCAATTAAAATCAAGAAACAAAAAAAAACGAAAACCTAGAAAAAGGTTAGATAGAAGAACTCACAAGCAAAGGGAGATCTGACTGTGAAGATTGTTGCGCCGAGAAATTTCCAGAGGAGGAAGATGAACGAAGGTGACGAAGCAGCAAGAATAAACCGACTCGGGTCGGGTTATAAACTTATACACCAATTGACGAAGTATCCAGATTTTTTGTTAAGTCGATCCAATCATAATGGGCTTTTATTTTTGGGCTAAGAAATTTTATAATCAAATCAAACCGGACTAGATCCCAATTCAATTGTATTTATACCCAATTAACCAAATTTAGACCATGTCATAAGCCGCTGCCACTGGACCACTGTCACTTCAAAAAATCAACTTTATAATCATTGACCGTCAGCTTTGACTAGTCTTTTTTTTTACCAGCGTGACGTGGCTTTTTTGCTTGGACAAGGGTCACACATGCAGTGACGTGGCTTTTCACAATTTTTAAAGAATCAAGTTAAGATCATACTCCCTCCATTTGGAAATAAGTAACATTTTAGAATTAATTTTTTGTTTATAATTAAGTGACGTTTTAAATTTTCAAAGCAAATGTTAACTAATAGTTACAGTTTTGTCTCTTATGTATTAATATATTGACCAATGAAAAAATTGATAGATTACATTAATTAGAGATAAAATAAAAAATTTAATGATTTTCTTAATATATGTGATAAGACGGATTAGTATTCTTCTAGATGGAGGTGAAGTAAAGCAAAGAATCTATATTTTGTATCTGCTTTAACAAAAACAATATATATATGATATATCTTTTGATACCTTGTGAGAACATAAAGAATGTTGTTTATTTATATTTTAGGAACAAAATACACACTTAGAATACATTACGTTTGTTTTAATTCTTCCATTTTATAAAAAGCATTGTTTTAGGATAGATTTAAAAAAAAAAAATATCGTCTTAGATTTTCAGTAAAAATGTTAAGCAAAATTCTAGTTTTAACCATGTTTTAAATGTGATAAGAGAGATACAATTATATAATGTGTTAATAAAGAATAAATTTATATACTTTTAAATACATGTAAGAAAATTGTAAACGATTCTTACTAATTACTATATACTGGACAGAGTGAATCGCAAACTCTCAATCTACTAGTTCTCGTATTAATAAATGTGGTTATTTATAGGTAAAACAAAAAAATACCTAATAATCACAAAATAAATTAAAAACCCGACCCCATTAATTCTCTCCTTTTAAAAGATGGAGTTCGTTGAAGACTTAAGTTCTCAAAAACATTACGTATAGACAAGTTCCATGCAAAAGGACAACATATAATAACAAACACTTCTCTTTTATTTATCTCTCTCTCTCTCTCTTTTCTGAAGCTTCTTTAATGGCGGCTAGTGTTCATCAATGTCTCACTTTCCTCTTCTTGTTTCTTCTCCAAAACGCCACGTCAGCTTCACCTCTCCCTCTCTCTCGGCGGCGGCTGATCCTTAACCACAGCAACTTCGCTAAGCATCCACGACGAGTGGTGTTTCCGGTGAACCGTAGTAGCTGCGATCTGTTTTCCGGCGAGTGGGTGAGGGATGAGACGTATCCGCTTTACAAGGCGGAAGAATGCGGCGGAGGAATGATAGATCCGGGCTTTGACTGTCAGACGTACGGTAGACCGGACTCCGAGTATCTCAAGTTCCGGTGGAAACCATTCAACTGCAATGTCCCTAGGTTATTAACTCACTCTCTAGTCCACTAGCTACTTCAATAGACTGATATACATCGGTTTTAGTTAAATTGATTTGATTAATGTTTGCTTTCTAGGAAGAAATGTTTATTTTCTTGATTTCGAGGTTATCATCTGCCATCGAGAATTTAATTTATGTTTTTTGAGATTTTAAACTAGGAAAATGAATTCTGAGTTGGGCCACTGCACCCACAGGGATTTTTTTTATTTTAGTACTTAATGAAAAACAAAAAAAACAAATTCAAGCTGGGAATGGATCATACAATGATTCCAATAATTATAACTATAGTTTAAAATCTTATGGATATGGACATTCTTTAATAATTAAACATATAACTAGGGGGTTTACCTACACATGCATACAACTATATAATATATTTAAGCCAAACAAATTATATATTTTCTGTAAGTAAAGTTATAATTAGGAGTATTAGTTAAAACTAAGAAAATGTTGTGTAATACGTACAAGTTTTACGGATTCGTTTTTTACAAAAACAGAATTGATTTTGTTGTTGATTATGTGAAGTTTGGTGTGATCAATACACTAATTACTTATTTATTTGAATGTTACTGATTTATTTGGAAAGCAGATTCAATGGGGTGAAGTTTCTACAAGAAATGAGGGACAAAACTATAATGTTCGTTGGTGATTCGTTGGGTAGAAACCAATGGGAGTCGTTGATATGTATGATCTCTTCATCAACACCGTTGATTGATACACATATGATTCATGAAGATCCTCTCTCTACCTTCAAAATCCTTGTAAGTTCCAACACAAATTTTATAGTGTCGGTTAATGAATTTTTTTTATTTTTTTTTGGTTTAATTTTTTGGGATAACCTCGTGAAATTTGAGTCAAAAACTGTAACTTCGACCGTCGTTTTCAGCTGTTATTATCTGCCCCCAACTTGACGTCGTCGGTGACAGTTTCACTGGTTCAATATAAAGTGGGAAAAAAAAACAAAATTCTCGAAAGCAACACCAGTTTCTATTTTCTTACACTTCTCTATGTAACACCAGTTCAGAAACTTAGATGTAACATCTCCGGATTAGACCCGCTAGTAACAAAATAAGTTGTCTTAGTTTAATCTTTGTTTCAGGTTATTATGTCAGAAATTTTGATATTTTTATTTGCTAAAATTTGAAGTTCTTTACTTCAAAATTCCAAAATCAGTTCAATTATTTTTTTTAAAAAGGTTTGAAATGCTAAAGTTTTGACCAGTGATACAAGATAATACAATTACTGATCCGGCTTATTTATTACCTAAAAAGATGAAAACAATTTCGATTCGCTGAAAAAGTTTCAGCTCTATTAGTTGAAAAGACCTCTTGTGTTCTCTAGTTGTTTACCACGTTTATGCAATGACAGGACTACAACGTGAAGGTGTCGTTCTATAGAGCTCCTTATCTTGTAGACATAGACAACATTCAAGGAAAGACAACTCTTAAGCTCGATGAAATCTCTGTCGATGCATCGAACATTTGGCGCACAGCCGACGTTTTATTGTTCAACACTGGTCACTGGTGGAGCCATACAGGGTCTTTACGAGGGTAAGCTAAAATTTATAACCTCTATATGTGAATTATCACATACCTATAGCTAAGAGGGTAAAATAGATCATTATTGTAAATTAAGGGGGTAAATTGAGTGAAAAGTGAAAGTTTTTGGGGGTGAGACAGGTGGGAGCAGATGGAGACGGGAGGGAAATATTACGGAGACATGGATAGACTTGTGGCTTTGAGAAAAGGACTAAGAACATGGTCTAATTGGGTCCTTCGTTATATTAATACTCCTCACATTAGAGTTTTCTTCCTCTCCGTCTCACCCACACACTACAAGTATGTAACCGTCTCTATCTCTCTTTTGCTTATACATTCTTTTTTTATATAACCAAATAATCATGGACCAAGTCCTAACTAATTCTCTAAACCTACAAAAGTATGCTTGATGTTATATTTAAAACGTTTATAGTAGTGATTAATAACGATTAAATCGTGGATTCAAACTTTGATCTCTAGTTCCAAATCAATCATTCAACCACTAAACCATCATAAATTAATTTATAGTATACTATTTTTTTTTTCTACAAACTAAGAAGCAGATATATATACTAGACGACTTTGGTAGTTGTGTGATGATGGTTGACTCATAAATCAATTTGATATTAACGACGTAATTAATAAATAGGTGACACATTTAAACACATGCGTTGGATTTTATTTTATTTTTGGTAGATGTTGCCAAACTATATTAAATAAAAATGGGTTTATAGTTGCTACCAAACTACTCTAGTACTTACCATTGTGCATGGCCTCAATTTCGCTAGCTATAGCCAGAAAGTGTAGACGTGATAAATATGTGTACTGTAGTGGGTTTTCTATGAATGTAAATAACGTTCCAACATATATAAAGTAGTTTCTTATGAGTTATGATATGTCATTTCAAAACGAGAATCCGTTTTTCCTTTCCAAAAAAATGAAGATGGCCAATGTCAAATTGGCATTGTTTATTATTTGACGTAAAAAAAAGAGATTTTAAATATTGCGTTAGTGCACACAAAAAAGAGAAAAAAAAACCTCAAAAAGATAAACATGAGAATAGTTTATTTTATAAAGGTCCACATATGAGCTGTGTGTTTGAATATGGCCCCAAATAATTGTCCAATTGTTTTAGTTTTGCCAATGAGAAAGCTTTTCCTCATTGCAACTTGCAAAAAGATATATAATGTAGCCACCAACATGGCACCATAACAATTAATGTTGTATCCTACCGCTTCTATAATCTTTAATAAAACTGTTCCCTAATAATATTTTTGTTTTTGAAAAAAAACTTAGCTTTCATTTCTTTAGTTTGCATGAGAAACTGATAAATAGACTTTTGGATATATGATGCAGTCCAAATGAGTGGACTTCAAAATCAAAAGCTTCAACGATAACTCAAGGAGGAAAAAGCTGCTACGGTCAAACGACACCGTTTAGTGGAACAACGTACCCAACAAGCTCATACGTAAACCAAAAGAAAGTGATTGACGACATTGTGAAAGAGATAAAGTTTCATGTCTCATTGATGGATATAACTATGCTCTCTGCTCTTCGTATCGACGGTCATCCTTCAATCTACAGTGGAGATCTTAATCCTTCTCTGAAGAGAAATCCTGACCGTTCATCTGATTGTAGCCATTGGTGTCTTCCTGGTCTCCCTGATACTTGGAACCAATTGTTCTACGCTGCTTTGTTCTATTGAGATTTGCTTAACTAAGATCAGTATCAAGTGTATCTATTGAACTATAGTTTCCTTTTATTAATTTGTAAGTTCACCAAGGTGTAACGTTTGATCGTAACATATAATTGATAAGTGAAGAACCCTCATCTTTCACACTTGTCTTTTGATTGTTGTTAAGAGATATATCGAAATTGACTCAAGGAAAAACATTAGTAAAATTACATTTTTTGATCCGATAAATATTAGAACCCTTCAAACAAATAGGCCCATACATTGGGCTTGAATTTAGACCCATCTCTATTATAGTCTTAATTCTCAATTATCCTGATTACAGATTCTCATTATACGCTTACTATTCTACGTAGGCAATGCTAAAATTCGTGTAGTGCAAACTTTTTATTTAGTACCTTGAAAAGTCACAAGAACAATGGGAAAAAAAAACGGCTAGATGAGTACAAGCTAGGCAACATCCAAATATACTTCAACGTTGTTGTAATAGATTCATAGTTTTTTTTCTCCATTTTAATCTCTTCTCTCTGCATTAGTTAAATCTCAAACTGATTTTCATGTTTACCTTGGTTGTAGATGAGAAAGACAACACATACAAAAATACTATACACTTTCAACTTGTAAAAACCTATTTTGTTTTAGCAGTGTCAAGTTTTTACGAAAACTGTAAATAATTCTCCAACTCCACTATTTCAGATTGAAGATAGTGCTTGAAACAATAAAATTGTTTTTCATCTTACGATTCAAAACCCGCACGTAAAGCGGCTACTCACCTACATATTTTAAAAGTCGAATAAAAGTTTTATTCTCGACCTCTTGATCCTAAATTCCTAATCGAATAAAAGAAAAACCAGATTGGACAAAATTTCAACTAGAAACAACGGACGACCGCATAAGAATCCTAACTATGGAGTGGAAACCTACTTTGCTTGATTAATCATTCCATTTGGTCAACGAAAATATACTAATCTTAATGACCAAGTCCAATCGTCCAAGTAGGAGTCTTGTATATGACTCAGTCTTTAGTTGAACACAAACAACATTAGAACATAACTAATAATCATTCTATGATTGATTAATGTAATGTTTCTACATAATGATTTTCCAATCCATAGCAATTTGCTTATGTTGTAGTTACATGATTGCAATTTCAGAAGTATATTGCCTAACCCACATAAATGCTATCATAGGTCCAAAATAACACAGTAAAATCTATAATGATTAATTGAGATTAAAATATCAATTTGGGAAATTAAACTTTTTATTAATTTATCGAATATTAATTTATAGAGATTTTACTATTGCCTTTATATATATATGATTTCTTCTATAATTAAACATATCACAATTTCACAACACAAAATATTTTTTGTAAAGTGTAGACGCAAAAAGCAACTCTTTGTTTGGTATATTTAAGTGCGCAACTAAAAATTAAGAATATGAACTCTGTATCTTAAAGTTTGATCATACTATATATTTTGTTTTTAATATCATATAAATAATATTAATCTAATTCACATCATACAAAATAATTAAAGATATCACTATACGTAGTGGTTTATACAGTAAGATACCTAAACTCAAAATTTATTAAGAATATCCGTATTCATATAATGAATATTCTTTTTTATCCATATTTGAGTTCATTAAAACTCAAAATATATCCAAATACTAAAACGATAATCGAATAAGAGAACTAGAGTAGAGATATTCAAAGCAATTTGTTTAGCTTCATGAATCATGGATGTATGTGGTTTGATCGATCTTTAGCAAATAAATCTATTCTTTGATTTTTTACTAACGAACCGTTTGTAAGAAGAAGAAAAATAAAATAACAACCTATCAGTTATTTAATAATGTCACAACTAATACACTCTCTTAAAAGGAGACTTGTATATTTTAATTAAGAATTTGCCCAAAAAAAAGAATAAAAAATATTTTTTTATTAGAAAACCTCGTGTGAATTGAGATAATTAAAAATTTGTTTGTTTATCATAATTCAATGTTTACATATATTCACAACGGTCATGAAATGGAAAGTAACAAACAAATAGTAAAACGAAGGCTCCTCTCTCAGTCCCTCAACGGTCACTTGCTAAGAAGCTTCGATTAGGACCACCAAATATCCATCCAATGAAATGGCAACGTGTGTTTCTCTTGTAGGACCCACAACGGTCCGTTTTTGTAATAAGATTCAGTTTTCATTTAATTACAAAAGGAGAAAAAAATGAGTCATCAATTAACACTTCTTTAACACAGATACGTTACAAAGCAATATATACCACATGCCCAATTATTATTATTATTATTCCTCAAATTCCATTTCTTTTCCTTTTAGACGTGTTTTTGACTTACTATACAATGTCCGTTTTACCCTCACAAAGCTAAACAAATAAATTTGCTTATTTCAACTTTCTAGATTTTTTTTGGGCGGTGGTGCGTCTTATCCTCGAAGACTCTCTTTTATTTTATAAAATGACCATTTTTTTATAGAATAGTTTTTTTTTTGGTCAACAAGAGTGCGTAGAGTAGAATTTTAACTGAATAATTCCATTCCACTATGTATAATTTGTTTATGAAAGTCATAAAATAGAAAATTTGTTTTAATTGAATCATTCTTCTTTTGCACATTTTATGCATTGTGAGAGAGTAGAACAAGTCTCACTTAAGGGGCCAAGTGGGAAATAAAAAAATCAAGACACTTTTAACCACCAAAATATTTAAACATTATATTAAAAATAAGAAAACTAAATAGGCAAACCCCATAAATAAACACGCTTAATAAACACCAAATAGAAATAGATATTTTTCTTTCTTAAAAAAAAAACTCCCATAAAATTGTAAAGATTGTATAACCTCTTTAAAGCTCAGACTTCTAAGTTATTTGTCATCAACATCAAATCACATAAACATGCAAGCATTTGTTTACCCGGTTCATGGTGTTAATGAACCACTACATTTGGTTAGGATTTTTCGATCCACATCTACATTATTTGTGCTTCTCTTGCATTCTCTTGCTTACCTCTCTCAACGAACATAAACACCGATATATAGACAAAGCTAACTAGAGCTTCCTTGTCCAAAAACAAACTGTATTTGAAACGCCAAAATAACAGTTTGATCTGTGACTGCGATTGTGGTTATCAAACAGAACTTTTCCTTTTAAATACAAACAGATAAAATGTCTTTATGACTGAAATGAGGTGATTGATTGGTTGTTTTCCTTCATAGCCTATTTCCCATGAATGTGGTCCTAAAAGTAGCTTAATCAATGTTTGATTTATATCACCTTTAGTTAGTCTCAATCAAGTTTGTTTACCAATACCAACAAGTATCTGCTTATAAATCAAGCTATCATCTTCACATAAATATATATATTGGCCTTTCGACTTGTTAAAAAAGAACAATTCTTTTACTTAAGACATATTCTTTTATTTTTCTGGTCAACAAGAGTGCGTAGAGTCGGATTTTAGCTATATTTATTTGTTTCCTTTTTATGGAATGTGAAGGACCAAAGCCGTAAATGTAGGAAATGGAAGTTGCAAGGGCATATAAGTCTTTTTCGAAGTCAATGAACAAAAAAAAACTAAAATATCAAGTTTGAATAATAACAAAAAAAAATGACTCGATAAACACGGACTCAACTCCTCCGTTAATTCATTTATATTTAAACCTCTTCCTCTTCTCTCTCCATTTTCACAAAAAACATAGAAGAGACAGATCAAATTTTCTTCAACAACAAAAAAAAAAATTCAAAAATCAAATTCTCTTAGGTTTAATATAAACAACAACGATGTCTTGCTCCGTCGCCGTTTGTAATTCTCCGGTGTTTTCACCGTCGTCGTCTCTATTCTGCAACAAAGCTTCAATACTCTCTTCACCACAAGAATCTCTTTCTCATCTCAAACCTCAAACCTCATCTCCTTCCTCTCCTTCAACCGCTGCGGCTTCTCCTAAATCTCCGTTTCGTTTCCGATTTCAGAAACCTCCGACTGGATTCGCTCCTGCGCCGTTATCGTTCGGATCGGATTCAGTTTCTGGTTCGTGTACCGGTCAATCTCCTCCGGGAGGGGTTTTGAAAAGGAAACGACCGACGAGGCTTGATATACCGATTGGTACTACTGGTTTCGTAGCTCCGACGACGTCGACGACGGCTGTGATGGTTTCGACGCCGAGAGAGGAACGTAGAGAGGTGGAGAACGAAGATGAGGATTATTCAGTTTATTGTAAGAGAGGAAGAAGAGCTGCTATGGAAGATCGTTTCTCTGCTATCACCAATCTTCATGGAGATCGCAAACAGGTAAATTTCAAATTTCAAATTTTCAATTTCGGTTTAGAATTTAACCGAATTGGTGATTTTTATTCGATTATTAAGCAGCAACATCTGTATTTAGCGTTTGAGTCAATTGAATCGTTTGAAACAATTTGTTCTTATTGATTAATATCTCGATGAAACGCGATTTCTAAACGCGGTTTTGATTTGTGTAATTTTTTAGGCGATATTTGGAGTTTATGATGGTCATGGAGGAGTAAAAGCGGCTGAGTTTGCGGCTAAGAATTTAGATAAGAACGTTTTAGAAGAATTAGTTGGTAAAAGAGACGAATCTGAGATAACAAACGCGGTGAAACGCGGTTACTTGACCACAGACGCAGCGTTTCTTAAGGAGAAAGAGGTTAAAGGTGGTTCTTGCTGTGTCACGGCTCTGGTCTGCGATGGGAACCTTGTGGTGGCTAACGCCGGTGATTGTCGTGCTGTTATGAGTGTTGGAGGTGTTGCTCAGGCTCTTTCTTGCGATCACCGGCCGTCTAGAGATGATGAACGGAAACGAATTGAAACCACGGTGAGAATCACATCCTAATAATCAACGAATTCAGTTTTATTTAGTTTTGCCCAATCCGGTTCAGTTCGGTTTATAAAATACAGAAACCGGATAAAACCCATATGGTACTAGATTTGGTTTTGGTAGAAAATATATTTTTGATTGAAAGATTTTCAAAGAAATTTCGGTTTTAGATGGTTTATGTTATCGTTCGGTCGGTTTTTTGGATTTAGTTAAACCGGATTGGCCAATTCTAGTTTTGTTTTTTTTGGAATCAACGTTTTAATTTTGATGGTTTCTAATAATAGATTTGATCATTTTGCAGGGTGGTTATGTTGATACGTTTCATGGTGTTTGGAGAATCCAGGGATCATTAGCTGTATCAAGAGGAATCGGAGATGCTCATCTCAAGAAATGGGTTATAGCCGAACCAGAGACAAAGATTTTAACAATTGAACCGGACCATGAGTTCTTGATTTTGGCATCGGATGGTTTATGGGACAAAGTGAGTAACCAAGAAGCAGTAGACATTGCTCGTCCCTTGTGTTTAGGGACTGAGAAGCCATTGTTGTTAGAAGCATGTAAGAAGCTTGTTGATCTCTCGGCTTCACGTGGCTCATCGGATGATATTAGTGTAATGTTGATCCCTCTGCCTCAGTTCATATAGAAAAGAGAGAAAGCATTTTTAGAGATTTTAGATTTATGACGTTAGAAAATTTGGAGGCTTTTTATGATTTTTGTTATTTTTAACTTGATTCATTCATTCATTTATTTATTCTTTTTAACTTAGTGAATAAGCTAAAGCTCAATGTGGCCCTCTATGTACTTGTATGATTCGAGCATTGTTCGAAATTAATCTAATTGTCAGTTCATTATTATATCTTCTTTTAACATATTTCAAGATCCTCCGAATTTGCCTATGTCACAATTATACAAACATATAGTTGCGTCTTCAAAAAGATAAGAAAAGAGGTATCGGAAGTATACAAAATAATTTGGTGTTTCAATTTTATGGAGAAAAAAAAGTAAAATCGAAGTAGGCTCTGGGTTGGGAAGGGATTCACAAGATACATTAGATTTAATTCAAACTCTAGATTGTGATTAGCTACTTGCACAAAAGTGATATGATGGAAGTTTGTAATTGTAAACTAAAAAGAATCATAAAGCTGAATTAGATTAACACCTAAACAAGGATTAGATTAGAAGAATCAAACAATGATGATCCAAGAAGGAAGTTTGTAATTGTAAACTAAATTAGAAAATCAGAAAGCTGAATTAGATTACTTACTCTCATTCAAAAGGTGAACAACAAATGCTTCTGTGTGTCAAACTCTCAAGCGTCTCAAACTCTTCACCAATCAGAATGAGTTGGCTTGCAGTAGTGTAGTTCCCTGCTATCATGGCGGAAAAGTTTTGACACCTAGAAACAAAGCAAATGCTTTTTATTTTTTTTGTTTGGGGAAATTATTATTTTTTTAAGATAAAATTTTCAATATTAGTAATTTGTTTGTAATTGTTAAAAGTATTCTTAATTAATTTATTTGATTTAAAAAAATTTGTGATTAAGGTATAAAAATTATGAATTTGTTTGTAACTGTGTAAATAAGTATAAAGTTGTTAATCATTGAAAGTATAAATTATTTGTATAAACATAATTCTTTGTTAGTGTGACTGAAATCAATTAAAAAGCCCTGAAAAAGGCTTTCTGTTTGTTGGGCTTGTGTATTGTTCGATATTAAGGACCCTAAAGAATCATCAGTTCCATTTCTCGCCAAAACCTTCCTTATATTAAATATAAAATTTAAAATAAATATGTAATAAATTAAATATTAATATTCAAAATAAAATATATTTATCAAATAATTAACATGTATACGCACAAATCACCATGTTTAAATAAAATAAGGCATGAGATTTTTATAAAAGGTTGATTCAGATAAATCTATTTACAATTACATTGATCTTAGATTAACCATTCAAAATATAAAACATAATATTAGACAAATGTTTGATTCTAAAAGTTTAAAAATGATTTTCACACCAAAAATATATTAAAAATTATCATCAATATTGAAAAGAAAATTTATTACTACCAAATTTGGTAAAACAAAACACATCCACAAATAACAAGGTAAAAACATCAATCTAATTCTAAATTGTTATCACTCATTCTTAAGTAAAAACTGTCACCTGGCTAAAATCAAATTAGAATAAAATTTCAAACAAACTATTTTGATATTTTTTTTGATGTACTACATAATTAATATATCTAACTAACTAGTTGAACTAAAATATAAATCTTAAACTAACGCGCATGTTATTTCCTAGTTATATCTAATTATTTGGTGTATAGAATTTGTTGATGAAATTATTCGATGTGTGGAAATCATTGATTTTTAGTGTTTTTAAATAACATCATTAAGGGTATAATAGTAATCAGAAAATTAATAAAATTAAACTAAAATCATAATTAAATATTTAAAAAGCTGTCAACCAATCAATTATACCATATTATTTATTTTAAGTTATTATATTTAAAAAAATTTTAAAGATTTAAAATTATAACTTTTCTATAATTTTTATCTTATTTTCAAATTATTTTGAATTATCATATAATATTTATAGTTAATAAAAATGTTGATGGTTTCTTCATATGTTGTGAATCAAACTTTTAGAAATAGAGATATACTCCTTCCGTTTTTTTAAGAATATCTTTCTATACTTAAATTTTTGTTTTCAAAAGAATGTCATTTTATATTTTCAATGTAGTTTTTAAAACAAAAGTTCTAATTTACCCTCTATGTAAAACTAAAACTATTTAAATTTTAGTCAATATTTATTAAATAGTGGCATATTAAATGAGGACAAATTTGTATAATTGCATTTTTTCTTAATTTGTGTGAAGAATGTTAGAATAACATTCTTTCAAAAACAGAGGAAATATTACTCAATCGATAAAGAAAAGTGTGTGTTCAACGTTCCACATTGGTTAAAAAATTTAAAGTAATAGTTCTTAGTCATATTATAAAAAATATCAATATGATTCAAAATGTGAATAAACAAGAACTTTGACTTATTAAGCATCCAAATTTAAAAAAAAAACATATTCGTTTAATCTAGTTCTTTAGTTAAACTAATAATTTTACCGTATAAAAGAAATAAAAAATATTTTAAATACTTAATTTCAAATATCATAAATATTTCAACTTTATAAAAAGTTTAAAATATTAATAATATTTAATTCTATAAAAAGTGTCAAATAAAGATAAATGTCCCTTTTGACAAAAAAAAATATCAATGCCCCAAGAAAAAATCACATTAAATCAATTTTTATATGTATATAATTTAATTTTTACTAAATTATACCAGTGTTTTTAGGTAATCCATTTTACTAAATACATTGTTGGTACCGGATCCCGAACCAAAAGATCCATCATTTAGGAGGTATAGACACGTGTCCGCCACGTCACCGTAGTAAAGGAGAAACAGTTCGGATCAAAAAGTTCAAGTCAAGAGAACCGCCAAGGAGTCCGGAGGAACGAGGCGGAGGTTCGCGGAGCAGCGAACACCAAGTTGTTTAAAGGGATAAAAGCCCAAAGGGAGCTCAAAGGAAGCCTAATCAAGTTCAAAATCAAGACGTTATAATAATTAAAGCAGAATCAAAACCGACGTATTAAAAGAAAATTATAGAGTTAATTAGGAGCATTTAATTCTACATTGTGTATAAATATAATCTCCTAATACATTATGAAGGGATCGATTCTCCAATTACTGAAAGCAATAATACACACTTTTTAAAGACTTTAGCAAAACAATTTTCTTTACAAATTTTTTTACGATTTCGTCACAAGTTTATTATATATTTCTATTGAGTGTTGAATCCACTATCCACATATATCTACTTTCAAAAACTATAATTAAATTTTGCTTACTCTAATATTGTTATTTGACGAAATCAATATGATATTTTAAAGGCCAATCTATTTCTGGTATTGGGATAGAAAATAGTGGTTATGTGACATGAATGGATAATTCGGATAACACGAAAGATTTTTGATAAAAACGGGATAAAAATTTTGGATAACGGTACGAGATCAGAAAATTGGATAGATAAATTTAATTATCAAATTATACGTAATTTTAGTAAGAGTTGACTATATGACAAGTAATGGTCCACATTGAGATGGATTTTTAGGAATTTCGGGTAGTTTTTTTTTTAAAAATAGATAATTTTTGAGAATTTATAAAAAAGAATTGGATAATTTTCATTAATTTTACAAAATTAAATATTCAATCGGAAAATACAAGTATGTTGTCTAAAATTTTTACTCAATCTCTGATAAAAAACATTGTCGAATGGGTAATTTTTTTGTTTTTGTTAAAATTGTCGAATGTGTAATTATTTTAAAAAGAATGGTTATGGGATGGACGATTTTTGATGGATATTGGACAAGACGATTTTTCATTCTAAAATGGATATGTCTAGGTTATATAATGAAATAATCTAAACTAAAACCGAATCAAAATCCGATTTAACACTCCAAATCAAATAATTAGGAATGTTTTGATTAGTTTATAAAATATACATGTAGCTCACTTAACATTTACAACTAAAGTATATTTGAAATTTAAATATCAAATAAATTTGTCTTACGACATACGGGATCCGATCCTAGTATTATATTAAACAAGAGTCAATGATTTACAATCTGTGAAACTACCATAGATTGAAAACTCAAAGAAAAAAGTTAGATCCAAAAAGTAAAAATAAGAAAACTCAAAGAAAAAAGTTAGATACAAAAAATAAAAATAAGGAAAACAAAATTGTGCGGTGATGATGCTTACCGATACGGAGAACAAAGGATAGTGTTTGTGAAAAGAGGAAGAAGACAATGGTCAAAGAACGAACGTATAAAACGGCACGTGAATTACAAACACATGTTTTTGTATTGTAGACGGAGAACACGTTGTTGTTTTTTTGTCTGTAAGAAAAGCTATTCTCTATATCCATCATGTAAATATTACCCTTCATCACCACACAACCAGGCCAAAATCTACCTATTTCAAAGCCTAGCTTTATTATCTCTGGCTCCCAAAGTTTTCGCTTTGTTGTTTCTTTTCAACTCCTTCTAAAATTATCTTTAGCTTTACTAAACCAAATCTCCGGCAATTTAGCATTTCAGTCCCACACACATCATGCGTTCTATCAATTCAATGTAACTTAAACTTATGTTCGTTCACTTAATTTAGCTTCTATCTATCAATTTCATTTATTTTTTCTTTCAAAAAATATATATATATGAAGATGAAAGCCTAACAAATAACACCATGACCTACAAGATCGACATTGAGTTAATCAACTAAAACCTAACAATAGCTGTAATTTACCATATTTTAATTCTAAGTCTCTTATCATTTAAAGTCTGTTTCATTTTGTTTTACTTTTCCTTGGATATCTGATTTTCTAGTGGTGAAAAGATATTGTTTTTTCCAAGAGGAACAACGCTCGAAAAGAAGAATTTGCTGGATTTTGACTTGTTAACAAGTCCATATATGTTTTAACTAAATAGTCAAAGAAAATATCAGTAATATAAATCACACTTGCATGCAATTAAATATTCACGATGGATACAACTGGCCATTGGTTGGCATTTACTATTCTTTAGAAGTTAGAAAGGGTATCTTTGCGTGTGGTCCCTCGTTTTTAATTGAATAAAACTATAGCCAAATCATTTACTATTTTACCAACTCGCAATGTAATTCAGGAGTTAATGACTTAAAAAAGACTCGTAGAGACGAGCAAACAATTCATTCTATTATTATTATTTTATAAACTCCAAGCATTGCTCTATGTCATAATTGAATATGCAGCTGTGGAAACAAATATTACCAAAACTTTTGTTCACCTTTGGAATAGTTTGATGTTTTACTGATTTGAAATTTACGCAACATTATCACTAACTAGATGGTTTGATCCCATTTGTCTAAAAAAATATACATGATGTTTTAAAAGCATATAAATATATACTTTTAAATAAAAATTTTAATCCAAGACGTTTATTTTTAGTATTCAACTAAACTATTGTATCCGAGTTAGATTGTCGTAATGATATTGTTAAAAACTTTAAATTATCTCTGTGATTAGACATTTGCGGAAAATTTGGATCGCAAATTTCACTCTTTTCAATTCGTCACTCAGTTAAATTAATTAGACTTAGAAGAAAAAAAACTAAGCAAAATCGAAAGAACACACGTAATGAGTTCACTTAATCTCTGACAGACTTGAGCTAATCTCGGCAAAGAAGATCGTTGCAATCTTATTTGGTTCTTAGAGAAAGAGTACAAGAGCAAAACCGTGACTATAGTCTACAACAAACTAATCACAATACTTCACCTAAACCAGGTTTACTGCTTGAACCCCAAACCAAGTTTTAAATCGAATGTCATTTGGTCTCTTCCAAACCCTCTGTCTGTCTTAGAGTCTTTGAGACTTTTTTTTTAACTCTCCTAAAACTACAAGTGTAATCCGTTAATTATGTGTTTTGAAAGACCCTGTTTCTATAGATATCAGATTTTTAATCAAATTTTACTTTGTTAAAACACGGAAAGTAGCTAGATATAGATGCAAATATATTAATATGCATGTGACTTGATAAAAAGTTTCGATGAAATATATTTTTCGACAGTCCATACCGCCTCAACTATGCTTATAATGCTACGACCTTCCAGATATTGCTCAATTTGTATTGCCGCAGCTTTTACAAGTATCTTAGTGATACGAAAGATCAGTGTACATGATCTTGAATCAATCCTATTAAAAAAAATTGAAGATGATGTTGTTAGAGGTTTATTCGGAGTTGCAATAACATAAGCATGTTGTATTGTCGGCCACCTTAATTTCGAGTTTTTGTTTCCCCTTCATCGTTGTCTTCTTCTCCCACGACACTTATCAACATAAACAGCAACTTCTGTCTCTATTGTGTTTTGCTCTTTGACATGCATCTTAGTACCAACAATACTATTTATTATTTAAATCAACTATTAAAACCAAATCCACATAATCTTATAAATAATGTCTCACTTTCCATTAATTAAAAAGTCTTTAAAACCACGGCCCTTAAAAACAGTCCCTGATTATTTTAACTTTTACTTCTTCTTTTTTTGTAGTTTTCTCTTTTCCGAGTAAGTGTTATCTTAATTATATGTAGAGTCAATTTTGGATCAAAAAGAACATTAAAGTTTTAGTACCGATGAATGACATGTTGCACTTGCATTGTCTAATATGTTTTCCAAGTGGATTGCTCGATCTGTAACTTGGTAATATGGTATGGGTCCATTAAATCTCACAATAATATCTTATTTTTTGGACTCTAATTAAAAGGATATCCTTCAAGTGGTGGTGGACCGTTAATATAGTACTTCACGTTCACGGAAGGGCAGAGATCTCTTAGAAGCAAACAAACAAATAAATTTATATATGTAACAAACATATATATCTATCTTTACATACGATATGGTTGCGGCGGATTTTCTTTGCAAAAAAACGACTTTTTCTTTATTTAAGTAATTACCATAGGTTAGTAGAAGGCAAGTGTCTAGAAGCAGCAAAAGTATTTGAAAATGTTTATAGTTAAGTTAATTAGACTTTTTTTTTGTCAACTCATGAATTAGTATAACTTGCCAGTTTTTGAATAAGATATTATTGATGAACTTTTTTTGTTGGTCAACATTATTTGGGAAAAAAAAAGAATTCAAATTATATAAAAAAAAATATTTTTATTTTCATTCCATCAAGGATAGTGTTGAGTAAATTTTTTTTTTTTTCCTAGCCGCAAGGAGAAAAACAGATAATTTACTCAACCTGATCTTTTTGGTTTCTTTTTGGTTGTCGTAACAGGTTATTTTCAGTTTTTTGTAACCTATTTTGATTTTTGTAATTCTACCAATTCCTGGATTGGGTTAGTTTAATAATATATTTAAAAATAAAAAGAAGAAAAAAAATATCTGTTTTGTTATGTTACCCAACAAAAGAAAACAAAAATATAGTATTTTTTTAAGTAGAGGTGGAGGTGGTGAAGGCACGTCAATAGTGTAATCATCTAGCAAAATGTTAAAAAGTTCAGACAACTGGAGTCTTTGGTTTTCTGTTGGAGAACGTGGACCAACAATTTCGTGACACGTAAGCTTTCAAAGTTGACCCTACCACAGATTTAGTTCTTTAGGTGTCCAAGTGAAAGAAGTGATGAAACCTATCTCTCAACCCCTTTGGACAACTAATTCTGTCGCTACACGTTACTTACTCGCTTCAAAGATTTGTTTCCGATGCACCTTCATCGACATCGATTATTGAAAATGTTCAAACGCTTAAAGTTAAGTTGGAAGATGAACCCAATACATATCTTTGAAAAGCATCTCACCGGGATATAGAAGATTTTAGACGATTCATACAGTTTCAAAACGAATAAATAAATAAATATACAATATAGCATAATTATGATAGAGCAAAACATGCATGTGATGTTTGCAATATTTTATTTCTTGGGTAAATTTCATTGACTAGGTATATAAACATGTATGGAGAAATTGGCATTCAACATCGTCTAGTAAAATAGTATCATGTGATGATATATAACATGTAAATTTATGAGACGGTACATATATTGACTTAGTATATACACTTGCTTTGGTAATGAGTTTTTTTTAGAAATGTGAGATGCGCCAAATCTATAAATTACATCAAAAACGAATTGTAATCGCCACATAGAGATAACATGTAGCACTTGAGACATCGTCTAAATAGTGTATTATATCAAATAATAATTGGTTCTTCCTTTCGTAGTGTTTAGCTATATTAAAAAAAAAACAATACAATCTCTGCATAATGCATATGATTGGCTATTACGTATTTTGGTATCACGATTAGAAGAATAATAGTTCATTTCGTAGAATATTCCATGTCTCTAATCTTGGATATAACTCGAGTCAACAACAACAACAACAACAAAAGTCAACAGAACAAACAAACGTCCGAAAATCAATCGACACGTTTTATTAGTTTGACGTTCCCACGATTCGTCATAATAAGAGTACTTCTCATCACTTGTCGGCCCTAACTCTTAATGGCCTAAAACTGAACTTAATTAAACAAACCGTTTTCTTTGTTGAAGTTAAATGAACCAAATTTATTAAACCGTTTTGACTTATCCATTATACTCCTTTTTTGGGGAATAATGAATCAACGGACTTGATCAAACCGCAACTTGAATTCTTTGTTGATAAGGATTAAAATATGGAAAGTGCTCAGTTTCTTACAAAAATATCCCAAGAACTTCTCCAAGTGTCGTTACTGACGTCATCAAACCGTTCATTCCTCCTAATTATCCAATTGTCTAATTAAAAATTAGTTAATACTGTTTTTGAGTTTCCCCAAGTGGGAAAGTCTTTATGGCTTCACGATTTCAAAATTCAGAAAGACAAGTAGAAAAGAAATGTCCACGTCAGATTTTTTTAAATAAAAAATTCCAACTTTATTTCTCGTTCACATTTGACAGTTCAGCACACGTATAAATATTGTCGTGTGTCTTTACAAATTTGCACACGAAAGTTCGTAAAAAAAAAAAAAAAAAAAAGCTTAAGCACATATGGAGAAACAGAACATCACAAACACTTCTTCGTCTTCGTCTTCTTCTATATCTAAATCTTCTTGGATTCGTGGTACTTGTGTTGGAAGAGGTTGTTTTGGTACAGTTAGTAAAGCCGTTAGTAAAATCGACGGTGGAGTTTTCGCCGTGAAGTCTGTAGATCTCGCCACGTGTCTTGCTCCTCAAGCCGAGTCTCTTGAGAACGAAATCGTTATTCTCCGGTCTCTTAAGTCTCACCCATATATCGTGAGGTTTCTTGGTGATGACGTGTCTAAAGAAGGAACGACGTCGTTTAGGAATCTTCATGTTGAGTATTTACCGGAAGGTGACGTGGCCAACTGTGGAATTGTTCACGAAACTCTGCTCCGCCGTTATCTGTGGTGTCTTGTCTCTGCTTTGAGTCACGTTCACTCTAACGGAATCGTTCACTGCGACGTTAAAGTGAAGAACGTTCTCGTTTTTAACGGTGGAAGCTCCGTTAAGCTAGCGGATTTCGGATCGGCGGTTAAATTCGAGAAACCGACCGTTCAGATTGTGCCACGTGGAAGTCCGCTTTGGATGGCTCCGGAAGTGATTAGACGAGAGTTCCAAGGACCGGAGAGTGACGTGTGGTCTTTAGGATGTACGGTCATTGAGATGCTCACCGGAAAACCAGCCTGGGAAGACCAAGGATTCGACTCGCTGAGTCGGATCGGGTTTTCAAACGAGTTACCTTTGATTCCGGCGGGATTATCGGAACTCGGACGTGATTTCTTAGACAAATGCTTGAAACGTGATTTAAGTCAGCGGTGGAGTTGTGATCAGCTTTTGGAGCATCCATTTCTATGTCAAGATCATCATGACTCGTTCTTCACTGAGTCTTCTCCGCGTTGCGTACTTGACTGGGTCAACTCGGAGTTCGACGAAGAAGAAGAGAGCAGTGAGTCGACTCTTGAATCTATGGTTTCGGCGATGGGAAGGATAAGTAAATTAGCAAAGCCCGAAGGGGCAATTTGGGAATCAAATGGTTGGATTGAAGTCAGAGACAATGCTGGTTCCGAAGAGTCAGGGGTAAAAACGGAATATCAAGTTACAACAAGTGAAGAAGAATTAGAATTAAACACATCACCGCCGGAAAATGAAGAGTCGGCGTCGGTGTTGGCGTCGGTAATGACGTGTGAATTAATATTGTTGTTGGTATTGGTGGTAGAGAATATTCATATATATGCCACGTTTTACACCAGTATTATTATTATTCGGATTCTATATTGTTGTTGTTATCATCATCAAACTAATAATAATAATAATAAGAAAGGAAGAAACTTTTTGCGAAATCTCTTATCTTTTATTCTCAGCCTTAACTTTTTGTTTGGTATTGCATGTGATTCGGATCGGTCTATCTCTTAAAAACTCTTTTACGTGGTGTGATGAGTCTCCTTAAACTCTCTAACTGTTTACCTTTTTTTGTTGATAACTCTCATTTACACCCAATTTTAGTTTGGTATAAAATATTGAAGGTCGTTAGAGAGGAACTATAACCAGGGCCGTAGCATAAAATTAGCGGGCCGCAAGCTAGAGAACAAAAAGAGCCGGTTTCTATAAAAAAATAACTTAACCAAGCAAAAGATGAAAACTCCCAGCTTCAGGTTTCGAATTTGGGCCTCGATGTAAAAAAAAAAAAAAATTCTTACTTACCACTAGGATAAAGAAATTTTTCTATAAATGAGGGCCAAAAATACTTTTAAACATTATGAGGGCCGCAGCCACTGCTTCTCTTGCTTGTGCCATGCTACGGCTCTGACTATAACCATGTAATTAGTATAATTAGGCTGATAAAGTAAATGGTTAAGGTCAACATGAAATTGTCAGCCTCTATTTTTTTTTGTTTTTTTTGTCGGCATTGGATAAAATTGTTAGGTCAAAAAGTCGATGTGAACTATAAACTTTGATCAATGTTATAAAGGCAGATAATAAATATGGTAATTAGGAGGAGAAGATGGAAGATGACGATGAAGTAGTGGGCAACGTTGGCTTACCACAACTCCACAAGTTTTCGAAATGGAAATGGAAAAGGGTATCAACAACTCCACAAGTTCGAACTAAAAACTGGTTCTTTGGTTCCCAATGCAGAACTCCAAGTTCTCACCGGAACGTGCTTCTGCCCTAAATCCATTGCTTCCTACTGCTGGTGGAATTCCTCATCGCCCTCCTCCCTTACCCCCAGACCCCGTTGACCCTACCTCTTCCTTATCCCTTGACCAATTCCCTCCTTTATCTTCTCCGGTTACTGTTTAATCTTCATCTTTGCTGTAAACTGCTCTTTTTGAGATGCTTGTCGTAATTGTCAATTCATGCTCCCTTCCTGGGAATGTGCAAACTGCTGATGTTGTCATGACAGAAGCTGAAGCCACTGTTACTAAGCTTCCAATATCTACTGTTTCTAACCCTAGATCTGGAAACTTAGAATCTGAAAACTACACTGTTGTTGCTCCAAAAGTTTCATCTCCTCTTCACACTAATAAGGCTTCTGGTGCAAACCCTCTCATACCTAACCGTCTAGCTAAAGCAGGAGGTCATGTACGGGTCCCTGGTAAGAAGATATTTGTTCCCATTGGTTTGCCTAAAACTTCAATTGGCTCCCATAAAGAGTCTGAAAATCTAAAACCTACTATTCTATCCCCACCAGTTCTCCCTCCTCAGCCTCCTAGCCAAAATCCAGATATATTACCTAACCAAATCTCACCTCATTTACCAACCATACCAACCATGGCTGAAAAAATAAGAAAGTCTGAAGATCGATCCTTAGAAAGGATGGCTCCTGTCATTATTGCAGACTCTGGTAAACCGAGGGTCCTAATCCCAGACGAAGTTTTCTAAAAATGAGCTGAATTGCATAAAGACTTTATCATCTGTTATTTCAATGGTCGACCCCCTCCCTACAGTCAAATCCAAAGTGTTCTGAGTCACGTGTGGGGAAAAGGAAGAAAAGTTTAGATCCATAATAATCAAATCTCTAGGTCAATGTTGGTCAGAATACCTAATGACTTCTCTAGGTCAAGTGGTTGAAGTGGAAGTTGATTACCCGTGGTTGCCTCCTACTTGTTCTCACTATAAAGAGTTAGGTCACATTGTCAGGAATTGCTTGCAGTTGCCACCTCCAAATTTAGCTGCAAAGAAACCTCCAAATCAAAAGGGTTCTAAAGGAAAGGAAAAGCAGACTACATTAGCCACACCTACCTCAAAAGTAGTGAAGTCAATCCCAAAAGTTACTGTTGAAAAAAGGATGGTCCGGGGAGAATCAAGCTCCTCGTCTTCAGTTATTGTAAATGATCAGCCAGACATCATTGTAAATCCTCTTGTTGTTATTAATGATAAGTCGGTGACTAGTGCTACTACACCTCTGGTTACAACCATCCAGCCTGGAATTAGCTCTATTACTCTACCAGATCCTATCTCATCCTCTCAAACGGCTCATGTTACACCTAACCCTAATACTCCAGAATCCTTTGTTTTCTCAGCCTTTTCCTTAACATCTTTACCTGCTTCTATTAGTTCCTCAGGTGAACCCATTCTCTCTAGTCCTTCACCTGAAATTATCAAAAAACCTTCATTAAAACGATCCAGATCCAGCCCTGTTCTAAACTCTAGTCCTATATCTACTTTCTTTAATCCCTTCTCTCATGAGGTTATACCTCAACCTTTACTATTTGATTCCCCAACAAAATTAAATACTTTATTTTGTACTACTACTTTTAATAATGTTAGGTCTCTCCCTTTGGGAGAACCCTCTTCTTAATCCTTATGAATATTAAAAACTTTTTTTGGAATGTCCGTGGACTAAATGATCCAGACAAGCATAAACCTTTTTGTAATTGGCTTAAGAGCCATAAGCCACTTTTTGGATCTCTTCTTGAAACCCATATCAAGGATCATAATCTGAATCTGTTAATGACCAAGCTTTGTAGATGGTGGAAGTTTACCTCTAACCACTTGGCTGATGCAGAAGGTAGAATCATCATCATTTGGCAGGACCAAGTCCGAGTAAGGGTCCTTCATCAGTCAAAACAATCCCTAACCTGTGAAGTCAAAATTCAGAATACTTCTATTTTCATTAATACTACAGTATATGCCTCCAATACAAGGGAAAAAATAGTAAACCTTTGGATTGAGCTTCTGGATCTTTAACAATCTTTATCACTTATCAATAGACCATGGATGATGGGACGAGAATTTAATGAGATAGTGCATCCAGTAGAACACTCACAGGCTGAGGTCACCACTTTAGCTCTTCATATGTCAGAGTTGAGAGACTACATTCACCAAATGGGCATGTTTGACTTGAGATTTCAATGGGTCTTTTTTACTTGGTCTAACTGCAGACCAGTATCTCCTATTGCTAAGAAGCTTGACAGAGTCCTAGTAAATGACAATTGGATATCAGTTTTCCCAATCAGCTTAGCCACTTTCTTACCCCCATTAACCTCTGAACATTGTCATTCTCTTGTTGATCTTGCCCACCAACTGCCTCAATCTGGAACCAGACCTATTAAATTTTTTAACTACCTCACAAAGCAACCAAACTTTCATCAGGTTGTGGAAGATGCTTGATTCTTAATTGAGATCTTTGGTAAAAGAGAATGAAACAATTAAATAAAGAGAGAAATTTTCAAGAGAGTTAAACTGGCTTCAAGTAGGAGATCAGAATACTGCTTATTTTCACAGAATCTTTCAGACAAGGACAAGTTATAATGCCATCAGATCTTTTACCTTGCCCTCTGGTGAGATTATTCTGGATCCGGTTTTGATGAGTAGTCATGCGATTTCTCACTTCAATTATATCCTAGGGCCTGATGTACTCCCTAACCTACCATTATCTTCTCCTCCTCAATGGTTTCAGTCTCTGACTTCATTCAGATGTACTCATCAATACCACCAAGCCATGACTTCCATCCCCTCCTCTACAGAGATCACCAAGATATTATTTAGGTTGAACCCTAATAAATCTTCAAGTCCATATGGTCTTACCTCTGGCTTTTACAAAGAGGCATGAAGTTGTGTAGGTTCAGAGGTTGTTGTTGCTATAAGTAAATTCTTTGTCACAGCCTTCATGCCTGCTTCTACCAATTCCACCATCCTTTCTCTAGTGCCTAAGAGGCCTGGTGCCTCATTGGTGACTAACTTCAGACCCATAGCTTGTCTTAACACGCTTTATAAGATAGTATCTCGACTTTTGGTGCGAAGACTCAAGCCTATACTACCTTCTTTGATCCTGCCAAACCAAACAGCATTTGTAAAAGATAAGCTTCTTGTGGAAAACACAGTACTTGCAAGTGAGTTAGTCAATGGTTATCATAAAAATAAAGGAAAGAAGAGCATCACTATCAAGGTGGATATAGCTAAGGCCTTTGACACTATCTCATGGGAGTTTTTATTCAACTGCTTAAAAGGGCTTCAAATTCCAGATCAATACATTCGTTGGCTGCAGACTTGTGTTTGTTTTACAAGTTTAATTATAGGTTATAATGGAACTGTTCAAGGTCATTTCAAAGGGAGAAAATGACTAAGGCAAGGATATCCCTTGTCTCCTTATCTATTTGTCATAGCCATGAACTGTTTATCCCTAATGTTGAACAAGGCAGCAGAGGAAAAGAAATTTACCTATCATCAGAAGTGCCACAAGTCCAAATTGACTCATCTATGCTTCGCAGATGATTTACTAATTTTTATGGAAAGATCTATCTCCTCTGTTCAAAATGTCCTGCAGGTTCTTCATGAGTTTGAGCCTCGATCTGGTTTGGCTGTGAGTTATCAGAAGTCATGTTTCTTTGCTTCAGAGCTCGCAGAGTCAGAAGAGGACCTCATCAAATTCTCTACGGGTATACCACTTGGATGTTTACTTGTAAGATATCTAGGTGTCCCGCTCTGCACAAAAAAACTCAACCTCATCAACTGTGCTCCTTTTTTTGCAACAAGTCAAGGAAAGAGTTACCTTTTGGAGTGCAAAAATATTATCTTTTGCTGGTAGGCTTCAGCTTATCAAAACAATTATTGCAGGCATATCTACTTTCTGGTGTGCTACTTTTGTCCTGCTCAAAGCGTGCGCATTGTCAAGATCAACTCGCTCTGTAATAGCTTCATGTGAAATGGTTCAGTTGAAGGTAATCATAGTGCTAGGGTAGCATGAGATATAGTTACTCAACCAAAGAAGGAAGGAGGCTTAAGTATTAGAGATCTTACATTCTGGAATAAGGCCTGCACAATCAAGCTCATATGGTTATTCTTCTTTCAATCTGGATCAGTGTGGGTAGCGTGGTTCAAGCTTGAGGTTCTTTAAGGGTGTCTCAACAATTTATGGACTGCCAAGATGAATATAAAACACTCTTGGCTGGCAAAGAAGCTCTTAAAAGTCAGGGATGAAGTATTCGATTGGATAAAACTCCGAGTGGAAAATGGCAAAAGCTGTAGGTTTTGGTTTGATAATTGGTCTCCTTTTGGAAGCTTACAAAATTTCCTTCAGTCAAGCCGAGGATCACGACTGGGCATAAGAATGGAATCAACCCTCTTTGATTTATGCAATCATGGTCAATGGCTTCTTCCTCCTGCAAGATCAGAAAACCAACTCACTCTTCAGGTTTTTCTTACAACTATTCAGCTAACTCAAGAGGAAGATTACTATGAATGAGAGATAGATGGAACAATAAGAACGAAGTATTCTACGAGAGAGGTTTATAACAAACTGAAAGGACCTGGAGTTGATGTACCTTGGGGAAATATTGTCTGGAATAAAGGTGAAATTCCGAAGCACAATTTTCTAACTTGGCTCTTTGTTCTAAACAGATGTCCAACTAGGGACCGTACCAACTGCTTCAGATTGCTTGTTGTGTAACACCATGCCAGAGAGCCAAGATCACGTGTTCTTTGATTGTAGTCACAGCTGGTCTGTATGGTCTGTTGTAGCTTCGAGATGTGGTCTGATTCCAGAAAGATTGTGGGTTAGATCATTGGTTCAATTGCAGATGCTATCAGTTAGGAAAGAGAAGAAAAGACTTACAGTTTTGGCTTGGCAGTGTACGATTTATGCTATATGGACAGAGAGAAACGCCAGGCTACACCGCAACTCATTCAGATTGTTCGACTCCTTAGTTGCACAGATTGATCTCACCATTAGGAATCGCATCGCAAGCTATCGAGAAGTGAATCAACCTTTAGCATCTTCAATGTTGCAGCTATGGTTATTGACTGATTCGTATTAGTGATTTTCAGATTTTCTATTGGTCATCATCACTGATTGAAGGAAGCTGATTGCTCTCTCTTCTCTATTGAAACGTCGTGAAGCTTCTTCTAAGCTTACGACAATGACAATGTTTTTTGGGCTGTTCCTCATTTTATTATGTTGGGCTTGGTTCAATTAAATTCATATTAGGATCCATATAATTGATCTTGGGGTTTATTAGGCTGGATTATATTATTGGGTGCTTACCCAAACTATAATCTTTTTAGGGTTGTAATAATTTTACACTTCTCATGCTTTAAATAAAAAACCTTTTTAGCAAAAAAAAAAGAAAAACATAAATAATACGCTAAATTAAAGAACATTCCACTCTCTTCATCTCTTATCCTCTTCTTATAAAACTTTTTCTTACAATACTTTCTTCACTTGCTTTATCAAAAAAAACAAAAAAAAAAAAATTCTTCACTTTTAAATTTTTTATAAAACTACTAGGAGTAGATGGTTTTGTTTTCACTTGGTTATCTCGTACGCACACTGAATCATTTCTTACGAACAATCATCTTTATTGTCACCTAATTACGTACTTTTTCTTAAAAGTTCAATACGTCTAAATAATTAATTTATAGTTAGCCAACTTAGCCAATACCTACGACATAGCTAGTGGGATCCTTTTACAATTTTTGTAGGTATATCCATATACCGAAAATAAACATGTAAATTTTAGAAAAGCTTCGTAGTTGAAGACGATCATCTAATATAGTTAGAGAACCAATAATACGTATACACATGTTTGTCGTTTGGGTGAATTTTAAGATTTGCTAGACGGTTAATTGAATCAAGGAATTTGCATTTGGTTATCTTGTTTTTTTTTGGACAAAAAAATGTTATGATATTAATTCTACAAAATAAATATAATTTTATTAAATCATTTTCGAATATCAAAATTATTTTTTTCCTGAATTGAATGATAACTAATTTTCTTACGAAAAGTCTACCAATATGTTTATATTTGGAGTAAAATTTGAAATAAGAAAAAAATATTACGAAAGCGAGCTTATGAAAAAAAATTAGAGAAAAGTAAAGAAAAGTAGCAAAACTAATAGGCCCATAAAGCCCATACGGCAGTTGCCATGGCCCATAGTTGAGCTAAACTGTGAACCGCTTTATAATGATCTCGTCATTCTCCTCCGGTTTTCTATTTGATACTCCCGGTTTAGATAAGTTTGACCCAGATCTATATTTTTTTTCTTAATCAGCTTATACAAAACTCTAAAAAAAAAAAAACTCCCGAATCTCAAATTCTCAATTAGCTTTTCTCTAGCGTTTCCTCCTCCTTCGATCTTCTTCTTCTTCAACTCACATTGCAGCGTCTCTCACTCGATCCGCCGAGGTACGTCATCTCTTCCCTGAGATTTTTCTGCAGATTTCGATCTTATTTCTCTCCGTTTTATGAACAAATCTAAGCTAGGGTTCTAATTCGAAACTGTGGTTGGTATCTAGCGTGATCAATCGGAGCTTCCCTCATTAGCGTGATCCGTCTAATTGAATCGCGTTTCTAATTTGGATCAGTGGAAATGGTCTCCTTCTATTTCGGATTTGAAATCTTAGTTTCGTTTTTTTTGTTTATTTGAATCGGTTCGATTAGAAAATTTCCTGACCTTAGGATTTGCGGCTCGAGTTTTGATCTTAGAGTCTCTGCTACTCAGATTTATGTGTAATTCGCCACTGCAATGTTTGATTATCTTTGGTGATTGTTTGTTGAGGTTAAATTTGATCTCTGAGAATGGAAACTTGGTTCTTCTATTCATATTTGATCTTTTCTTGATTTTGTAAATTTGATCTCTGAGCTTACATGTGTATAGTGAGATATGTTGTACATCATCTAAACAAGCAAAGTGAAAAATATGGAAGATGTTATGATTTTTCACTGAGATTGAAACCCTTGGAAAAACCTGTGAATTACTCCTTCGGATTATTCGGTTTTCTGTGTTCTTAGCGACTCGAGTAGTGTAGCTTATGTCGTTTTTATAATTTTCTGATGGAACAAGCGGATAATTGCCTAGTTTATAGAGTTTTCCTGTGGCAGATGCGTTTTTTTTGCAAGTGTTATAATTTATCTTGCTTCTGGTGCTATTGTATCCTATAGATACTTGTTATGTACGAGCATCGGAGATGTTGTGACATATAGGAAATGAGCTTTTACATTGTTTCACAACTATTTGAAGTGAGATGTTTGCGAAGCTTATAGTCAATGCTGTCTGATTTTCTTCCATGAACTGTATTTTACAAGCTATTGTGCTGTGTGTGTTGTTCCTCACAGATGTTCTCACTCAAAATTTTTGTATTTTGTTACTTTTATTTGCAGAGAGAATCATTTCGGAAACATGCCAGGTCAGAAGATTGAAACGGGTCATGAGGACATTGTCCATGATGTGCAAATGGATTACTATGGAAAGCGAGTTGCAACTGCCTCATCTGACTGCACCATCAAGATAACCGGTGTCAGCAACAACGGTGGATCGCAGCCCCTAGCTACATTAACTGGCCACCGTGGTCCTGTCTGGGAGGTCGCATGGGCTCACCCAAAGTTTGGATCAATCGTAGCTTCATGCTCCTATGATGGTCAAGTCATACTCTGGAAAGAAGGCAACCAAAACCAATGGACCCAAGCTCATGTTTTCACAGATCACAAATCTTCTGTCAACTCCATTGCGTGGGCTCCTTATGACCTCGGACTATCCTTGGCTTGCGGGTCATCTGATGGAAACATTTCGGTTTTCACAGGCCGGGCTGATGGTGGCTGGGACACAACAAGGATTGACCAAGCGCATCCAGTTGGAGTCACTTCAGTCTCCTGGGCACCAGCCACTGCTCCTGGAGCTCATGTTAGCTCTGGCTTGCTCAATCCAGTCTACAAGCTAGCTTCTGGTGGGTGTGATAACACCGTGAAAGTGTGGAAGCTCTCTAACGGGTTGTGGAAGATGGATTGCTTTCCGGCTCTTCAAAAGCACACTGATTGGGTCCGTGATGTGGCTTGGGCACCGAACTTGGGTCTCCCTAAGTCTACCATAGCTAGTGGTTCCCAAGATGGGAAAGTGATCATATGGACAGTGGGAAAAGAAGGTGATCAATGGGAAGGTAAGGTTCTGAAGGACTTTATGACTCCGGTGTGGCGGGTCTCGTGGTCGTTGACCGGTAACTTGTTGGCTGTCTCCGATGGGAACAACAATGTGACGGTGTGGAAAGAGGCAGTTGATGGAGAGTGGCAACAAGTTACTGTCGTGGAGCCGTAGGTTTTCGATGTTTACGCTATCTCTGCTCTTCTTCCTTTCTGAATTTAAATGCTTTTTTTTTTTTTAATCTTTACCCAGTCCAGTTTTGTGGTCTTGTTGAGGATATGTGGATGTGGTTTTCTTAAAATTGATTCGAAACATTTGGACAATTTTTTTATATCTTTTCCTAGAGATCTTTTTAAAAGGATTCTTTGAAAAACCGAGACCTTCATGAAATATAGTATCCCATATTTTCTTTCTGTTTGAGTTTTAAGAATCTTACCTCTTTCTGTATGGTAATTTGAAAGAGCTTCGATCCATCCAACGCGAGTCTTTCATTGATCTTGTTGTAAAGAAATTAGATAACATCTTTCATTGATGTTATTGTAAGAAAATTGAAAGAGCTTCAGAACTTAAGAGTACGTTTTAGACTGAGATTTCTGAATTTTGACATGCATTTCATCCGTACTACGTTTGGTAAAAGAAATTAATACACATTTTAATAAATGTATTTTGATTTTAGATGCCATATATTTTATAGATCAATTAAAATATGAGAAAATATTTAATAGATCAACAAAAACCAAAATATTTTTTGCCTCAGAAAGTTGATATATGAAGATGACTCTTCCTTCAAACAAGAATTTAATTAAATAAATGTATCTAACAAACATAAAAAAAAAAAAGAGTGATGGAGATGAAAAGAAAGTAAAGCAAATAGAGAGAAATTGATTATTCTTAGACAAAATTAAATTAACCATGAATTAATTTGAAGATTGAACATAAAATGGATGTGAGAAATCAATTAGTATGAGGTATAGAAAAAAATGAATATGAATAAATGAATAAAGATTTTTCATATACCTGAATATAATGTGTCAAAATAGAGAAGAGAAAAAAAGAATCTGATAACAATAGAGAGGAATACAAATGAAGAAAAATAGAGAGAAAATTGAATTGAATTTAAGTTATAAATAGTGGTATCGGTTTTAACTTCAAGCAAATTTAAGGGGCAGAGTTTTAAATTTCGTTAGAAAAATCGGGATAAAAGAAGAAGATAGGAGTTGCAGAGAAAAAAAGGAAGGGATTTAAAAAAAAAATTGCATTTTTTTTATTTATTTTCAGTTTCTTTCTGATTTTTTTTTTTGGACATTTTTAGTAAAATTAAAATTTTTAAAATAAAATCTGGCAGAGTTTTATTGGTCATGTGACGATGTATTTCTTTTATCATCAGATTTTTTGAAAAAGACCCATATCCAATGAGATATAAATAGGCCCAATAGGGCCCATAATAAGCTTATAAAATAAACGTGGCCTAGGCCCTAGACCCATATCTAAGCGCCGACTCGTATAAAAAAATCTCATTTCCCTTCTACAAAACTCGCCAAAATTCTCTCCATCAATCTCGTACGCACTGTAATCCAACTACTGAACCAACCAGCCAGCAAAGCTTGATTTGATTTTGATACGATGGCGAGCATTAGCAACGAGCCAGAGCACGAGCACAGAGACGAGGAAGAGTCTGCAGCTAACGAAGATGAAGACACCGGTGCTCAAGTTGCTCCGATCGTCAGGCTAGAAGAGGTCGCCGTCACTACCGGTGAAGAAGACGAAGATACCCTCCTCGATCTGTATGTTATATTCCTTATTTGCTCTATATCATATCGTTTGATCTAAATTGTACTGGATCTGATCGTTTCTGTAGTAGTTCCTCAGGTTCTAGGGTTTTAGGTTTCGATGCTGAGCTTGATTTGTTGATTGGGATTTATGTTTTTGCGAATCTGTAGGAAATCGAAGCTTTATCGGTTTGATAAAGATGGTAGTCAGTGGAAGGAGAGAGGTGCTGGTACTGTGAAGTTCTTAAAACATAGAGTTTCTGGAAAAATCCGTCTCGTTATGAGGCAATCGAAAACTCTTAAGATCTGTGCTAATCATCTCGGTAAGATTCGTCTACGTTGATGTAAATTGTTTCTGGATCTGCTTTTGTATTCTCATTTTGATCAATTTGAGCTTTGCCTTTGGGATTTTCTGCAGTTGCATCGGGCATGACAGTTCAAGAACACGCTGGGAATGACAAGTCTTGTGTATGGCACGCTCGTGATTTCTCCGATGGTGAATTGAAGGATGAGCTTTTCTGTATCCGATTTGCTTCAGTTGAGAGTGAGTGTGAAATATCAATTGTGTATTTTTTTTTTACTCAGCTGATTGGATCTTATATGTGATTGTTGCTTATAGTATCACTGATCTGTCTCGTATTTGTGTGATTATGGTCATTATTCCATATCTTATAGTAGCTTAAACCTTATGATTAATCCTTGTCAGGAATCTAGATTTATGGATTTGATCACTGGAGGATCTTTAACTTAGGGATATTGCCATATGGCTGCATGATTAGGTTTTTGATATATTATCGTTGACCAATTTAGAGATGATTTATTTCTTTTGTAGATTTAATTGGCACCCCTCACTAATCAGTAAATGTTAAAGATTATCATGGTTGTTGCTTGATTTTAACCTTTAAACTAGAGCTATTCAAAAGTTACATATATAGCTTCAAGTGTATGATCTCTTAAACTAAAGCAGTCCATCGCTCTGGTGTAATACTGGTTGCCTCAATGTAGCTTGGAATTGAGCTGTGTGTTGAAATTAGAAACCGTTTCTCTTAGTCTCGTTTCATGTGATGTTTTATTTTGTGTTTTTTTTGCTACGCTTCTCTGTTGATCCTGTTGAAGTCATAGTAGAGTAGCCTGATTAATCAAGTCTTTGTTTATCTGATCAGACTGCAAAGCATTTATGCAAAAGTTCAAGGAAGTTGCTGAATCTGAAGAAGAGAAAGAAGAGAGCAAAGACGCCTCTGATACCGCTGGTCTTCTCGAGAAGTTAACAGTAGAAGAGAAGGAAACTGAAGAGAAACCAGTGGAGAAGAAGGTAGCAGCAGGAGATGAAAAGGATGAAAAGAAAAAGAGTGAAGCTGTTGAGAAGAAAACTGAGGAATCTGTTCCCTCAGCTTAAGATACTTACATTGGAATAGAAACACACACAGAAGACAAGGTAATCTATATAGCCTGATGTGTGTTTGAATCCATCGAAGACTTGGCTTTATTTAAAAAAAAATTGATACATGTTTTGTTCAATCGCTGAGTCGTGTTAAGAGTCTATATGTTAAGTGCCACAGGTGACATTTTCATATTGCGAGATTGATTTTGGGGTTTTTCATTTTCTGGAAAATGATTTTTTGGAAACAGTGTGTGGAGTCAAGAGGAGGTTCCATTTTTATTTTACTGAATCTGTATGCAGTCGATGAATCGAGTGTTTTCTTAATAAGCAAGTCGTGTTACAACATCACATTAGCCTTAAACTTGAATCCGGTTTTATTAAAACGGTTCCTCAGAATTTTAGATTTTCGAATTGGTTAGTTAAAATAATATGGTAAATTTGGAATTATGTTCTATTGCATTAAGATTTGGATAAGACTCGTATTGCATAATCCTCAGTCTCTGGTGGTCAATCATTAATCGTTGTATTACAAATGGACAAATTAGGATTCAGGTTGGGTCATGGGTCACATTAGTTGACTGGACCCACTTTTGTTTTCTTGGAAGATTGTGAGTTTTTGGACTTTTAGAAAACTGGATCCCGAAATCAAGAGCCCATTAATGCATGATGCTGATCTGTCATCTGTAGCTTTTTTTTTTTTTTTATAAATCGTGGATAATTCTCAAACAGTATTTTTCTTTGACTTCTCTAGTTTAAGGTTTTCATTTTTCAACCAATGTTTGCGTTTCAAAATGTCATGTGGTAAATAATTGTATCTATTTTTAACAAAATACAGTATTCTACTCCTAGATCGAGTGAACTGTGAACAGAAAAGTAAGATATAGTAAAATAAGTAGGAGAGTTTCAAAGAAGGATCTCACTCAAATCGTAATTAACTAGGTGCTCTTTTCATGATGACCCTACTTAATCAATATTGAGATGCTAATATGCCTATCCTACGATATATGATATATCCATCGCGTTTTCGAACAATTCACTCCTATTATTGTTTAATTTTTATTATTTGATTGATTATAATTACATCCATCATTGTGTGGCTAAATTGGGATGAAAATTCTCACCTCTCTAATTTTAATAGGGATTCGAACTTCAAAAAATAAAATGGAGATGATATGAAAAGGGAATAGAAGTACAAGGCTGTCAATGTAATTTTAAAGAGTCAGAGTTATAAATGAGTACGACTACAAAAATTTGCATATCAATATTTTTAACAAAACTAATTTGGACCCTCTAATACATCAAAAGTACCTTTGTTAGATTATTGAGCATCTCAGATAGATCCAATTATCACATCAAAAGTGAAAGCCATTTTTATTAGAAAGAAGCTTGCTTTGGTTAAACTGATATATATGGATAAGTACAACATAAATATTAATATTTAGGGATTCTTAATTTATAGATGACATTTGTATTCCAAATGTTAATAATCACCTCATTTTACTATTGAGTAGAAACTATATATAGTATGATACTTAGCTCTAAAAGAAACCAATTGAGTCACCTTATTTGTCTAAAATCTTTTGTATTGAACTCAAATCTAGTTGTTAAAGAGTTCAAGCTATGAAGTTTACAAGATCCATACGCATTAATTAAGGTATAAAATCTAGAAACTTCATCGAAATATCATCACACACTTTCAACACTATCAGATCAAAAGGGACGCGTTTGCCTTTTTCTTTTCTTTTCTTTTCGGTATACTTTACTTTTCTTAATTTAATATCATATTCGGCATAACATCATATTCATTTTCAGCAATGTTTTGAAAACCAGACCGAACATTGACTCACTATCGTCATTAAATAGCTAGTCAGACCGGAGAAACCGATGGAACCAGATTTTTAAATAATATATTTTTATTATATATTTTTTATATTTATATGTTCTAACATTAAACATAAAAAAATCTGAAATATAATTGAAAAATATTATTATATTTCTCAAAAAAAAAAAATAGAAAATAGATTGATCATTTAAATTTATTAAAACTCAATAACAAAAAATCAAACATATTTTTTTCTAAAATTAAACATTAAATATAATTAAATTGAAAAGATGATTTTAAATTATGGTTTAAATCTTAACTCAAAATATATAATTAATTAAAATTATTATTTAATTTTTGTGAACTGGATTTTAGTATTGAATCAGGCCACCCATCGATCGGTTTTATTCAAATTTGGATTTTACTTCAAATCGGACTCGGCTAAATGGTCGATTCCCGGTCCGACCTGGCCGGTCGGTTTTCAAAACTTTGCTTTTCACTCACGCAATCTTACTTTTTCTTGAGTTTTTTTTTCTTTCTATTTTCTTGCCAATATATTTATTTTTCTAGTACACCCTTTGTTTGTTTTTAGGTTGTATTATTCCGATCCACTTTACATGCAATGTACTTTGAGATATGTTTAAAAAGAGGGTGGTACGGAGTGGACCCCAACAGATGACAAGACCCTTAAAAGATTTAGTTGTTGAGGCTTTTAGGGAACGAGTGTCCGATAATTATAATACTTAAGATCGTCTTCAATTATTCCCAACCGTGTGCATGCATATGTCCTTACGTTTCTTTGATGTGAAATCTAAATTATTGAAGTTTTTTGTAGCAGAGGTGTGAATACTGACTACGACATCAACAAAATGTACAATCAACTTGAATCAGTCACAAACTTTTACCGACGTCATGAAAACCATTGCACTACTATTCATTTGATTTCTCTCACGATGTGAATACTACAGTTGGTTACTGTAAACTCAATAAGGGAGCGATCAAACACTTATTTTATCAACTTGGTATAACTAGGACTAGATCACTAGGTTAATATTCATTCTCTCCAGTCTCCACAATAATAATCTTATTGCAGCATTGTGATTAGCATGATTTTACATTCATGTTGACCATTTTCTCTCATCTTATTGTTTATGGATTTTTGTTTTCGAGTTATTGTATCTTTTACTTTTGTATGACACCCACACATTAATATTAAATTGACACTCTTTGATTGATTATCTAATTAGAAGGAAATAGTTTTTTTTAATAATAAATATCATATCTATTTTACCAAAAATGTACTTTGTTGGATTCGTTTTACACATTTTTTCGTAGATGTTATTACTTTTGTCTGCCTTTATTTACACGATATTGATCAGTTTCATTAAATTTTTGTGGATTCGGTTCCGTATACCCAGTTTCTGTTCTAAGTTTAGGATTATGTGAAATTTAATTGTTACTTCGAGCATTAAACTAACACTCTCGGGATATAAGTTCATCAGTACTGGCCACGCACTATCAATTGGCTTAGAGCATGCACTAGGCCTCAAGTATCTTTTTCATAAAAAAAAAAAAATCTTTTTCTTTATAACTTTTTATTTTTTGTTAAAGAGTTTTTATTTATTTATATCAGTTGATAATACTTTTATTTTAAAACATCGCCATCTCGTTATCAAATCCAGTACCTTTCAATATCAGAGATGGACCAAACCATCTATTATATAGGTTACTAATTACTAATAAGACAATTGAAAAATAGACATATTCAAATTAATATGGGGGAAAATAATATAAATGAGGGATAAATGATATTTGATAAGTGAGAAAACGGCAAATTCATTAACTGAGGAAGAGACCCTTTCAATTTGAGAACTAGTCGACGAGTTGGTGGATCCCCAAATGGGCCTCCCACTCTTCTGCTTACATTTTTTCCACACTATTTAACTACCAATTCCAAATCTAGACTATAATAACACAATAATAATACTAATAGTATTCTTTGATTTAAATTGCAATTACTCCATCTATACCAAGAAAGTCATGGTGCATTTGAATCCTGAGACTCAACACATCTACCTAGCAATTGTAACTTATAAGGAACAGTACAAAATTGCAATGTTTAAGTAATGTTTAGAAATCAAGTTGCAATATTTAATCAGCAATTGGAATTTATAAGTAATACCCCTAAATTTTCGCTACATGACACTACGTACATCCATGATTTTCTTTAACATCAACACATTTTATGATTCATGCATGTAGCGTGACAACATATTTTCTCAAGTTTTCCTTCGTTCTTCTATACGCGTTTCGTTATATAACAATCTGATCATAAATTCAGTATCATACCGTTTCTGCCTTTATTTCCTGGATTATTAAATACTTCGCATAATTTTCACTTTCGTAACTAGAAAATTCTATTAGAAACTTTTAGCTGACAAGAGTCGTATGAATATTCATGCTCCAACAAAAGAAACACACTTTTATCACAAAAAAAAAATTATATATATATATATATATCGTAAGATTTTTCTACTAGTTTGACACTAGCTACGTCACATTCTTAAAGTCAATTGTCGAAGAAAAATCTTGTGAGCATGTTTCCACGCATATATACGACCGAATATATAGCGTAATGTATATGGCTTTTCTATGATAAAAATAAAATACACGGCATAATAAAAGACCTGTTAATTATCAGTCAAAACTCAGACTTAGAATATTCCTCAAGTGAGGAAAATATCAACTTTAATTGTTCTTCTTGGAATATCAACGTACTTAATATTGACCTAATTTTGAAAGTGGCGTGGCTTAATTAGGTTCATCATTCAAATGGGTTGTTAATTCAAGTTTAACCACATGTTTAAGGCTTTAAGCTTTAAACATTAAACTGCATTTGCGACAGTTAAGACAGGGTTAGGTCTGCTTTCCGATTTCACACGAACTTCTCGTGAGATTATTTTACTAAACATTTCACACACTTTATTCGCGCGTGTTGAAATTTGGTGAGAAATTGTTAGAAGAAAAAGCAAGATTAGTATTTCATTTAACCATCCTCTGATTATCAAATTATTGTTATTAAAACAAAGAAGCCAATAGTTGCGTATCTATATTTTAAATATGTTTTATGTGGAAATGTTTTGTTGACGACGTCGTGTTATGCAAATAATGGCATGATGCCGATAATATCCTATCTATATAAATTTAAATAAAATGTACGTATTTTGATCAGACATTACTGTCAGCTGGATGAGGAACCCGAAATAGAAGAATTATTGGGGTAACCATTAAAGTATTGATAAAGATATCTTTAATTAATTTTAACTTCAGTGAATTTTTCATATAAAATAAAATAAATATAATGTAATATTTATTCGTTTGGTTCTTATCATAATGGTCCCAAGATTTGCTCCATGCACCAAATGGTTGTATCTCGAGGCATCGATGCCATTATAGGAAAAGCAAAGGGTAAAGTAGCTAAGAAAGGTGCACAACATCAATACCATTTACCATATTCAGATACTCTAAATTATAAACTTATATGGATACAAATACGTATTTGAATATTTCATATGCTCAGTAGTTTTTAAGGTTTATAAGAATCAATAGACAGCTATTAACAAAATTTCAAAACAATTTTTCCATATCATTAATTATAGTAAATATCAACACTTTGATGATGAATTGTTGGTTTGATTAAAGAATGACAGAGGAGTGATAGATAAGTTATCTCTCAACATATGAGAATTGGACCGAAATCCCAATCTATCGTTTTCTTTCTTCTCATCTACTTGACTATTCTAATCGATATTAGTTTCGATATCATAAGTTATAAAAACTATTTTAATTAGAGAGCATAAACACTAGTATTCTTTACTAGATAAAATCATAAAATTGATTCAGTATCTGATATTGATTACACATTTCAGAGTTTATTTATTTAATTTATAAAGAATGTCAATTTTATCAAAAATAAAAAAAAAATAGTTGTAATTTTTTGTGACGAAATAGTTGTAATTTTAAGAACTGCTAAACTAATTATCTTTTCTCATATTCTCTCATAAGGCTTTGTTGACAAAATTACTCATAGATATTTTAGTAAGATTTATAGGGATACTCAATTTGTTTCTTTTCATAAACCTAAGAACTATGATCTTTTATATAGAGATAATATGAGTGTCCAATCCAATTGAACTAATTTTATTCTAAACGAAAACATAATGAGACAACCTATCCAAAAACTTAACCAAATTAAGCATAAACCATTTTGTTTACATTTTTTCATATTCAAATAAATCGTAACCAAAATCAAACCTAACAAAAAAGAGAAAAAAAAAAAATTTGAACAACATTGAAAAAGTATTTTAATCATTTAAGCTCACTTACCAAATTTATTTCGGTCCACAATTTTGTCCATCAATATATTCTGCATAATTTTTTTTTTCACCATTACCATATTTTACAATGTCCTTGTCCTCTAATCAGAACCACTGAACCAATGCAACACACGTATTAAAATAGTATACTTCTATGCTATGTATTAAAATAGTTAACCTCTACGCTATGTAATTCTGTATTAAACAGGACATTTTACTTGTGGATAACTATCATGATTAGATAGTGCTAATCATGATTAAATAGTACTAAATTTAAACAAAAAAAAAACAAAAATGATTAAATAGTGCTAAATAACAAATATTACAGCCCATTAGTAGTTGTCTTGTTACAGAGGTAGGTTATGTAGTAATAGGGACCTAATGGAAAAAATTACTATTCAACACATACCCCCTTTTTTTCCCCCAACTATGCTACATCTTTTTATCTATATACAAATGGTGAAACAAGAGTTATGAAATAGAATATCACAAAAAATTCCAGTTATATATTATTCTGTTATTTTATTTGTAAAAAACATATATATTTCTATTCTCACTGTTTATTTTTATTTATTTATGCACGACATGGTCAAATAAAAATATTCACAAATAAATGGTTAGTAATTCTTATCCCAAGTAGAATAATATAGTACATAAAAATACTCCTGTTTCATAAAAACTAACTGATAAATTAATCAAAGAAACAAAAACCAAGCGAAAATGCTAAAATTTATAACTGTAAATAACTAAATATAGTTATTTGTTTCTGTCGGACATATAGTTAAAAAAATATTTGTATAAAACAACTTCAAGAAATATTACTTAAAGAAATAACCAAATATTGATTGTTTTTGTCAACTAAAATAATTCTTAACTAAAAAAGGGGGAAAATAATAAAATACTAAAGTAAACTTAGTTTATTATATATCGAATTATATTTTTTAAAAAAGGGAGAAAGAACAAAGCAATAAATGAAAACCTGCAAAGTTTCTTCTTTGTACCAAAAACACAACACTCCTTCCTCTCTTTCCTCACTCGTCTCTCTCTCTCTTTCTTCACATTATTATATTCTCTCTGTTTCTCCAAATCTTTCTCCAGAAACTAAACTGAAAATAGCAGTTTGCTTACAGAACCATGAACCAATCACCAAGTTTTATCGAACAAGGAATTTCTCAACAGGTCAGTTTTTTCTATTGAGGTTCTCTCTGTTTTTTATGTTCTGTCTCTATACTCTGTTTTGATTTCTTTGTTCATTAAGACAATTCGTTCTATTTTTGTAATGGGATTTAAAAAAGAAAACATTTTTCCTTCTGGGTTTTTTATTTTGGGAACAATGCTAAATTTCACTGTGAATTTATGTGGTCAAGATTGGATTTTATATTTGAAGAAGAAGAACAAGTGAAATTTTAAAGGTTTTAAATGTCTGTTTTTTGTTTTTTGCTCTGTTTTTTCTTCATTTTAATGAGTTTTGGATTGTTTACCAAGTAGGACTAGTAGGTCCTGCTTAAACCATATCGACTTTGGTATTTACCAAAAAAAATATAAGACGTGAACGCGTTTTATGTTTGTTGAAATTAGATAAGTTGTTAACTTGTGAAATTGATACTTCTAGATTCTAACTATTAATGTATATGTAATTTGGCCGGAGATTTGATTTTGAAATTTTTAAAAAATCAGTATTTTTAAGGAAATAGATGAGTTGGATGAGAAAACTCAAAACTTTGAAATAAAACAGAATTCTTAATCTGAATATAAATGATTGTAAGTTTATGCTTATCTGGTTAAAATTTAGGTCCATATTTGATGGGATATTGGGATGAAGAATCATTCTTAATTAGGGTATAAAATTTGCTTAATCAATCTTTTGTTAAATGTTTCAGCACTTGAAGACTGTGTCTTGTGTCAATGTTTTCACTTTGGCTTACCAAAGCCTTGGAGTGATCTATGGAGATCTTAGCACATCACCTCTCTATGTTTACAAAACCACTTTCTCTGGTAAACTAAGTCTCAAAGAAGACGATGAAGAGATCTTTGGAGTGTTCTCTTTCATCTTCTGGACATTTACAATCATTGCTCTCTTTAAGTACGTTTTCATTGTTCTTTCAGCAGATGACAATGGCGAAGGTAAAAGTTTAATCTTTTTTTTTTCAAGAAATATGAAATGTCTACTTATGTTTTTCGATATTGATCGATCTTGTGTGTTTTGATTGTTATGAAGGTGGAACGTTTGCGTTGTACTCGCTTCTATGCAGATATGCCAAGCTAAGCATATTACCAAATCATCAAGAAATGGATGAGAAACTATCAACATATGCAACGGGAAGCCCGGGAGAGACTCGGCAAAGCGCAGCGGTTAAATCATTCTTTGAGAAACATCCGAAATCTCAAAAGTTTTTGTTGATCTTTGTGCTTTTAGGGACATGTATGGCCATTGGTGATAGTGTCCTCACTCCAACAATCTCAGGTGAATGTTCTACATAATTTCTCTGCAATGAAACTTAGACAAAGTCTTCTTCTTTAGATTAATATCATTTCCAAAACATTTTGTTTCTTGCAGTTCTTTCGGCTGTTTCTGGAGTTAAGCTCAAGATTCCCGAACTTCACGAAAGTATGTCTGAATCTTCTTGCTTACTATGGCAATTTATATACTAATTAACGTCTAATGTATAGTTTTGTTTCTCTTGTATTCAATTCCAGATTACGTTGTTATCATCTCTTGTGTCATCTTGGTGGCGATATTCTCGGTCCAGCGTTATGGTACGCATAGAGTCGCTTTCATTTTCGCTCCAATCTCCACTGCTTGGCTTCTCTCAATCAGCAGCATTGGAGTTTACAACACTATAAAATGGAATCCGCGTATAGTCTCTGCGCTTTCACCGGTTTATATGTATAAGTTCCTAAGAAGCACCGGCGTTGAAGGGTGGGTTTCACTTGGAGGAGTTGTTCTTTCTATCACCGGTAAAAAGAACATATCTTCTTAGAACTCAATTCATATTATATCATTATTAAAGTTTATGTTTTTCATTCTTCTATTGTGTTTATTCTCCCATTAGGTGTTGAGACTATGTTTGCAGACTTAGGTCACTTCTCTTCTCTATCCATAAAGGTAACACCTTTAACTTTATAAGATATGATCCAAATGAAAATAATCACCTTTTAATGTAATACAAATGCTTTGTATAATTGAAATATAGGTGGCTTTCTCGTTCTTTGTATACCCATGTTTGATTCTTGCATACATGGGTGAAGCTGCGTTTCTCTCTAAACATCATGAAGACATTCAAAGAAGCTTCTACAAGGCGATACCCGGTGAAGTTCTTAAACCGTATAGTGTGCAAGAACAAGAACCGAATCAAATTTTGAATGGGATTAACTTGATAAGTTTGTTTTGCAGAGCCTGTGTTCTGGCCAGTGTTCATTGTAGCTACATTTGCAGCTGTGATAGGAAGCCAAGCTGTTATATCCGCAACGTTTTCAATCATTAGTCAATGTTGTGCGCTCGATTGCTTTCCTCGGGTCAAGATCATTCATACTTCAAGTAAAATCCATGGACAGATCTATATCCCTGAAGTTAACTGGATGCTAATGTGTCTCTGCTTGGCTGTTACTATCGGGTTAAGAGATACTAACATGATCGGTCATGCGTATGGTAAAGACTAAAGACCATGATCATTAACAATAAAACTTCAAAAGTTTTTATAAAGTTGAAAACTTTATGTTTTAATCTGTTTTATTTTTGTAGGACTTGCTGTGACCTCTGTGATGCTTGTGACTACATGTTTGATGGCATTAGTGATGACTATTGTATGGAAGCAGAGAGCCATTACGGTTTTAGCTTTCTTGGTCTGTTTCAGTTCTATCGAGCTTCTATATTTCTCGGCATGCGTCTATAAAATACCCGAAGGCGGTTGGATCCCGATTCTCCTGTCCTTGACATTCATGGCGGTAATGTACACCTGGAACTATGGAACTACAAAGAAACATGAATTCGATGTCGAGAACAAGGTCTCAATAGACCGGATAATCTCTTTGGGACCGAGTATCGGTATGGTGAGAGTTCCAGGAATCGGACTGGTTTACACGAATCTTGTGACAGGAGTTCCAGTGGTTTTCGGGCATTTCGTGACGAATTTGCCAGCGTTTCATCGCATTCTAGTTTTTGTATGTGTGAAATCAGTTCAGGTTCCATACATTGGAGAAGAAGAAAGGTTTGTTATAAGCAGAGTAGGGCCAAAAGAGTATGGAATGTTTAGAAGTGTGGTTAGGTATGGATATAGAGATGTCCCAAGAGAAATGTATGATTTCGAAAACCGGTTAGTCTCTGCTATTGTCGAATTTGTCGAAACCGAACCGGGAACCGAAGAAGAAGAAGGAGAAAGGTCGAATGTGAGGAGAAAGAAGGAGGAATGTATGGAGATAATGGAAGCTAAAGAAGCAGGAGTAGCTTATATACTAGGAAAATCGTACGCAAAGGCGAAGCAATCGTCATCGGTGTTGAAGAAATTAGCAGTGAATGTTGTGTTTGCGTTTATGAACACAAATTGCAGAGGAACTGATGTTGTGCTTAATGTTCCTCATACTTCTCTGCTTGAAGTTGGAATGGTTTGTTACGTCTAATTAGAAAGATATTAGTATAAACATAAAGATTAATACAGTTTAGTAGTAGTAGTAGTATAGGATAGAGAAGAGTGGTCTAACTTGGTTTTCATTTAGCTTTTTAACAGTTTAATGTGTAAATATACTTTACAGTTAATGAAATGAAACACAAGAAATGATAAAATCTGTTAATAGATATTATATTTTATAAAGTAAACCAAATTCAAATATGTTCAAACAGATTTATATATTCTAATAGATATATAACCTGCATTTTAGTTTACGCCCAAAGAGCAAGAAGTGACATAGAAGCAGAACCCAAAACCAAAGCCACAAAACAGAGCTTCTTGAGCCGAGAACCCGATTCACCGGCCGTTGTCAGCATCTTGTTATGGAAGAAGTCCAATGCAATTAGGTCAACTAAAGCCATGTATATTAGAATCCCAGAAGATAATGATCCTAATAAACCCTCCATTATCAATGCGTTCGGATTCTGATCATCGTAGCCAGTCAATGAGAAAATCACCATCCCTAGTACAATCCCGAGAGGCGTAGTTACCGCAAACATCAAGCACATATACACCATTGTCCCTGCCTTAAACCCCGCCTGACCAACATAACAATACCACACCATCAATCCTAAGTTATAATCCTTAAAAAGTTAAAACTATTGCTATAGAAACACACAAACTATTGCTATTCATGTAAATTCTGTTCCCCCGGTTTGGATTTCTGAACTGTTTTAATAAATTTATAAGTGTTGACAAAAAAAAAAGAAACACACAAATGTTATATTGAGGGATGCCTAATCCGGTTTATTTTCTCTTCGGATAAGTTTTTTTTGGTACAGTTTCAATTTGGGTTTGACTGAGCATCTCTAAATTAGAAGAATGTTAACATTCTATCATATTTAACAATGTCAACATCTATTTACTTCTTCAAGGTCCATTTTTTAATTATTGTTTTACAAGTCAGAAGTAACACATACATCTGTTTTTTCCAGTATATTTATTGTCTCCCCCACCCTAACTAGTAACTATTTCAAACTCTAAAATCAATTTGCATTAATTATAATTATTATGATTATTTTTTTTAAAATGAAGAAAGAAACTGACCTGAGCTATGCAACCACCAAGTCCCAAGCCTTCAAAAATCTGGTGAAAAGAAAGAGCAGCAATCAAAGGTCTAATAGTACACTGGTTTTGTGACATTCCCATAGTTACTCCAATTATCACTGAATGAAATATAATCCCAATTTCAAGCACTTGTGACACTAATCTTTGTTTCATCTTCACAATTTCATCCTCACTATTTTCTTGTATTTCCAAATCACCCCCAAACTTTCCTTCTTTCATCTCTAAACCCCCAACCGCTTTATCAACCGGCATGTACTCCATTCCTCCACCACCACCACCACCACCGTGTCCCATATGTTCACTCGCCGTTAAGTCAACTAACAAAGCCGTTATAGCTCCGATCATAGTCACAAGACCAGCAAACGGAAAATCTCTCCACGGATGTAAAGACGACACGTGGCAATCAGCGAGCGACGCGAACGCTTCCGGCAAAACATGGACCAACGACGTCGAGAGGATCACGCCGGCGGCGAAACACTTTATGATTAGAATCGCTTTATCATAAAGAGGCTTCCCGTGAAAGTACTTGGCCAGTAAAACCGGTCCGGAGATTCCAAAGACGCTTGTGAGGAAGATGACAAAGACTGAGATAAGTTTTAGATGAGATGCTGCGTCACCGTCTCTACATGCCGCAGCTCTAATCGCCGCCTCTGTTCCGGTGGCGCAAGAAGCCATGGTTGTGGAAGAAGACGATGGAGAAACGGCGAGAGAGGGAGATTATGATTGGGTAGTGCGCGGAGCACGATAGTAATGTGCGGTTTATTGAATATACGAAGGTCGTTTTGTTAGGACCCACTTACACGTCAAGCGGTTTTTAACTTGTTAATAAAGAAGTGCGTTGTTGAGTAAGATTTCCAATTTCGAGATATTGCATAATATAAAGGAAAATAATTCTCTTTCCATTTTTATTGTTTTTGTTGTCTTTTTGAATTTTTTTCCATCGTGCTTTCTTTTGCTTTTATTTTGAAGAAGACGACATTTTGAGATTACTTGTTCTTTAAAAAAACTTATATTGGGCCTTTTTTAAAGCCCATTATGGCTGAGCCTAAATTCTTCTGTGCTTGAGCAGTTAGGACTATGACGTGTTCTTTTTTTACTCTGTGTGTGATCGTTGACCATTGGTTTATGGACCTCTTTTAGCTTAAAGCCCATTAGCCCAATGGGGATAGTGGATGTGCATAAGCAAAGATTTTTTTGGGTAAAAAACAAGGGTCGACGATCTATTTTCACACGCAAACTATCATATACGATTAGATGCACACAGAACTAAAACCCTGTTTTGTATCCACCCAATATATAAGTTCTATTCTTTAATACCCACAGATTGAAAGTTCGAATTCTAAATCCACGCAGATTTAATAGTTCGAAGCTTAATTACCCATAATCTCTGGTTTTCATTGGTTTAGTGATAACCAAAAACCAATTAACCACTTAACTTCTACATTAAACCAATTTTAATCTGATTACAACCCGATTTCATCTAAACTAAACCAAAATTACCCGATTTCAAGCCACTAACAAAAAATCCCCAAATCAGAATCTTCAAATCCCTAAATCGAAAAAAACTCCAAATCTCTCTCGAACCCTAGAAACCCAGAAACTGAAAATCAAAGCGACTTTATCCATAAATTGCTCATCCATAAGCTACAATTGCTCATCCATAAGCTACAATTGCTCATCCTCAATCTCGAAGTTCAAGCTACAAAATTACCCAGAAATCGATTCTCTATTGTGAAATCGAGCTTCCGGAATGTGATATCGACCTTCTACCTGTGAAATTTAAACAAGAAGAGAGACTTTTACACTTTATTTTTGAATTTAGGGATTTAGGGGTTTTCAATTTTAAGTTACCGTTAGAATATTTGGGGATATATGTTGGAGTCAGATTTTCAAATGGAGTCGGGTATTAGGAGATGTCTGGTTTAGGGTTACTCGGGTTAGTATCGGTTTCGTATCAAGTTTCGTTGAAAAACTAATGAAAACCGAAAATATGTGGATTTGGAATTTGAACTTTCAATCTGTGGGTATTAAGGAATATAACTTATATATTGAGTAGATACAAAACGGGACTTTAGTTCTGTGTGCATCTGATCGTATATGCATAGTTCGCGTGTGGAAATAGATCGTCGACCCAAACAACAAAGATAGATTTCCTACTTTGTAAATTTAACTTTTAAAAGATTTCTTTCAATAAATGTCTTTTTTTTTTTAAATCGTTACGATTCATTTGGGTGACTTAGAAAAAGCATGTTCTTCACAACACTTTAACCTATAACTATCGCTGGTGTTGTTACAAAACAGATGTTGGAACCTACAAAGATAATTCGATATGTCGCTAATTTTCACAAAAGTTAAATGATGTTCATAAACGATATAGAACAAGTGAAACAAAAGTTAAATGATGATCATAACAAATGTGGTCCATGTATAATGATGATCAAACTGTAAATACGTTTGTTACTAATAGATTGAATGGCCAAAACAGTGCTTTCTTTCTAATATAATTATATTGATTGATAAACTAATATTTACGACTTTTAAAATAATTTAGAAATTTCTTTCAAAAAAAATAAAATAAATAATAATACCGCATCTAACCAGACTTTAACCGCCTTTGTTTTGATGGTTTTTGTGCGGATCAAGTGTTCACAGAAGATATAAAACAAATTTTGTAGTAACGCACCGTCTCGCAGCACACCACAAATGAACCATTCAATGCACCACATTTTGAACCATTCATCATTATATTTTAAAGTTATGTAAAGAGGGCACTTATTATTTTGTCAAGCCCAAAACCATTTTAAACATCAATTGAGAAAAATGAACCAATAATTGGTTCGACTTGTGCAGAAAGAAAGGTCATATAAAGTACACTCAGCTTCCTAGTTCGGCAAGAGGACATCAACACCTAACTGCGGGCTGTTTTATCTTTCTAGGGTATTTAGATTATGACCATTGATTTGAAGCTCCTCACACAATCACAACTGGACGATTGGGTAATTAATATATAATATACATAAATAATTAGATTTATGTTTATTGGTGGATCAGCATTTTATTAGATATGTTATCAACAAAAAAACATTGCATTAGATGGCTAGCTAATGAAATTGACATGTTCCTAACATGTCAAGTAAATCACCAATTTAAAGTGGACTACATAGTTAAGGATCTAATTTCTAACACACAAAAAATCCCAAAATTTTCTCCTATTTATATAAAAACATAAATGTAGCATAATTTATTTAGCCAATATCTATTCTGCATCCGTTATGTGAATAAATCAAATGTTTAACTGTATTTAGAATCGATCATCATGTAGTATCAAAATTAAACATTTATTTTTACTAAATTTGTAGTAGACGTCAATACAAAACACAAATTTTGAATGCAAATTTGATAAGAGTTTTGAGACTTTAAAATATAAAGGAGAATATGGTTTAGATATTTTAACAATATTTATTGGATTTAAATTTGAAGTTTAGTGATATGATCAGGACCATGCATGTGACTTCTACGAAGAACTTCTAAACATAAAAAATGAAAGAAAAGAGTTTGGTTTGAATCGATTGTATTAAAAGAACTTGTAACTTAAATCTTTAGTTTTGAGTTAGCAAGACTAGAAGTATATTTGGGGATGATCTCATGAAGTTATATAAAAAGATCTTAAACATCGGCTATAATAAATTGCGAGAGTATATGTATATATATATATATATGATTTTTTTTAGCTGGTAAAGCTAAATTTGGCTGCATGAACATGTTTTAAATACCACTGCACATTGACGTTGAAAGAAAACAAAAAAACTGCAACAATAATTTCGTCCACTCAATTTAGCAAGAACTAAATATATATACACATAAATGTACATGTACATAAATTTGTGCGAGCCATATGAATATCACATGGAGATATCAGGAAATGAGTTATCTATCTTTAAATTAGAGGACGGCCCATCAATAAAAATTTGGTTTTAAACCTAATAAGAAGGGGGACATAAGGACCACATCACCGGAACGACCAATCTCATTCGTATTAATTTCATACAATATTGACATATGTACATTACAAATTTAAGATTACGCATTGATTCTAAAAATAATAATTTATTTACATATTAAATAAAAACATCTGGAAAATGACTATTCTTTAACTACTTTATAGCTCAAAATAGATAGGAAGAATTCCAAGGACAACTAATGGTGGCACCTACATTAAGAAATCTTTTTAGATTTTATAATATTGGAAATGATGATTTACATAAACTATCACCATATATCTCGAAATAAAACAAAAATTCTAATTATATAACTATATGTAGGGTCCATTACTCTTGCTTTGTTATGCTAAGGAAAATGCAAACTCAAACCCCACAACATGTCTTGGATTCATAGATTGGTTATTTTAACGTTTTATGAGTCCGATGGTTTGATTGTGGTTTGTTGATAGATGACCGTTGATTTTTTTCCGGTTCAACAGTTGAGCATTTGGCGGTTGACATTTAAGCGTTTAGCAATTGACTGAAGACGTACATCATTTGGTAGTTTACCAAATAGGTTTTGTTCGTTAATATTACGGAACAACATAATCAATAAAAATGAATGGTAGAATTGTTAGAAAATAAAAATAAAGGAATGGCATAATGTTTTAAATGTCTTTTCATTAATCTTACGAAAATAAAATGATATCAATCTCCCTACACATCTCTTGGATCCACAAAGAGTGATGATCGCGATTTCGATCTTAATGAATTTTTGGTAAATTCACTCAAACTAGTACTCATCTTCTCCTTGCATTTCAATGGCTTAATGCACCAAGTATCATCATCACACGAAAGCATTTTCCAATGGGGAATACATTTACTTAAATCATCGCCGCCACTTCCTCCGTCAACCTCAACTACCACAACCTTACACGTGCCACTGTCATCTAACGCAGCCATGTTATGAACGTGCTTACACAAAGCCCTAATGAGTTTCCCACATAACGGACCTTCACCGTGAACCCCGTAAAGGAAATAAAACCCAAACGGAGTAAACAGATTTGGTAACGCCGTTAATCCAAATAACGACAAGAATCTACCAAGAAAGTTGGAAACCTTGGTGAGAAGCAAATAGCTCAAAGGAGCTTTTTCGATTCTAAGTTTAAAGACTTTGCTACTATCCCACACACTAAGCATTGCCCAGCTTCTGATGTTGTCATTGTTGTAGTAAGCCACCCATGTCCCGATACTTAACTTGTTCCGCAAGATTTTTTCTATGTCGTTCGGGAAAAACTCCGTCGTCGCTGCCACGTGTCTCCGGTACCACGACGCAGCTTCTTTTACCTGTCACATAAATTATTGACATTAGTCTTTATTTTTTTTTCCATGTGAACCTACTTAACATGATGATAAAATAATACTCTATCCGTTTTAATATAGAAAAAAAATTGGGAAAATACCCTATTTAAATTTTGTAATTTGAAAAATACCTTCTCCTTATTTCCTCTATTTTTTTAAAAAAAATTTGATATTATTTTACTAAACTACCCTCTAATGAGGGCAAAATAGTCATATCATATATGTAAAAATAGATTCTAAAAATAAAAATGAAAGGTGTATTTTTCAAATTATAAAACATAATCAGGGTATTTTCAAAAAATCCCTTTAACATAAGTATTGTTTTAGCTTAACTTTTTTTTATATTAAGTGTTATTTTAGATTTTTAAAGCAAATATTTGATATAATTTACATTTCTATCCATACAGTTTAAATGCATCGAAAATTTATAAAATATTTTAATAAGGGTAGAATGTGTGAAAACAGTTTGGATGACACTTATTAAAAACAGAAGGAGTATATTTTACTGGTAAATTTCAAATGCTGAAGTCTAATGTAAACGACCATACACTAATTTATCTAGCTTTTTCTACATTTTTAAAGGGAATCAAAATATAATATATCCAACTGGTTTAAAGTTTTTAATTTATGAAGAAAAATACGGTTTAAACTTTTTATTGTGATATTGTTGGAAAAACTCTACGCAATGAGATTATAAACTAGAGCAATGCAATGCATAGTGAAATCACCTTTAGCTTCCTTATTCCGATATCGGAAGGCAGTTTTAGACCCATCCGGTTGACCGGATTGACCAGAATAGCCGGGTTTCGAAAGACGACATAGCTAAGTCTACCGACGAAGAGCTCAAGAGAGGCCTCATTGTCCTTTTGGGTGGCCATGTAAGCATAGTCAGCATTGTGAGCTACGAACCATTCCTCAAGCTTTGTCACCAGAATAGAACCAATGCCACGGCGTCGATATGATGGCACAACTCTGAGACCAAGAACGTAACCCACTTTCACTGACTTATCACGAAACTCCACTGGTTTCACTGAGCCTTGTATGGAACCCACCAGCTTGTTCCCAACTTCTGCCACCTATTAAGGCACATTGATTTAATAAACACTATTTCTTGCTAATTATTTTGGATCTGTATTAACATATATACATAAGTAATTTTAACACTTTTCAAATTTAACAGACCTTGCGTGTTTCAGCAAACAGAATCATACAGATTTTTTTTATAACGAAAACAACAATAATATATATTACATAATAAAGTGGTTTTATTGCCCATATTTCATGAAACAACGTGGGTTTTAACATTTTTACATAAATTAATTAAGATAAATTGACATTTCGTTTTAACTATTCTAAGTAATACTATTATCTTATCTCTCTATTTACTACAACTATCAAAATTTTCTTAAAAAGCAAAATTTTAAAACGATATTCATTTTTCAACCGAGAAAATAATTTCATAACGACAATTTTAAAAAAACGAAAAAAATTTATAAAATTACGCGCGAACTTTTTTTTTTTTAATTTAAATTCGTCTTGTCTCTTCTTTATTAAATTTTAGGCTTTTGACAAAAGAGATCCATCTAAATATCTTGGTTTAAATTTCTATAAAACAAAGAACAATTAAGAGAAGTAGAAATTAAAAGAGAGGGAGAGAAAAAAAACCAGCATAGTGAAGAGAGGACAGTTTCGGATTCTGCAGATGGGATCGCCTAAAGTGTCTGTGAAGAGAAAAGTTTGGTGTTCATGACCAATCTCACAACTTTTCTCCACATACTCCATTTGAGTTCTGTCCCTACGATCATCATCGTAACATCTGATCACCACCTCTTCTTCATCTTCTTTCTCCCATTGCCCCACCATTTCACTCTCTCTTCCCACCCTCTCTTGCCCTCTCTTCCTGTCTCTATATATATGTGTGTATGCTTTGTTTTGGTCAATAACATGCACTATATATATATATATATAGTTGAATCTCTATGGTAACATATTAACATTAACCAGTAAATTACATGTTTTTGTTGACCAAACCTTTTAGGATATAATCAATTTCTTTTGCTAATTATTTAATTACCACAAACTTCATAATTAAAAAAAAAGAAATTCACTAAATTTAAATTAAATACATTAAATATCTTAATCAGCAAAAAATTGACCAATTATTTGTATTTGTTGCAAAATATTGGCCTTTTTACTCTTGTGAAATCTTGACTGGAAAGGAAATTATTTATGATATACATATATAGACAAAAAAAAATGGAAGCTAACTGGTCAACTGTTTGCAAAATTCATAAACGTTTTTACCAATGGTGATAGTTTAAGAAATTATAGTATTTAAAATATATATCTAGTCACAACAAAGAAAAAATATTATTTTAAAATATTTTTACTCACAATAAAGAAAATTATATTATTTAAATTAACCAATAAAGAAAAATATACATTTTAAAAATAATTTAAGAAAATCTAGTAGAGTAAAATAATTTAAATATAAATGTTAAAAATCAGACAAAAAATAAAAAATAAAAAATAAAATAAAAATAAAAAATATTTTTTAATTTTTTTTGAACTATATTACTTTATTAATATTTGTTTGTTTGGAGAATCTGAATTACCATCTGTAAAACCCTTTTTTATTCGAACCACAAAAGCTTCAGATTATTTAATATTTTTATGACTTAGTCACTTAGGTAAGTAAGTCCCGCATACTTTTTTTTTAATACATATTAAACATTACTTTGACACAATCTTTTGATAAATATTAATTGTTCCAAGTTTAACAACTTATCTTCTAAAGACTCTGTATAATTTAACTAATGTCGTTAGATATGAGCATTGTTCAAAATTTTATTAGACGTTAACAAATCGGGTGTTTAGGCAGGCCTCAATTAACTAATTAACGAGCGATTATTCATTTTTTTTACATTATCGTTTTTAAATATTTAATTTCATGTTAGAAAACTAAATAAATATTTTTTTTGTTTTTCTTCTCTTTTGGCTATTTTATTAGTTTTTAATTAAATAAAAAATTTAACAGACGCCTAAACTAAACCAAAAAACTTATCCAATTTCTTCGGTTGACTAAGTTGATCCGAATTAAAAAGTACACATAACTCTATCAGTCTAGACGGATGCCTAGATGCCCTGGTGACCAAATCTTAGAACATAAGACATGCAAAAGGATATCAAAGGTTTTTGAGTGAGATACAATATTATAAAAACTAATTATATTTTTATAAATATATAATCATATCGATGACTATGAAATACCAAAAAAAATATAGATGACTATGTTTGGTCCATATCAAATAACGACTAGAGAAGTGATCTCTCAACCTCTCCACACAAGAAGTGAACACTCGTTCTTCATTTGTCCCCTTTACAGTTCTCTTTTTTCCCTCTCATACATCATTATGTCTGTAGTTCTGCCTAGCAATTTATTAATCTTCTGCCTTAACAACAACACAAATATTAGGATCACACATCAGAAATTCAAATGGATCATCACTAGTATATAAGGGATATGAACAATCCACTCATTGTCAATTAATTTTGAATTGAAAATTCATTAACCTTAACACCAGAAAATACGGCTATAATAACGATACATAAAATACAATTGTTTTGGACAAAATCATTTTATAGTAAATTTTCTGATGTTTATTTGGAACTAAGTCGTTTATTCGTAAACTAGAAAAGTTTGGAGCTAGTTGTCTGAAATGCTTCATTCATATGAAGGAGCAATTTTTTTGTGGAGTCATCAGCCATAAATGTTTGCTGAGCTCAAAGCAAATGAAAAATGTGGAAGCTAGAATATCATCGGAAAACACTATTATAAACGTATAAGCTTTAGTCAACTAAAACGTAAAAAAAAAAAAAAAAAAAAAAACTTAGCAAGCAGGAAAAATCTAGAAACTTATATTGGATTCTAATGTGGCCTCACGTTGACATTGGATTGACCAAAAAAACTTGGCAATATGACTCCTATTCTATCAACATCGTGGGAGCTTTCGATCCATAAAGCTTGCACATGATTACATTTTCAAAATCTTTATTACTAATTAATTTTTCTTATCCCAAACTCGATGCCTCATCAAGTCGAATTTTATTGGCTTTTCCAATGGTAAATTTGGTTATAGATTCTTAGAAAGAGTTTTGGCTTTATATGTCTAATTGTTAAAGTAGTAGCTGAATCTCTAATCTTAACAAATAGAAATAGAGTTTTAAGCTCCCAAGAAAAAATATATATGCAAGGAGAGAAATGGGGACCTTACAAATATTATTACCATAATAAAATAAAAGTTACGTAAGTGATTACGGTCTAATGGCTGAGTTTAGGATCTATCCAAAATATTATGTGTTTTGGGTCATACTAGTTTGACATTTTGGAGAGGAAACTATATTTACTATGCTCTAGTCACAAGCCTACGGAGACATACGGACTCTATTAAACAAAAAAAGGTTGACAGATCAAAATCAATCGTACAATAATATGATTAGAAAAGATGTTTAGGAGTGGATAGAAGAAGTAGAGAACGAATCATATATTCACTAACTTAACTAACCAAAGCCAAAAAGAATACGTAACTGAATAAAGATTAGCAATTTTATTTTTAATTTGAGCATTTGAATAAAGTTTTTGGATTGATTTGATTAATTATTCTCACCTATGCAAAGTTTTTCTTGACAGTGTTGAGTTTAGGAGTGTGGCCCACACGATACTTGAAATGGAGCTGAAATTGATTGGAGAACAATATCCTCGGATATAAAATACGGAAGAGAGATTGAGATTTAATGTGGCTTTAAAGTAAAAAGAAATTAAAGTTTATAGAAAATATTAAGATTATGATAATGGCTTCTAGGTTTTCTTCCAAAAAGGCTATTTTTAGGGCTTTTAAATAGTGGCGCTGTCAACTTTCTCCAACCTTGAATTGTCAAAGTTTGTTATGTGTTGGTGATCTCCAGTAGATCTCTGACACCCTGCAGAAAGCTTTCTCTCCCTTTACTGTTGAATACAGTTTTTTAGTTTTATCTCCATTGTTATCGCGTCGGTTGCTACCACTTTTCATCTTTTCACAGTTTCCGTGTCGTTCACTCCACCCTTTCCAATGTTACGCCGCTACACCAAAGAAGAGAAAGGTAAAGATGTGGAGGATCGTCCCAGATCTACCAAAAGAAAGCTCACGTATGTACCTAGATTTGATAACTCAGATCTTATTGCTGAACACAAACTTATTCTCATTGGTAGAGTCACTAACCCGGAGGTTCAAAGACCAAAAGCCCTAGTTGGCTACATGCCCAAATTTTGAGAGATGGAGGATCGTATCACAGGCTCAGATCTAGGCCAAATCCACTTCTAATTCAAGTTCGAATCTGAGGAAGACCTGAAAACAGTACTACGAAAGGCTCCCTATCACTTTAAACATTGGATGTTTGTTCTACAAAGATGGGAACCAATAGTGTCTAGCTCGTTTCCCTCATTGATCCCCTTTTGGATTTAGATTCATGATATACCAATCCACTTCAAGAAGAAAGAAACCTTTGTCTCTGTGGGTAAAGATATAAGCAACTACCTTGAGGTTGATGAAAAACATGGGAGAGTAAGAGTAGAAATCAATGCCCTGGAACCCTTGGAAGTATGGCACCGAGTTAAATTCCACACGGGAGAAGAGGTAACTGTGGAATTGGAATACGAGAAGTTAGAGAAAAATTGCTTCCACTGCAAAGCATTATCTCATGAGGAAAAGCTTTGTCCAATCAAGAAAGAACATACCTCGTATCATACAGATCGCAAACGGATAGATATCAACCAGCTCAAAGTCTCCCAGCGTTTTGCTTGGGAGAAAACACATAATAGAGAATCAAACCATGTATCTCATAGTTCCAACAGAGCTCAATTT